>CAJHQQ010000370.1:0-210122 GCA_905132885.1 Moricandia moricandioides
ATCATTCTAGCAGCCAACGACAATTTAGACAGACCTTCTCTACAACCACTGTAAATTGGCTCATTCGCATCATCTAACATTTCATAAAAAAAATTTGCATCTAAGTTAGGTTCTTCAACTTCATCATCATCATGAGTTACAAAGGCATCACCTACCATATCATGAACCCTATCACAATCTACCATTTGATCCTCTTGGTGATGATAGCTATTACTACTGCTACCTTCATTACGCAAATGCTCAACCGGTTCAATCTGAAAATTGCTATTACTACTGCTACCTTCATTCCTACAACTAGCATCTTCTCCATGTTGATACCAAATATAAAAATATGGCATGAAACCTCTATTTATTAAATGCTTCCAAACATTTTCACGAGGGCCTAATTTGGTATTGCAACATTTCTGACAATGACAGAACATCTTACAACTTTCATGCGTGAGTGGTGTAGAATCTGCTTGATGCATAAACGTCTTCAACCCTTCGAGAAATTCTTTCGTCACCCTCCCGTTATTATCTCTGTGTGAATACATCTACTTCCGCAACTCGAAAATATTTCCCGGACCGGACATTTTTTTTGTGTTTGATCAAGCTTATAGCTGATTTTTTTTTGGTATGTTTCAAATGAATCACATATGGTGGTATTTATAGGAATTTTTGAATCTGAGAATTTACTAGGAAATTGCTAGGAAAAGTAGGTACAAAACACGTTTTTGATTTAAATTCGATATTTTCTATCCATTTCTTCTTAATTTCATAGTAACAAATCCATTCCTCCTAATTTCGTAGTAAATTATTACTAGGACTTTACGAGGAAAGATGATACTATGAGTTTACGAGGAAAATGTCATTTTCCTCGTAACCTCCACGTAAGCTTACTACGAGTTTACGAGGAAACTTTTTTCTCGTAAGTTTACGAGGAAAAATGGTTTCCTCGTAAAATCGAAGTAAACTCGTAGTAATTTTACGAGGAATTATTTTCCTAGTAAAAACTTAGTTTTTTGTAGTGTATTTAGTTATACATATAATTTTTTTTAAGTAGTAGGAGGCAAAAAAAAAAAGTAGTAGGGGGCACGTGCCCCCGTACCCCCGTGGATACATCCGCCCTTGTTTCCGGGTAAGTGGAGCGGAGAGATGTGATAAATATTGGGCCTTGGAAGAAGATTCTAATGTGTTTGTGGTGATCAAATTCGTCGGAAACAAGGAATGGAGTGTTTCAAGGGACTGATTTCAAGAGAAGCAGTGGAGAGGAAGGGGAGGAAGCGAGAATAGTCCTAAGGTGGAGAAGAGATGCAGAGGAGAGAGATTAATGTCGTTGATGTTCAGATTGTTACGAACTTGAAACTTGTTTTCCATCATCATTATAATCTTCTTATGATTTTCCTTGTTGAGTTCTCTTTCTAGTTTAATTATCAAACATCAGAAAATTTATCTTTGAGTTATCTTCGGGTCAGGTTGAAAGTATTAGGTTGGTCTGATTTTTTTTAAATGTGGTTTAAGTTTTATTAATTACCAATTGACCCCATTTATTTGTGCTAAAATCAATTATGTAGTTTTTACCATATTAATTTTTACTTTGTACATGTTGCATAGATTAACATAAAGATGGTGATGTTATTGACATATTCTAAAACTTGAAATGTTCATCACCATATTACAGAATACTTTGGGTAGCTCACAAACTTTTTTCCTTTTTTCAAAGCAGTTTGACCTCTTATAGGTCATGAATTCATAAATTCAATCAAAGCTTTTTCCATGTAAAGATCTATTCCAGCTGCAGAAAATGCTACAATTCTCAGCTTGGTGCTGAAGAGATCAGGTGCTTCTTCAGTAAGTGACTATAGACCAATCTCATGCTGTTACACGGTTTACAACGTGATATCCAAACTACTAGTGCACGGCTTAAGCCAATGCTGCCTACTCTTATCCTTCTAAACCACACAGCATTTGTACAAGGGCGTTTACTTGTTGAGAATACAGTTCTGGCCTCAAAGATAGTTCATAGATACCATCGAACAAAGGTCCTACGCGAATTGTCCTCAAAGTCGACATAACAAAAACGTTTATTGGGACTTAATCTTCAATTGCTTGGGGAGTATAGGCATTCCGGATTTGTTTATTCAATGGCTCAGAGGATGTATGTACCCCTAGTTTCTCTATAGGCTACAATGGTACGGTCAAAGGTTATTTCAAAAGCAATAGAGGTTTAAGGCAGGGTGATCCCCTATCTCCTTACCTCTTTGTTATTGCCATGAACTGTCTTTCTTATCTCTTAAACAATGCAGCAGAGGAAGGACGGTTTAAGTACCACCATAGATGTTTGGAAGCTAAGCTAACACATTTATGCTTCGCAGATGATCTCTTGATATTCTGCCATAGCTCTCTACAATCAATTAAAAGAGTTTTAGACTTCCTACAAGATTTTCAATCTCGTTCGGGCCTGACAATCAATATCTCTAAGACATGTTTCTTTTCCTAAGGGTTCTCAGAACCGAAAATAGATCAAATTAAGCAAGAAACAATACTATCTTATGGACAACTACCTATCATGTACCTAGGATTTCTTCTCTGCACTAAGAAACTAACCATGACAAACTGCGATCCGTTGATACAGAGTGTAAAGACAAAGCTAAACTCATGGACCTCAAAAACATTAGTTTTGCTGGATGTCTACTATTGATCAACACGATCATCGCGGTAATATCAAACTTCTGATGCAATAAATTTTCCCTTCCTAAATTCTGTATCAAAACAATTAACTCTATGTCTGGAGCATTCCTATGGAAAGGAACTTTGGAAGGTCATCATTCAGCTAAGGTTGCGTGGGAGGAGATTACTCATAGCAAAGAGGAAGGAGGATTAGGAGTGAGAGACTTGCTAACCTGGAACAAAGCATGTTCCATGAAACTGATCTAACTGCTCTTCTTTGAGTCCAGATCAATTTTGGTCACCTGATTCACTAGAGAAATCCTTGACGGTAACATCTCGAGCTTCTGGACAATTATAGAAAAGGCTATTCATTTTTGGGTGGTAAAGAGGCTTCTGCGACTTAGAAACTTAATTTACCCTTGGTTATTGGCAATAAAAGAAGTTGCAGGTTTTGGAGTGATAATTGGTCTCCTTTTGGAAACATCACGGAATACTTCAACCTCCAAAGGACGTCACGTCTAGGAATCCGAAGGGAGGCTACAATAGCAGAAATTCACAGGGAGGTTAACTAGTCTTTGCCACCTGCACGAACAGATCAACAGGTGATGTTATATGCTTACATGTCCACTCTGCGCTTAACAGAATCAGAAGATTCGTATGAAGGGATAGTCGGCAGGATGAAATGCTCAACTTTCTCAACTGGTCATCTATACCGACAAATAAAGCATCACAACAACATCGTTCGGTGGCACAAAATAATTTGGTTCTCATCTGGAGTTCCAAGGCATAGTTTCTTTACCTGGTTGTTTATCCTAAATAGGTGCCCGACGCGAGACAAAATGATCAACTGGGGATTACAAGTTCCATCGGTTTGTCTTCTCTGTAATGTGGATCAGGAATCAAGGGACCATCTATTTTTCTCTATGCAAACTTGGGCTCCAGTGGCTTCTCGATGGGACCTCTTGCCTTCCTCCTCGTGGACCCAAACTGTCTCTTTGCCTCAGCACTTGAACCGCAACAGGACCGCGAAGATACTTTGTTTACTTGCCTGCTAGAATACGATCTATCACATCTGGACATAAAGAAATAATCGGCTTCACCGGAGCACCTTCAAACCTCCTTCACTCCTAATCTCAGCTATCGCAGGGTCAACTAGAGCGAAGATAGCTTCTCTTTGGGTCAACCAGAGCGAAGGTTCGCATCTTCTCTCTTCCCTATTTGGTTCGGATCATGATATCTCCTGTGTTTTTGGTGTCGATCATCTCTGCATGTCGCCATTCATCCCTAACTGCAAAAGGTCTTTTGGGCTTTGCTATTAGTTTCACTTATGTGGGTTTCATTAATGACTGAAAATTATATTTCTTATCTTTTCTATATTAGAGCGTGACCTAAAAAAACTATGCCTGACTGGACTGTTGTATTTTTTATCTTAATTTTTTTAATAGAATGTTTTTTTACAAAAAAAAAAAAGGTTACAGGAGCAAGTTCTTAGATATTGAAATGTATCTTTGTGTGTAATCAATAGTCGTTTTCATTAAAATCCACAACATGAAGATAAAAATCATAAAAAAATAATAATTGTTTAGTTATATGTTTGGATAACTTTTTTGTAACTAAATGCAAGTAAGACAGATATATATATATTCACAACATGAAGATAAAAAAAACTGAAAGCTAAAATTAAAAGGCAAATCTCTCAAATAGACATTTTTGAAGTTTTTGTCATAAAAATAGCACTCAAGAAAAAAATGACCAAAATAATTTTTTTTTATTTTGAAAATTTTAATATTTTTTTATTTTTATTTAATTATAAACCTCACCTCCAAAACCTAATGCTATAAATCTAAACTTATAGTTTAGATTAATTAACCCAAAAGGTATAAATATATATTTACGTCTTTGAATAAAGTCTATTTTGATTATTTTTTTTCTTAAGTACTATTTTGGGGACAAAAAACTTTTTAGATCTATTTTGGTATCTCAAAATTAATAGTAGATATATAATCCACATTGACACAAATCAAAAAAAGGATAATTTTATAAAAAAATTGTAATATATATTTATTTATTTCCAGTAATATACATAAAATCGTATAATCGCTAACTTTGTATGATGTAGTAGCAAATTAACATCGAAAAACAAATATTGACGTTGTATGAATCCCCAATCTAAGAAGATCAAGAGAAGACATTAAAGGCTTGACCAGTTCTAGCAACCTTGATGAAGACATCTTCAAGAGTTGTGTCTGCCAGTCCCCAAGCAAAGACCGTAAAATTGCTCTTTGCCTTCTCCACCGCTTGAAACACCTCTGAGATACGAACCTCCTCTTTTGGGAGCTCAAACTTCTGAGTCCCTGCGATGTGGTATATCTTCTTGGCGTTTGGAGACACATCTTGAATCAGCTTCTCCACGTTTCCCTCGTGTTCTGATGATGTTGTCATTGTAAACACATAGGATCCACCGTACCTTCCTTCAGCTCTTTTGGGTTGCCAATGCATTGCAAGCTTCCGTCTACAAAAATCCCCAAACGGTCACAAAGAAACTCTGCTTCTTCCATTGAGTGGGTTGTGAGGATTATAGCAGTGTTTTGTTTTGCACGCTTTGATGACAGTCCATAGGTTCTTTCTCGAGGCTGGATCAAGTCCTGTGCTTGGCTCATCCATATAAACCACCTTCAGAGAATGAGGACGAGTTTGTTAAGATTAAAAGAACTCAGTGTGATACTTCTAAAGTTTAACTCAGATAATAGCTGACCTTAGGGTTTCCGATAAGTGAAATGGCTACACTCAGCCGCCTTTTCATACCTCCACTGTATTTTCCAGCAGGTTTGTCACCAACTCCTCCGTGGAAAAGGTTGACACTCCTAAGAGACTCTTCAACAGCCTAATGCAAGGAAAATAACAATGTGATCATCCCTTGAAATTGACGTTATGTAACTTTTGGACTAATACATAAGGGAAGTAAGATTTGATTACATACTTGGGTGAGATCAGAGCCTTTGAGATTCTTGAGTCTCCCGTAAAACAGCAGATGTTCCCTTCCTGTAAGCGTCTCCCAGAGCAAACTGATACACAGCAGACAGTAAGAGAACTATAAAACTATACTATTACTGTCTATAGTGGAACAATGAGAAATTGCTTATGTGTTCTTTTGCCAAAATGAAATGAATTTTAAGAACTCAATTACTCGTGCTGAGGGCATACGCCCATGCTGGTGTATACTCTGTCCATATCATTGCATATATCCAAACCTTGGACAAGTCCTGTTCCAGATGTTGGTTTCAGGAGTCCAGTCATCTGGTGAGAAAAAATACAATACACATATTAATACAATGACAAGATAGGAATCTAAACTAAATTAAAGCACAGAAGTTTCTTTTTCCCATTTGGGTACTGACCATATTGATGAAGGAGGTTTTGCCAGCACCATTAGGCCCTAACATGCCAAAACATTCTCCTGAAGGCACAGCAAGAGATAATCCACGCACTGCCATTTTTGGTGGGTTCCCATCCCTGCCTGGATACACCTTCTTCAGGTTGTCACATACAATGGCATGGCTTGTGCTAGCCTCAAGCATCAACTTCTCGACTTTTTCCATCTGATTTGAACAATTGATTTTTTTTTGTTTGTTGTCAGAGCCTGAATAGTTAAGAACATGCAATATATGGTGAATCCTTTTGTCACTATACCTCCTGAGTGACATCTGGTTTTTCCATTTCAACGAAGACTTTGGAGCCTTGCCTCTGCAAACTAGGCCTTCGCATAGAAGGTGATTTCTTGAAAGGGTTTTTTAAGAAGAACAAAATGTCTTTTCCGGATGAAACAATCTTATCAATATAGTATGCTGCAATGAGTGCGAGAAACCATTCAATGATGATGATGTAGAAAACTTCATCCATTGCACTATCACTGAAGTCTTTCCACTTCATCCCATCTGCTCCTCTCAAGTTTCCTTGGAAAGCAAATTGTGCAAACTCATACAGACCACGGTATAAGGAGAAGCCAGGATACAACTCCATGAAAATAATCCAGCCTCCTACAAAAGTATAATTGATTTGCAATCGTTGTAAGTTGTGAGAATAAACACATAAACGAGTGTATTAAACACCGAACTTACTAGGAAATGATGTATCTTGAATCAGAAACTGGAACAGAAACGTGCCCAAGAGTCCAGATCCAAACACGTATATGTAAGCAACAACTATAATTTAGACATAAGAGGAATCCCATTAAGTCCTTTAAACCCCTAACATGTTCTAAATCGAATTCAAGAATCACTATTTGTGTACCTGTTGATGTCTTGACCTTTGAAAATATTGAAGAAACAAGAAAGCAAAGGGCAATTTGCAGATTTACATAAAGAAAATAGAAAACGAACTGGAGACTATAGTCATTAAGCCGAAAGAACTTGAGTCCTGCAAGGAAGGAGCAAATATAATAAGCTTAGAGAGTGGAAACTTTTCTATATTAGATAACATAATGTAAGAACTGTGTTGACACAGCGAGGCTTCGGTTACCTATAGCTGACCCAAATATCATCAGGCATATAAAATATAACGTGGATATGGTAAGAAAATAGGCGTAAGAAATCATCCAATATGGACCATCTCCTAGGCCATGCATTTTCATTATGATCCTTAGACGTTCCTGTTTCTCATACACCAATGAAGACAAGATCACCTGTATACCAATGGCACTAAGTATTTAAGTTCATATGTTATACAGAGAATGCAGAATTCTTGTCATTTCCAAGGTTCATATATCGTTTATACGTTAAGGTGAATATTTGTGGAAGAAAGTCTATTGTAATTGAACTTACAGGGAACAGAAGAAGAATAACCCATGTGAAGAAAAGGGGGCCAATTAGAGACGCGATGTCTAGTCGAAGGCTAGTTTCTTGTTTAGGCACTTCTTTGACATATTCGAACAACATCTTTGTTCCTGAGCCTTGTAGAAACTGAAGGTAAGCATTTGAAACCTGCAGTTTTGCAAAGTGTAAGCATCAGATCAATCATGAATATGCTTCACATGGAAAGAGCATACTAAAAATGCAATGAAGAGGATCTCTTGAGTACATTTTTATATTTTTCTTACCAAATTGACTGAGCGGGCAACTCGGACCAACGTTGAAGGCCTATTTCTTGAATTTTCCTTGTAAGTTGAGTTATACCAGATGTGCACATTGAAGTTGTTCCCGTCCGTGTTCAAAAGATCGTATGCTAAGGCAACAAAAAAAAACAGACAGGAATGGTCAGAAGTCTTGTGTGCATATTAAAACGTAAATGACAGAGAAGTTGAATAACAACCTGCAGCAATTTCATTTGCTTTTCCCTCGGGGTTTCCTTTCTGATAACCTTTGAATATCACATCATTGACCTCTTTGGAGTTATTTCGCCATAGATTCAATCCTTGAACACATATCAAGTCTGGTTTTGACACAACCAGTAAGTCAATCGACTGCAAACAATGTCTCTTCAGAAAGAAAATAGTATGTTTAACAAATTTGGAATATGTATCTAAGAGCTAACATATCTCCCTAACATTTCAGTGACATTTACATGATCGGAAACTTAATACCTTTCTGAAACTCGAGAGGTCCTGCTCCAAATGAGAAGGGAAAGGCAGCGGTTGAAATGCACCGAGATTGGATATTGTAGATGGGAAGATCCGAGGCAATCCCTGGATCAAGATAATTGGTGAGCTCTGCCTCTGTCTCTGTGCCCTGATAAAATGAGCTCATAAGACAAGCATGTCCACACTTCATAGTGAAAACAAACAGAGAACTTACCAAGACATTATAGGCTAAACCCTGCAAGAGATCAGAGGAGTTCACCGTTACAGAACTAGGTAGCAGATTACCAGATAAACCTAGAGAACACATGAAGATCGTTAGTTCCAGAGAAAACAATAACAGACCACATCCCAAAGAAGAAGACAAAGAAACATACTTGCTCCAAAGGAATGGTTACTCCCAGTAAAAAGAATAGTAACAGGACAAGATCCTGTTCTTCTGCAAGATTCACTAGGTAAGCCTATGTCAGGGATGAAACTAGCACGAACAGCGCGGCTTTCAGGAGGAGGAACTTGTAACAAAGGAGGCCACTGTGGAGGATTAGGAATGGAACAGAAGAAGGCTTGATCGGAAGAGGAATACTCTATACCACAAGTCTTGTTTACGCACTTGCCACTTTCATTGGTGAGAATGCATTGACAACCACATTGATTATCAGCAGAGTTAGTAATCTGGGAATCGAAGAGCGCTTGAATGCCCACTAGAAGCACGCAGAGGTAGCAAGGGATCATGATGAGACGAACATTGCTCCATATGTTCCGTGTCTAACACACACACACAGAGTAGAATTTAGAATTAAGGAATAGTAACAAAAAAAAAACAAGTCATTTAAACAGAAGCGGTTTTGTTTTGGATTTTAGGTTGTTAATTTCTAAAATTACAGTTAAGTTCTTGCAATTAACATCAACGGTTGGTAGAAAATCTGGAAATTTATTCAGATTTTATTACAAAACGTAGTTACATTATGTCTGATATTGATTGTAGAAGTAATCCATCATGTTCCCTAAATAACACGTTTTAAATCTCCAAATCATGATTTTACTCACATGACACGTTTCTACGTACGTACACGAAACGAAACTCCTAGGATTCTGTTAGATACCTGGTAGGATAAGTTTTTACGAAGCAAGGCATTGGCTCTGGTGGAGAAACTGGCGGGACCTGAATCCACCATTGATGAAGGAGGAGGACGAAGAAGATTCGGTTAGGTTAATCTTCTCCTTCTTCTTCGTTTAACTTTTAGGTTTGATAGTAAACTAAAACTAAACTGAATTATGATTTGTCCAATTGTTAAAAGGAAACACAAACCACCGGCCTTTGCTTCATATAGCGGGCGGAGAACGGCGAACAACACAGATACTACACTACGAATTACTCTAATACCCTTATGAACGCGGTTTATTGTTTTCGTTAAGTACACCTCAAATTTGTTACTTTTATTTCAATGATAATAGATGTATACCTAACATAAATCTAAAAAAACTAATTGTCATCAAAATAAACTTTAAAAGAAAAATAAAATTGACTTTGTTAAAGAGTGTAAATATATATTTATAATTTACATTAACTAGTTATACTTAGTGTTTAAAGTTATGGGCTGAAATTTTTGAAATGTGATTTAAAATTAAAAATTATTAAAATTTTCAAAATAAAAAATAAAAAAATATTTTTGTCATCTTTTTAGATTTATTTTTATAATAATATTTTAAAAAGGCTTATTTTAGAGATTTGTCCATAATAATACTATAAAACATGTTTTAACGGTTTAGATATATAACTAAAGAGTAGGTGATACAAAATCCATTTGTATAATATATGATTCGAATAAGTTTTGCTTGTTATTCACTTTTATATTGCATGTAATAAATAAGATATCAAAAATGTTAAAAAATACTATTCTCTAAAACTCTTCCAAAATAAATTAAAAGAAAATAAGCCAGTATAGTAATTGTTCAAGTACTATGCACCCGTTATCTATTTATTTTATCTTTTGGTCAAACAGTTACACCCAGAAAAAAAATCTCTTGGGTCAAACAAAACAACATACAAAAAGGACAGAAATCAAGAAAGTGACCACAAAGACAATTTTTAGAGGTTTTCAAGTATTGTATACAGAACTGTTTGTTGTGGTTGTATACTATAGAGAAAACATTTCTATAAAAAAATATTGTATATGTAGGATCGTGTTGATCTATTAAGTGTTATGAAGAGGACTACATCGTAGAATTATTATACATGTTTATACTACAGAGAGTTAATCATGAGTGTAATATAATATATATTATATGATGATATAATCAATTATCCGTGCTAAAAAAAGTGATCTCACTACCAGTAGATTCTCCAAGTAGTGGAAGAGACAGAGATTGGATTATTATTTATTATTTATTATTGAATATAGTTTTGATTGGTACATAACATGATAATGTCGTCACCTCAGACGTAATCACTCCGGGACGTACTGATTAAACAACAATTAGTCTAGTTTATATTGTCTCGCGTCAAAAGTTTCGGGTAATATGATTGACTGTGATATTATGACTATTCAAAAATATAACAAAATTTGTGTGGCAATTACTTGGAAAAGAAGCAATGAATGATTTTATCAAAAGACAAACAAAAATGAAACTCTTTATTACGAAAAAGTCATGATTATTCAGCTGACTAGTACAAAAAGCATGTGATATGTCCTCGTTTACGAATCCTACTTGCACGATTTAGTCATGCCTACTCCGATTGAATTTGAGACTCCTAATAGCAACAAAGCTAACTAGACCAGTTTACAACTTCTAAATAAGGATAGCGGAGATATTTCTTTCAATTGAAGAGTGGTATGTACAAGTATAGCGAACGTCGGTAGAACTGGTTCTGAAATTTCGGAGATTTGAAATAAAACAGAGAATGAGAACCATATATATTAGTCCACAAAAATATAACCTTTTTTTAAAGAATAAACTTGCAGAGAAAAAAATGAAGAAAATGTTAGTATAAAATAGGTTTTTTCTTTTATAGATTTTATTTACAAAATTTATTGGGCTATTGAATTGTTATGTTGTTCCTATTAAATTTAATTTAAGTTATTAAAACAATAAAACTAACATGGACTTTATAGAAAGGTAAATCTTTCAAATAGATAATTTTAAAGCTTTTATCATAAAAATAAAAATCAAAGAAAAAATGACCAAAATAGATTTTTTATTTTTAAATTTTACTAATTTTTTTAATTTAAACCTTACCTCCAAAACTCCATCCAATAACTTTAAACCCTAAATATATATTACTTAATCCAAGAGTATAAATATATATTTATATTTTTAATAAAATCTATTTTGGTTATTTTTTCTTTAAAATTTGTTTTAGTGATAAATTTTTTAGATCTATCTTACAATATTCATCTTTATAGAATCACTAGAAAAAAATATTAATATGTATAATATATTTGGATTTTTGCTTCATCAAACCTATAAAAATGAGAGCATGTGACAAATGTTTCATTGGGCATGGTCGAGAGAAGCTATCGGAAACACTTGTACAATGTGTAGAAGATACAGCTTATACACAAGTGATACTTAAACCAAATATAATTATACAAACCAGAATAAACCCCACATATATATATATATATATAATCTCTAATAAGATCTAATTAAGAAAGTACATTAAAATCCTGGGCACCTCTAGCAACCTTAATGAAAACATGTTCAAGAGTTGTGTCCGCAAGTCCCCAAGCAAACACTTTGAAACTTCTCTTTGCCTTCTCCACTGCCTGAAACACTTTCGAGATCCGAATTTCCCCCTTTGGAATCTCAAATTTATGTGTCCCTGCGATGTGATATATCTTCTTGTCTTGGATCAACATCTCCACATCTTTCTCATGTTCTGATGAGGTTGTCATCGTGAACACATACGATCCACCATATCTTCCTTTTAGCTCTTTTGTGTTCCCTATGCATTGCAACCTTCCATCTACAAAAATCTGTAACCGGTCACAGAGGAACTCTGCTTCTTCCATGGAATGAGTTGTGAGGATTATCGCAATATGTCTTTTCGCACGTTTGATGACTGTCCATAGGTTCATTCTTGAAGCTGGATCAAGTCATGTGCTTGGTTCATCCATATAAACCACCTTTTGAAACAATGACCAAAGGAAATAATAAATTTGTCACAGCTTGAAACACTTAAATTATTATACTTTGGTAAAAAAAATGCATACCTTAGGACTCTCTATAAGTGAAATGGCTACACTAAGCCTACCTCCACTACATCTCAGTTTGGTCAGGGATGGTCACACTTGTAACCTCTGGTTCCTCCTTTTGTTTCAGCTGATTGACTGCTTGTTTTTCTTGGAAAGCAACAACAACAACAACCGGTTCTTGTTTAGCCTCTTTGTTCTCTTGAATGGTAGTGACTGCTCCTTTCTTTTCTGGTTCAAATGATGCCCCTATGTTTGATGATGGATGTGAGGCTGTGATCCTTTGATGAATCTTCTCTTTGAAAGAACACAACCATCTCTACAAGCCTTTGCGCTTTGATTCCTCTTTGGCGGACTGAATCTGATCTCGCACCAGAGCATTGACTGTTTTTTTTAATCTCTTGCATGATGAAATTTTGGAATTATTGGTTATGCAAGTAATTAGCACGCCTCTGGTTTGCTTTCTCTATATCAAGCTTCTTCTTTCTCTGGACTATTAGCTCATGAGTCATTCTATTTCTTTCAGTCAGCTTAGCATGTTTGTGGTTTCTTTTTCTCTCCAAAGAAGACATAGTAGATTTGGAAGATGAAGAGTTGAGAATGAAAAACAATAATAATCTGGTACCGAACTTCAAAGTGGTGCTATGATACCACTTTATAGAACTTAGAAACGAGCACTCTGATTTTGGTTGGTTCGGTGATGGATAGATAATGATGATGATGGATCGATGGGTCACACAAAGGATGTGGAAGACCTTTGATTTACCTTCTTCCAAGCCTCTGGATATGACACACCAATACATCTATGGAAGGATTTGTTGATCGGGATTACTCGCCTCACAACAAAAATACTATGTACAGTTAAGAACAAAAGATTCATCAAGATAATAGAAAGATGATTTTATTAAAAAGTTAAATGATTTGAAACATAACAAAGTAAGCCTTTATATAATAGGCATGTGGAATGTAAAAGAAACTAGTCAATACTCTTAACCAACAAAAACTTGACTAGAATAAAAAGAAGCTTGACTTAACCAGATTTATTACTAAGTTGGAAGAGTGTTGGAAGAATGACTCTTGAGTTGATCCGTTTATCTCTTTGCATGGTTGACTGTTTCGGAATTGCCGTCAGATTTATATATTATTCGACCTTGGCTTGTAATTTTTTTTGGGTCTTTCTTCTTTCGAGCTTAGATAAGTCCAAACACTGATTTTTTTTTATTGAGAACAAGGCTTCCAAATTTTGTATCAAGCCGATTAGCTGAACCGCAACTCTCTCTTTCGCATTTACCATATCATTTTGTTCAAGGCATTTGCAACTACATTGGTTATCCACAGAGTTATTGACATGCGTATTGAAGAGAGCTTAAATGCCCACAAGAACCACGCATAGGTACAAAGGGATCACGATGAGACGAACATTGTTCCATATGTTCCGTTTCTAGACCAATGGATACATTAGTATCAAGACATGTATATATATGATGTGACACATTTATTATATATTGATTAGCCAAACCTAGAAGGTCAACTTTTTTATGAACAAGGCATTGGCCCGCGTCAAGAAACTGACCATTAATGGAGCGAGCTTCTTAGGTAATCTTGTTTAACAGGCTTTTATTTCAGTTTACGAATATTTTTAACTGGTTTAGGTCATTAAACTTCAAGTATTTGCCAAGAAAAGAGTCATCCAACAACACGACCAATAAATTCCTCAACTGCACTTGTGGAAAATGAGTTACTATATATTATGGGGGGAAACGTACGTGATGATGATAGAACAATCAATATCTCACAAATCTCGAAGATCTTGTCACATTATTTAGTTGACTATAGGAGGACATGTTCCTTAGAACCACGGTTTTTCGTTAGCGTCATGTGTCACAAGTCAAACAATGCTGTGAGAAATACTCTATCGTGTCTTGCTTAGAGATGCGGTTTCCCCACTGTAAGTAAGCTAGTTAAAGTTTTCGTTAAACAGGTTGTTCTGTTTTTGTCTAGTTGTTCATAACTTTTCTGTGACGTTTCAGCTTCACAAGTCCAAAATAAATTCACATGTTAGCCAAAATTGTTTTTTAGTTTTTACATGGATCATTCACTACTCCCTCCGTTTCATATTAAATGTCGTTGTAGAGAAATTTTTTGTTACAAAATAAGTGTCGTTTTCGAATTTCTATGCAAAATTTATTAACTTTTTATTGTAATTCATTTTTTTATTGGCTGAAATATAGTTAGGTGTATAGGTAATTGTGTTTTTATATAGAAAATATGCAGAATTAATTGTTTTCTTAATCCGTGTGCATAAAGCTAAAGTGACACTTAATTTAAAACAGAGGGAGTAATAAACAAGTTATTTGGAACCTCAAATAAATTCACATACTTAGCGTCGATTTTCAATAATGTACATAACCAACTTTATCAAACAAGAACAAGAAAATTTGACTTTGAACAGACAAGTAGGCTAATATTAAGAGGACTCAAGAGAAGACATTAAAGGCCTGAGCAGTTCTAGCAACCTTAATGAAGACATCTTCAAGAGTTGTGTCCGCAAGTCCCCAAGCAAACACTTTAAAACTGCTCTTTGCCTTCTCTACTGCCTGAAACACTTCCGAGATTCGAACTTCTCCCTTTGGGATCTCAAATTTCTGTGTCCCTCCAATATGATATATCTTCTTGGCGTTTGGAGAAACATCTTTAACTAACATCTCCACATCTTTCTCATGTTCTGATGATGTAGTCATGGTAAACACATAAGATCCACCGTATCTTCCCTTTAGCTCTTTTGGGTTTCCTATACATTGTAACCTTCCATCTACAAATATTCCCAAGCGGTCACAAAGAAACTCTGCTTCCTCCATAGAATGAGTCGTGAGGATTATCGCAGTGTTTGTTTTTGCGCGTTTTATGACCGTCCATAGATTCATTCTTGAAGCTGGATCAAGTCCTGTGCTTGGTTCATCCATATATACCACCTTTTGAAATAAAACATTAGATGAAAACAGGATATGTTAAAGTCATATAAGTCTATTAGGAGATGTGTAAAAGAGACAATGGCGTGTACCTTAGGACACCCAATAAGTGAAATGGCTACACTTAGTCGTCTTTTCATACCTCCGCTGTACTTTCCAGCAGGTTTATCAGCAACTCCTCCGCGAGATAGGTTCACACTTTTAAGAGACTCTTCTACAGCCTAACATGCATGTTTTGATACATTAGGAGTCTAATACAAAAGATAGAGACGTAAAAATACTAGTAACATACTTTGTTGAGATCAGAGCCTTTGAGGTTCTTAAGTCTCCCATAAAAGAGCAGATGCTCTCTTCCTGTCAGAGTTTCCCAAAGAAGGCTGGTATACACAAAACAGACAATAAGAGAATGAATGATGGAGAAATAATAATGTTTTCTAGATTTAAAAAGTCAATTACTCGTGTTGTGGGCACACACCCATGCTGGTGTATGCTCTGTCCATATCCTTGCATATGTCCAAACCTCGAACAAAAGCTGTCCCAGATGTTGGTTTTACAAGCCCGGTCATCTAAACAAGAGTTTTTTTATTTTTGAGTCAGAAGCTAAGTACAAAATATTTTTCTTGTCCATTTTGTGAACTGACCATATTGATGAAGGAGGTCTTTCCAGCACCATTGGGTCCTAACATGCCGAAGCATTCTCCTGAAGGTACCGCGAGAGATAACCCATGAACTGCTATTTTAGGCAGGTTCCCATCCCTCCCTGGATACATCTTCTTCAGGTTGTCACATACAATAGCATATCTTGTGCTAGGCTCAAGCATCAAATGCTCAACTTTTTCTCTCTGTTTAGAAAACAAAATTTAATTTTCATCAAAAATATCTAGAAAAGTGCAAAGAATGTAAAAAACTGTTTATCTTTTTTGTCATACCTCCTGAGCTACATCTAGTTTCTCCATTTCTACGGAAACTGCAGAGCCTTGTTTTTGCAGGCTAGGCCTTGGCCAAAACTTGAAAAGTTTTTTCAAAAGAGCAATGGGTCTTTTCTGGATGAAGATATCTTATCAATATAGTATGCTGCAATCAGTGAAAGAAACCACTCAACGATAATGATGCAGAAAACTTCATCCATTCCACTATCAATAAAATCTTCCCACTTCATCCCCCCATCCCTCCTGTTAAGTGCATACTCAGAGAACTCATACAACCCACGGTATAAAGAGAAGCCCGGATACACCTCCATGAGAAAAATCCAGCGTCCTGGAATAAAAATGTAAAAGATTATACATTAGCAAAGATGTGAGAATGTGTTCTTCAAGTTGTTATTAAATAGCTTACTAGGAAATGTTGAATCTTCCATGAGAAACTGGAATAGAAATGCACCCAATAGCCCAGATACAAAGATGTATATGTAAGCAGCAACTACAATTTGTGCATAAACAAAAGAATGTGCTTCTGTTACTTAACACCAACATGTTTTATGAGCAAATGATGGGGTTTTAGTTAGTACCTGATGATGTCTTAACTTTTGAAAATGCTGAGGATACTAGAAAGGCAATGGAGATTTGAAGGTTTATGTATATGAAATAGAAAATGAACTGGATGCTGTAGTCATTAAGCTTGAAGAACTTCAAGCCTACATATAAACTGTAGCTACTATAATAATCCCATAGAAGAAAACTAGTTCTATAATAAATTGGCAATGATTCAGTACCTATTAGGGACCCAAAGATCATCAAGCATATAACGTATAGCGTGGATATGGAGAGAAAATAGGCGTAGGAAATCATCCAATATGGACCATCTCCTAGCCCATGCATTTTCATTATGATTCTTAGACGATGTTGCTTCTCATAGACCAATGTGTTCAGTATCACCTGCAAATTTCAATGCATGTATGTAACTAAAAAAGTCCCATGATAGGCTTTTGTAAGACCATAAAGCTGTCCAACTTACAGGGAACAGAAGAAGAATAACCCATGTGAAGAAAAGGGGGCCAATGGAAGATGCAACATCCACACGAAGGCTGGTTTCTACTTTAGGCATTTCTTTGACAAATTCGAATAGTATCTTTGTCCCTGGCCCTTTCAGATACTGAAGATAAGCATTTGAAATCTGCAAGAATTGGGTTTGATCAAGAGACTTGTCATAAGTATTAAAAAAAACAGCTTGAGGATGTCTTGCAAAAAACACGTAGGCTTCTTACTAGGTTTACAGAGCGAGGAACTTGGACAAGCTTTACACTCCGGTCTAGCAACTTAGTCTTGGATGTAGAGTTATACCAGATGGTGACTTTGAATTTGTTTGTATCCGTGTCCAGGAGATCGTATGCTAATGTAAAAAAAATAGAGAAAGAGTCACAAATTGCATATGTAAACACAGAGACAAATTAAACAATGTGTAGGTAACTCTAATGGTTTTAGTTCCCTCTAGAGGATGTCTCTCTCTGCACAATAACTTTGCTGAAGTTAATTATCACAAGTTGTTCCCGGCTAAGAAAGACTACTTCCCAATAGTTCTGAAACTTCTTTGAAAATACAAATACTCCCTCCGTTTCCACTTTAAATTTGTTTTAGGATTTTTTTGTTTGTTTCAATTTAAGTGATGTTTTCAAAATTTTATGCAAATAGTTAATGTAGTTTGATGTTTATACTCATTTTATTATGTAATACAGTATAACTTTAGTGGTTGAATTAATTGTTGTTATTATTGTTTTATACAAACGAGATAGATTGAACAAAAATTATTTATTGGTTTTAATCGGTGTCCAAAAACTTTAAAAGTATATCATTTTGAAACCTAGGGAATATAAAAGAAAACAAAGAGAAAAGTGATAGAGAAATTACCTGCAGCAACATTATTTACAACCTCATGATTTCCTTTTTGATATCCCTTTAAGATCTCATGACTGACCTCTATGGAGCTATTCCGCCAGAGACTCAAACCTTTAGCGCAGCTCACCTCTACTTAAGACACAACCATTAAGTAAATGGACACAAATTTGGAACATGGAATTGCATATAATCTTACAGTTGCTGAACTTGAAACATTCATATTCACTCAAACGTGGTCCCTGACATTTTAGTGTATATACCTTTCTGAAACTTTTGAGGAGATTGTCCGAAAGAGAATGAAAACGTGGCTCTTGGAGTGCATTGAGGTTGGATGTTGAATATGGGAAGATTAGAGTGAATCCCTGGATCGAAATAGTTGGTGACTTCTGGCTCTGACGTTGTCCCCTATATTTATGACAGGACCGGACCAAAGCAAAACTGAATGAAACATTGTTTTTAAATCCCCAAAATTTGAAAACAATTACATAGACATAGATTCCCAAAAATGTTTTTTAAAACCTCAAATTTGTTTAAAATACAATTAGTTGAAATTTTTAATAAATCACCTATGGCTCTATAAATCCTCAGGGCCAGCCCTGCTTTGTGATAATGAAAAGAAGACAAGAACGTACCAAGACAGTAATGGCTGGATTACGCAACCAGAGTACAGAGGAGTTCACCATAAAAGAAGTAGTGAGCAGACTCCTAGATAAAGCCGGTCCAAGGGAAAGGTTATTCCCAGTAACAAGTATAGTTATAGGACAAGATCCGGTTAGTCTTGTGCACGAGTCTGAAAGAGTTTTGGGACGTGGAATCTGTAACAAAGGAAACAGTGGTGGAGGGTTTGGGAAGGCGCAAAACAAGGCTTGTTTCCGAGATGAATATTCTAATCCGCAACTCTTTTTAACGCATTTACCGTCTCCGTTTTTGTCGTCTATGCATTGACAACCGCATCGATAATCAGCAGAATTATTAACCTGTGCATCGAACAAGGCTTGAATACTCACTAGAAGCACGCAGAGGTACAAGGGGATCACGATAAGACGCACGTTGCTCCATAGGTTTCGTCTCTACAACACACACACATGCATATTATACAACTCATTTAGCACAAAGGTTAGTATCTATCAACACATGTTTTAATCATACCTGATAGGCTAAGTTTTTCCTAGACAGGGCGTTGGCTTGTGTCAAGAAACTGGCGGGGACAAGATCATCCATATCGATGCAAGCTTTGGTGTAATCTTTGACCTCTTGTTCTTTCTGTTTTTACATTTGAGCTTTGATATCACCTAATTGGGATGCTGGGGAATTACTAAAGGGGAGGAGACGATGAACTACTATTTGGTGAGTTGACTATAAAGATTGTATCCATATGGCAAGCTTTTGTCTTTATAATAATTATTTCAAAGGACGAACAACTTCATTTACTCGCAAGAAGTTGCAAGTGTGTCATTTTATAAATTTTCCAACCTTTCATGTGATAAGATCATGCATGGGGAAACGGGGTATTTAATTAATCACAACTGTCAAATTTATGTAGAAAGATAACTTGATCGTTAGCATTTGGGAAAGATGAGAAAAGCTGGATGAAATAGAAAACGACTAGGAAACAGCAGGAGATGGCATGTAGCCATGTTCAGAATTCGGTCAAACGTGAATCGGACGAATAGTCCGGATGTAACAAGTTACCAAAATAAAAGATTACTAGGTGATTATCCGCGTGCATGTGGAATACAATTTATATACTAATAATCGTTAATCTTACAATACTAAAAGTTCATTATACTCAGAGGAGAGAATGCCACCTTAGCCAATTAAATCAACCAAACAATAATCATTTTTATGTCATGTCATCCATCCGACTTCCGAAAAATAGTTGTCTCTATTTCGATTGTCTTCTCATCTTTTTTCCTCATACAAAAACGTTCTTTAGACGATTGTCTTCTCAACTCCCATAACTTCTCACTCATAATTATATGTTGATCCAACCCACATAGTCACTAACAATAGATTGATTCGTCTGTTTCATCACCTCCACTTCAGTTCTAAATACAATTTTTCAGCTTCAAAATTCACATCGACTCATAACCGCCGGTGACCAAATATGCAGCTTTAATATAACCGAAGCAACGATTTCCAGCTCCACTTCTCCGGCAAATTCGAGCACCGCAACACCGGTGAAATCCCACATCGCCTTGGAAAGCTTCAAGTGTCGTCCTTTCTACATCCTCAGTTTCTTAACTTCGATAACATATAGATTTCCTCTATTATCTGTTTTGATTTCTTCTTTCAAACTCACACCTTCTAAGATCGTGGTTCTATAAATTCACAGGATCCATCAAGACCCAAATTGTTCATATTCATCTACACATCCTATTGTTTGTCGTAAAGGTTTGTTCGATTCAATTATCTCAATCGTGTTTTTGGAACATATGGTTCTGAGTTTTTCTGAAGTAAAAATGATATTTTCAGTCAGATCGAGCTGTTTACTAGATGTATATATACTCGGTAAAAAAAATGTTGCAGAATGAAAATGAAATCATGTAAGTTGTTCATTGGTCGACTCTCTTGGAAGACGCATTGAATATCGAGAGTACTTTTAGAGTTTCAGTAAGGTTTTAGAAGTGATGCTCATGAAGGATCGAGCCACTGGCTGTGCTCATGGTGCTTACTCATATAAGCTTTCCTATTTCATGGTGCTTCATCTAACTCAGCTGCTTTCTTGAAGTCTCATTGGTCTGATTTACTCAAAAGGATTACCTTACATATAAGTTTTACTCGCTAAACATGTAAACATTATATGGTAAGCTATATATGGGAATCAAACATCCTGCAAGGTAAAAAAATTCTACGTAGTTGCATTACATGTCAAAAACATCTAAGATTCTTATTTGGATGTTTGATTCTCTCTTATACAAGTTTAAGTTGATGATGAATCAATTGTGCTAAAAAAATGAGATGAGCAAGGATGACCAAACTGAGGTATACCTTCTTCTCTTCATGTTCTGATAATTATATTGATAAGCATCAGAGAAATCTATTGATCCGAATCAGGGAATAGCTAGACGTCCAGGGATCGTTGTGCTTGAAGGTCACAACTTCTTAACATGTAACCGAGAAAAAAAGAAGACCAAGAAGGTCGTTGAGCAATACTTGGAGTGGGATCTTACTAATGAGATGCAACCAATTTGGGTAAGGATTTAGGACTGCTCTATGTATCTCATGTGCGCTTAGAATAAAAAATTTGGAATCAAAGAAAGAGTTTATTTATATTTGTTGTAGCTCTGGAACTCTAAGGCAACAGTGGAGTACAATGAGCTTTACAGAATAACTTTCAACAAGTATTTGGATAGGCATCACCCACTTCAAAACAGAGGTAAGTTGGAGGGAAGACATCTGTTGGAATAGTATATATCCATGAAACAATCCAAACAGGTTATGATTTGTATCTGTTAAAAAGTGGTGACATCATGTTGATCCACTAATGATATATTGTTCTTATACTGTTACTGATAATTCTCTTATGGCAGCGTGAGGTCGAGTTTAGATCGATGGGGAAAGATGATGTGGTTAATTAAAAGACAAAGAACATAAGTCTCTATGTAAAACAAGTTTGCAAGTGATTTTGACGGGAAGCTGGTGGGAGAAGTATTTCTTGGTGTAGCCTTTCAAGAGATTTGTTTTTCTATTGTGGACTCACTCGATCTCCCATGAACATATAACATGAGATTCTTCAAGAAAGTCACATTGTAAGTGTTAATATCGATTTTTTATGTGAAGACTTCAAGATATTTGTTATGTTCGTTTTTTAAAGTGTCATATTGTTAAGCTTGCAATTTGTATTGTGTCTCAAAGGTGTGGATCATGTAGAAACGTCTGGTGAATAAAGCTTCTGGTATGATTTTGAGAATTTACTACAAGTCTTACAAACTTATTACTAACTAAGTGTAAGTATTTTATTATTTTCAAACAAATGACATTTAAAAAAAATGATAGTTGTGAGTACTAATCACTAAGCATTTAAACATATACCATTTTAAGTTAATTAAAATACATTTGATCCCCCCTTCTAAATCTACACATTACTAAAATATTAAATTTCATATATTTAGTTATTTACAGTATATAAATTATCAATAATATTTTGGAAGCAAAATCTTGATCAAATAAATATAAGGGAACATGTTTTCAACACATTTATAAAAATGCTCAACACATAAAAAGAAAAAATAAATAATAATGTGATTAGTGAAGAGTTTATCCAAAATCTAAGACCAAATAATTATGATTTCCTATTTTAAAAGTGTGAACAATGGTATAAGAAAAATATTTCTTTGTATGGGTATATGATAGATGTTATATTTACTTAGTAATTGTGACGACACCACTAAAAGATTCCATTTCATTAAATATAATATCGATTATTCAAATTTTCAAATCAAAATATCTAAAATTTGCTATTATACCATATATGAGATCAAAAGAAGTAGCACGAGACAAGAAAATAACAACAAATTAAATTACTCCCTTTTAGGGTATTAGTAATCAAAATTAAATTTGGTTTCATAATTTATAAACTTATTTTATAATATCAAAGATATATGATAGAAAGTTAAAAAATTAGCAAATCACTTTCTAAATTTATAAGAAACAAATAAAAAGTATTACAAGAATTTAAAAAAATGTGAAACAATAATATATTTACATAGATATATTTAAACATAAATTATTTTTCATAATATCCAATAACTAAGATCTACGAGTTAAATAAAATAAATATATATGCATATTTTGATTATCTTTTACACTGAATTTTAATCCATAAATATTAAAAAATAGCTAGATTGTAAGATATTTTTTATTTTTATAACTAAACAAATAAAATAGTAAATAGTAATATTTTCCTAGAATTTAAGTTTAATTAACACATAAAACTTTTTAAAAGTTGTTTTCTTTAAAGAAACAAATATTTAAATTAAATTTACTTATTGTAATTGCAAAAATAGATTATATCTGTAATATAATATATTATAAACATATAAACAAAAATACAAACATGATATAAATAATACAATAGCAAAGAAACATTATAATATATTTCCATTATAACCTATATATAAGAAAAAATATTTAGGATCATAACTACGGCTTAACAAATTCTTCATTTATTTCATATTTGTTCACCAAACCATACATATTTTAGATAGTAAAAACAAAAATTGTGAGTTTACTCATTTCTATTCAATTTACTATTTATACTTTCATAACATAGATGTAATATATATATTAAAATATAGATATTAAATACAATGCTATTTGTATAAAGCCGGGCGTAGCCCGGGAAAAATCTCTAGTTATTTATTAAGTTTGATCATTTAGTCATCAGATCATAAGTTCTCAAACGCATAGTAATTAATAGTAGTCAATATCAAGTTGATGAGTATAATCATGCATGTTCATATTTTGTTATTTTTCAAAAACATATTTAATTTACATTTTGCTTCAATGATATCATCTGAATGTTATAATTCATCATCTTACTTCGATATGGAAAAATGTATTTTTGAAATGATACGATAAAATAACATTTGAGATATGTGCTTGCGCAGAATGAACATTAATTATGTATAAAAATTATTTATATGTATTATTATTTTTTGGATTCATTTACGTAATATGCAATAATAAATATATATGAATAATTGAGAAGCGAATAACTATTACATATATAATTAAATTAGAGTAAACACATAAATAAAATAATCTATTTTTATTTACAATAATTTTTAATGGTACAAAATCAAAATAATCATTTATTTATTTTATATGGTATAAAATTACAATTAAGTGATATTGACATAGATATACAATATATTTTAATATGAATATTTATTATTTGAGGCTTCGTACTCACATGATTTTATTAACATTTTTATATTTTCTGTAAAAAATATTAATTTTATTAATATGAATATCTATTAATTGAGGTTCCTACTCAGTGTCAATTTTGAAATTAATATGTTTTTGGTGTTTTATACATATATATAATAGTTTAAACGATATTTTTTTGGTCATCAAAAAAGATAGACTCATATAGACTCTACAAACCAAATTGTAGAACTCCATCCATATGGACTACAATAAATATATATATATATATATAATCTAAGTACATATTAAATGAGACTTCATATCTTTTTATGATTTTATGATCATTTGTATCTTGTTATAACAAAGAGTTAAATCAATGATCTCAAAAATTTCAATTTGGATTTCTAATTGTCTTAGTAATTTATAATCGTTTAAAAAATTCAAAATAGCATATGATAAAAATGTAATCTTTATTATATTCTTAATGTGATTTTTTAATTTATTTTAAGAACATAAAATTAAAAAAAATGATGGATGATACACAATTGTTATCAAATCTTTATTATTCAAAATCAATTGTCATATATAACCATATTAGGTAATTTCATAGATTTTATTTAAGGAAAGAATGGAGAATATTCTTTTATACACTACTAATTAATTTGATAGTTAGTTTAATAAAAATTATAATCCTACTATATATTAATTGAGAAGACACTTAAGTGATTTTTGCTTATGTGCCGATTATTGGTGAAGTTTAGAACTAATTCTCTTAATTTGATTGGTTGTTTGTATTTGAATTTTCATTTATTTAATTAAAAATTTAAATAGAAAACCAATCTTAGAATTACCTAATCTAATCTATATTACCAAAAAAGGAATTAAAATTCTTAAATAAAGATTAATTAACATAATTTTTCATGGAAACAATCATATATATATATATATATATATATATATATATATATATATATATATATATATATATATATATATACATATCTAAATATGTGTCCAATGAATGCAAAATAGTCAAATATACAATTTTAAAAATTCCAGTCATTTCTCGATGAAATATTTTGATAGTATTGTTGAATGGGGGTTTTGCAAAAGTGACTCAAAATTTGAACTCAAATGCAAAATTAACCCATCATTTTTTGGAACTTTCATTTGGCTTATTCACCATAGATTTTTGAATTATTCACAAAAATGTCATTTTTTAAATGAGTGTTTTACTCTATCATCCTCATCTTCATCAAGTATTTACAATATTTTCATTGTCATAAATACATCAACCACCATTAAAAACCAATTTGAAGCTCTTAATGCAGAAAATTTGATTTTTTTTCTCTTATTTTCTCATTTGTTATTCACAAAAACCATATATCTTTCACTTTTTCTCAAAATTCATCCAATAATTCAAGATTTTGATTTCAAACTTTGTAAGGTTCATATAGACATTGAAACTCATGATTCTTAGTCATTAATGAGTTGGTATCATTCTTGGTGAAGTTCTATGAGTTTAGAGAAATTAAAAAAGTCATCTCACGGATTCAAGATATGAAATTGATTTTTTTCCAGATTTTTTTGATTTTTTTCTAGAAGTCTTCTCCTACAAGAACTTCTGGTCAATGCATAAGTTAATTTTGCAATTGAATTTTTCTGTTTTTTTTTGTAGAAAAATTCCCTAGAAGTATTCTCCCTTTCCTTTGTTAACAAAAAAAAGGGAGAACCGAGAAGACTTCCCTAGAAGTCTTCTCGGATAAACATGTTCATTTATGCAATTTACCAAAGTTTTTGAGAAATTTAACATTTTATAGAAGACTTCTAGGGAAGTTTTCTTTACTTTTTAATGAAGTCTTCTCACTGTCACTAGAAGTCTACGTGGATTATTTTTGCAATTGACAATTAATACTAAAAATATATATTATTTACGAGAAGTCTTCTCAAATTTTATTCCTGGTTTTTGGTAAACCTTTGATTCCGAGAGACGACTTCCTTACGACAGTAACCCAAGAAGACTTCTTACGACAGTGAGAAGACTTCTCTAGAAGTCTTCTCTGAGATTTTTGAAAAAATTTCAAAATCAAAAGTAAGCCAATATTTACAAAAGAAGACTTTTCAAGATGTCTTCTGTAGAGTAGACTTCTTAAGAAGTCTTCCTTCATAAATTTGCCATTGCAAAAATGACCTAAACGGAAGATTTCTTAAGAGGTCTTCTCTTCGAAGACTTCCTAAGAATTTCTATGAGAAGACTTCCTAAGAAGTCTTCTACGTCAATGTTTATTAAACTTCAATTTTCTCAAAATGTAAAATGAATTTTGTTTTTTTTCTTGTTAATTCATGTGTATTAGTCAATATTGGGGCTTTTAAGTGAAATTTATAACTTAATTAGTGATAATTATGAGGTTACAATATTAATGTTTCTAGCTAGAATGAGAAGACTTACAGGGAAATTTTCCGTGAGAAAACTTACAGGGAAGTCTTCAGTGAGAAGACGTACATGGAAGTCTTCTACGTTCATTTTTTTTTGTAAAATTTGTTAAGTAATTTTAATATATATTTTCTAAATTTCAGAAGTGTCAAGTAACTTCAAAAATATCAATTCATGTGGTTTAATGTGTCTTCTTATATTTTAAGATATACTTTTTAATTTTTATGAAATTTAAAATTGCAGTTTTCACTTAAAATTTAAGTTTCCCGCTTAAATTTCTTGCTTCCGAGAAGACTTCTCTAGAAGTCTAGAAGACTTATTTTTTTCTAGTGAGACTTATGTATTGTTTTATCTTTGATGAATTTGACTAAGTTTTCTTGAGAAGTCTTTTCTCTTAGTTTGTAATAAATTTGATCAACTTTAATTTTTTTATGTTATTTTGGGTAGTATGGTTAAAATATTTTTTGTTATGAAGTTTCAATAATGTTAAAAAAATTTGAAAAATAAAATAAAATCTTGTAGACATCAACATATTTACTAATTATTTTCATTAACATCTTTTCAAATTTACAAAGTAATTCATAATTAAAAGAGTACACATAATAATCATTAAATATATCATCAAAAAATTACAATATAATCATTAACATCTTCATGTGAGACTTTTAGAAGACTTATAGAAGACTTCTGGAATTCTGGAAGACTTCCATAAGTTTTTTAAAAGTCTTCCTGGAGTCTTCCGAAGTCTTCATGAGAGACTTTTGGAAAGCTTCTAGAAGAATTCAAGAAATATTCCACAAGTCTTCCAGAAGTCTTCCAGGAAGTCTTCTAAAATTTAAGCGGGAAGTCTTCCAGGAAATCTTCCAGGAGTCCTCTAGAAGTCTTCCAGAAGTATTTCTGAAGTCTTCCAGGAGTCTTCTATGAGTATTCCAGAAGTCTTTCAAGTCTTTCTAGGTATTCTCTTCTTCTCCTTCATACCAAAAAGAAAAAATCAGGTTCTTAACCAAAGAATACTATCAAAAACAAAAGAGGAATAAAACATGTCAAACATTTAAACTTGTTAATGCCTCTTGAGGTTTCACCTACATAATATGTTGTGTTACCTTCTTCTCCTTCATACCAAAAAGAGAAGGGCAGACCTTTAACTATTGAACATTATCACAAACACAAAATAGAAATCAAAAGGTCACACATGTAACCTTGTTACAGTAAGTTGAATATACCTTTTTAGAATCTAACATATACAATACACCAAAAATACATATTCAAAATTTATAGATCTACTTTTAAAGAAATGAAATATGAGAACCATGTAATGAAAAAGCTGCAAAAACAAGATAAATTAGTGAGCATACATAAGAGAAAAATGAGAAATGAATATAAAGTTAGGTATTTTCAAGTCTAAAGAGATTAGAGAGAGGTTAGAGAGTTTTAGAGTGAGAAATATTACATTTTTGTTGCAGCCATTTGAGAGGAAGAAAGTGAATGTGTAATTTTTCTTTATATATGGAGACAAAAATCCCAATTAGGTTAAATATTTTCGATATAGAAGATTTCCCAAATTATGAAGTCTTCTGGAAGTCTTCCAAAACCCTATAATCTAATATATGAGAAGACTTCTAGAAGACTTGTGGAAGACTTCCGGAAGACTTCTTATTAGGCGGGAAGTCTTCTAATGCATTATAAAGTCTTCAAAAACCTTATAATCTAATACATGAGAAGACTTCTAGAAGACTTCCGGAAGAATTTGCATTAGGCGGAAAGTCTTCCAGGAAGTCTTCTAGTACATTATGAAGTCTTCTGGAAGTCTTCTCGAAATCTTCCAAAACCCTATAATCAAATAACTAACTAAATAGCAAAAAAAACTTCACTAAACTTAAAATCAACTTGTAATGTGATTAATATATACAAAAGTAAACACATATAGGTCAATTTGTTTTTAAAGTTAAGATTTAAAAATCTAACCCTAAAACTACAAACAATACTACAACATATATTACCACAACCTAAATCAAAGACTATCATGACTCAATCTACATTCTCTCATCTATGTTGATAATAATTCAATTTTAGTATTTTTAAAATTTATCATTTATTAATGTTTATAGTTACATGATTTCAATTTTTTCCTCATATAAGTATTTTTTATAAAAAATTAAATTATTTTTAAGATTAAGTGTACGAGAAGACTTATACGGAAGTCTTCTTAGAGAAGACTTAAAGGGAAGTATTCTCCGAGAAGACTTCTCCGGAAGTCTTCTCAGGCACAAAGGTTATAATGGTAAAACTGAATACAATTTTTTTGTTTGCTCATAAGGAGTTTGTTGTATTTTCATTAGTCTTTTGGGTTAATTTTGCATTTAATTGAATTTGGGGTACACTTTTGCATTTGAAATCAAGTTTTGAGTCATTTTTAGCAATTTTCCCATAGTTGAATTGTCATTTTCAGACATAATTAAAATATTTTTATATTGTAAAACAAATTTCTATGTAAGTCGTTAAAAATAAATTTAATAAATGAAAAAGTATATCATAATACAAAATTAAAAAAAAAGAACATTATATTGATATGAGACTAGAGTTAATACTCTATTAATATAATTATTATAGCTTAGATTATAATAAAATTATATGGTAAGTCATTTAAAATAACATTAATAAATGAAAATTTTATTATAATATAAAATTGAAAAAATGGAAACATTATATTATTTTGTAATTTAATAGAAAAATTTGTGGATTAATAGAATATTAACTCTATTCATATATTTTATATACCTTTGATTATAATAAATTGTCATTCTTATTTTTTTAATATAAAAAATAAAGGAGATATAAATAAAAACACAAGTGAAGATAAAACTTGTTTTTGTAATTTTGGTTATTCTTAATTTTACTTGCTTAATTTTTTATTTGTTTGCCAAAATATATGTGCTTCACATATTATTATAACTGTGCATTAATGTTATATGTGTTTTAAAAACATGAATGTAAATTGACCAAGGAAGATAAAAATGAGAAGTTATATAATTGATGGGTTGATGAAAAATATAATGTAAATTGAATGTAAAAGAAAGTTATTTACAAAATAATGATATGTGTTTTTGTGGTGCAATAAACGTTTGCAATGTATGATAATTGTTGATCTAACAAACTCTATACGAAAAGAAACATGTTATTTTTGTAATAATTTTTTTGAGTCTCACATCCCATTTTATATTAAAAGAGAAGTCATTTAAGTGATTTTTTGCTTGTATGTCACTCATACATGAAGTCTTAAGAAAACCCCACTATATATTAAAACTTTAAAGAGGAATCATTTAAGTGATTTTTACTTATATGTCACTCATTCATGAAATCTTAAGAAAAATGTTATAATTTGATTGTTAATGTTTTTTTTTAATTTTAATTTTAATTTAGTCATATTTGAAAGTAGTAACTACAGAAACAACTAATATCAGTTTCCAAGCAACCCAAATAGTATTACAAATAAATATTTATGAGAACAAACAGAAAAGTATGGAAAGAATATATGTTTCATCGATTTCTTTTTATCAATTATGTATTTATAAACTATATAAATATGGAAAGAGTATAAGCTCGATAAGAACTCGCTTGTGGGAATGATCTCCGAACTTGTTTGCCTCTCAAGCAAGATGCGCATTTCTCTTTCTCGACATCAAACTGTGGCAATCCATTGACTAGATTCTTGGTGACCATCGTCTATAAATTGTCTAAACCGACATGTCCTAACCGCGCATGCCACTTTGATGATTCCTTGAGATGTATAGCTGCAGACACTTGGTATTTTATACCTCCATAACCACTTTATATAACCTATTCTTTGATCTCTTTTCTTTGACCAACATCTTATTATCTCGATCATATAGAAATAAGTAATATTCTTTCAATCTAACTTCGCATCCCAACTCAGTAGCTTGGCTAAGGCTTATAATATTGCTTTTTAAGATCATAAATATAATAGACATCTGAGAATACCTTTCATTCACCTTCCTTTGTAGCAAATAATATTGAGCATTTGCCTTTTATATCAACGCGGGAATCATCTTTGAATTTTACCTTTCTCGTTGCCTTTTGATCAAGCTTTGAGAAGTAGTTGAGATTCCTCCTCATGTTGTTGCTAGCCCCATTGTCTTGGTACCATAGATTCTCCCCAGCTGAGCTAACCTCAAACATACTTTAGCGTCCAATTACGTTCGTTTAAGAACACAATTTCTTGCATCATTAGCTCCTCTGTTTCTTGAGTAGCTTCTCCTTCATTCTCCTGTGTTTCTTGAAGCTTAAGCAGGCAATCAGGACAAGATTGCGCAAAGTGACCCAACTTATCACACCAGAAACACACAACCCTTGACGCATCTCTTTCTTGTCTATAATAACCTCCATTCTGTTGATAACCGTACCGGCCGCGATCTCTTCCTGGATATCCAAACCGACTACCTCTTCCTGACTTGTATCTCTCCTAATACAGCTGTGAGTCTATATTGGTATACATAAGTTTATCTTGACCTTGGTCTTCATGTTTTCTCCTTCATCATCATCATAAATCATTTCCTCATAAGCCTTTAATCTTCCTACGATATCTTCAAAGCTCGCTTATTTAGATCAAGGACTTGATCAAGTGCAGCCTATGATGTGTATGTATTTTTTTCGAGGTAGGCTGTTAAGAATTTTTTAACAAGTTTTGGTTCTTCAATACTTTCACTTAGTGCAGCCGATTTGGGTGATAACTCTGAAAGTCTTCCAACAAAACCATCAATAGAATCAGTCTCCTTCATCTTCAGCCGGTTGAAGTCGGGCATAAGGGTTTGCAACCGAGCTTCCTTCACTCGATCAACTCCCATATGCCTTGTTTTTATTGCATCCCAAACTGGTTTTGTAATTTCTAGATTTCCCACATGTAGTATTAATGACTCCAGTATGGATTGGAAGAGGAGAGCTCTGGCCATGTCATTCTTTTCTCTTTCATATTCTCCTGAATCAATGGTCTCCCATAAATTGTGAACCTTCAATGCTACCTTCGTTCCATTGTCTACACGGTATAGTTAGTGTAGTTAAACAATGGACATTGTATAGACGAAGGTCCACCACCTTTCGTGTTGCTGGTTGCAACGATCTCTCTCATATTTTTTTCGTTTGTTTTAAAGAGTATTTGACTCAATAGAAACTCTAATAACAATTATTGAATCAAACTCTTAAATCGATCTTTTACTAAATTTCAATGCTTTAGAAAATTACTCAAAACTAAAGCTATTGTACTCATAAGTTATGCAACACACTTTGCATCTTTTTTATATAGTAAAATATAATTCCTGAACTTATTAGGTAACTAACAAATCGATAACTCCTAATAATAACAAAATTTTCTATTCCCATAACTAGGTTGGAAAGTAATAGCTTGCTCACTAAGTTATTTCAAATTTGATCCAACACAATTGTGATGTATATGGTAAATGAAAATGTTTTTTTTTGCTAACTATAAAAATGAACTAGAATAAGACTTGCGCCTTGCGCGGGATGAGGTTATTGTTTTCATTATTTTTCGGACTATTAAATATTAGTTCGGCTTAATTTTCATATTAGTTGGTTTTAGGTTGTTTTTATCAGGTTTTAATATCCTATTGTTGAATTAGAATTTAAATCCATAATTTTTTGCATGTGTTCGGTTTAATTTGTTGAGGTATTTGATTTTTTGGTGATAAGCAAAAGACAATTAGTAATTATTGGGTTTTATGTTATATGTTTTTTCATGTGTTCGGTTTAAATATGTTTGTTATTGACCGTTAATTAATATTAAGGCCAAATGTTGTTTCAAGATAACAAATGAAAAATATAATTCATAAAATTAATTTGTTATAAAATAAATTTCTTATTACTAAAAGTTCTATTATCATATAAAGAAAAATATATTATAATCATAAAAATAAGGAAATTTCCACCCAATAACCATAAAAAAAAATTCACCAAATAACCATTAGAAAATTAGGGTTAGAATATAAGCTATACATTATATATTAATTTCCATTGTGTCCATATATCTAGGGTTGTCTAGATTTATTTTTATTTTTAGTTTTTTCTTTTTGTCACTTCCCCTTCTATTTTTAGTAGCTATTAATTTTGTCTAATACAATTATTTAGTTTTATATTTTACATAATAAAAGCATATATTTTTTTCTACATATAATATGTTTTGAAATTTTAAAAACAGAAATATATTTCTATAAATTTAATTTATATTACATAAACTAAATTTTAAATTTATACTATGTTATACATTTATATAGTATAGTTCTATTTCTTATTCATATAAGTTATAATTTTATTATTTTCTATACTATTCAAGAAATATAGAATAAAATCATAAATTTACTCTCTCTCTCTCTCTCTCTCTCTCTCTCTCTCCCTCTTCCTCTCCTTCTCTCTCTCTCTCTCTCTCTCTCTCTCTCTCTCTCTCTCTCTCTCTCTCTCTCTCTCTCTCTCTCTCTCTCTCTCTCTCTCTCTCTCTCTCTCTCTCTCTCTCTCTCTCTCTCTCTCTCTCTCTCTCTCTCTCTCTCTCTCTCTCTCTCTCTCTCTCTCTCTCTCTCTCTCTCTCTCTCTCTCTCTCTCCCTCCCTCCTCGTCATTTTGTTCTTCATTATCCTTATTATCTTCCATGTTTTATTTTGCTAAATTTATTGATATGATATTGATATGGATTAGATGTGTTATACTATTTGATTAATAAATATAGTATATTACATTAGTTATGTACATCGCGTCAAACGCATGAATCAACCTCCTCCTCAAAACAAAAAAAATACAAACCAAGATTTGGAGATACTAAATTGGAGAAGAAAAGAGATATCAGGTTTGGTAAAATAGATTCAATGTACAGTTTATATAGAAAGGAGATGTTCAAGAGTCGTGTCTTTTGACTTGACATGTAAAGACTCTTGAAAATATACGCAAATACTATATTTCTTACATTTTTGATTTTCATTATTGTAAAAATTTACTTTATTAAATCTAAATTATGAAGATCAAATTTAAATAATAGTTTAATAAAAAATAATTATGAAGATCTTCACAATTTCATTAGATGTTGATTAATGGTACTTGAATATTTTATTTCTTAAAGTTAGAGAATTCTTATTACTGTAAAGATTTGAATTATTACTGGAAAATAAAGTAAAATCTATATAATGTTGATGAAAAATTATAAAAACAAATAATTTAATTAGAATTTTGTTAATGGTGAAATAAAGTATTAAAAAATAAAAATTCCCAATATTCTATAGAATTATAAACTTTACTTGGGGTGTGAATTTAATATATCGATACCTAATTTAATGTGCATATGTTTGTGTATGTAAAAGTAAAAAAGTGGTTGATAAATATATAAAGTACCATTAAGTTATACTAATATAAATATATGTTCAATATAACAAACGAAAAGTAAAAATCTTAAAATTAAAAATTTATAAAATAACTTGTCATTAGTATATTTTTTACCATATAAATAAATAATATTATATCTCAAAAATGAGGTGGAAAACCTTATGTTATATTATATCTTGCACCAAAAATTTTAAACACTTAAACTTTATGGTTCAAAACAGATTTCACTTTTAGGCCTACGTAAAACAATAAAAACCCAAAAGACATAATTTTTTTAAAAAAAGAAGTTTCAATTTTTGCATAAACTCGTGTATTTAGTCAATAACGAAAATCCAAAAGACACGATTTAAAGAAAATAAGTTTTCTATAAGTTTATTTATCAATAACAGTGTGTTAAGGTTAGTGTTCTAGATTCCTATAATTTTTTCTTACAATTCAGTAAAAACCAAATTTACAATTCTAGATTAGGATCAGAAATAGTGAGTTTTATGTAGTTATAAGAATAACAAAGAAGTCATTAAGATAGACAAATCTATTTTCTTTTTTAAAAAAAAAACTCAATTACATTATAAAAACGCTACATTTCTCATCCTTTATAATACAAAGAATGGTCTAAATAGAAAAGCTATTATAAAAACAACTTAAAATTAAAAAATATGGTAAAATGACATAAAAGGATGAGAAAAACCAGTTTTATATAAGTTTATTATACCTAATTCAAGTCACGCTGCCTGTCTGTATAATCCCGAATCAAATTTCATTAATTTTTACCTTGCAAATCAATCTTCAATATTGATATTTCCATAACCAATAAATGTCAAAATCTATGAAATTTTGTATCATTAATTAAAATAAATTTCTCAATTACGTAAGGCAATTAATTATTAACCACACCATAATGAAGACGGTTTAAACTTTGATTGACGTCGGTTTTATATTCTTAGTCGATTACAATTTCATTTCGGTTAAGAATTTTTGTATTTAATGTCAAATCATTATCTCTCTCTTAAATGTAAAACTTACGTGCATGCATAAGTCGATCAACATCTATAACCCTCAAACATTGGTTTCTATACTTACCTACACATCAAAACTTCGATGAAAATATATGCTTCTCAAACATTGCCTTCTATAAACAATTTTTTTTATATCAAAGCTTTCTATCTATGCATCCATCGATATGAGACTCTAGGAACTTCTTCCCTACTCATCAACATGTTATGAACATGTATGCTCATCAATGTATAACACGAACTATAAAATTATGAAAGCTTTCTATATATGCATCCATCAATGTATAACATGAACAAAACCTGTCGTTTCTAATTTATGTGATTCGTAACATCAACCTCCATACTCATCAAAACATTGCTTAAAATCTCAGTTTCTTCTTATATGGATTAGACTGACCTCCTTTTTATATAATGAAAAATGTTTTTACGTTGCATCACATAAGTTTGATCTCTCTCCACAAACACATATGCCTACATGACAACAACAACATCCACTACTTTGATCTCGCTCCAAAAACACTATAACACATATGTGGATCGTCGTCTTAGTGTTTGTCACATTCAACCAAGAACCCGGTTCATCCACTTTGTTATATCCTTCAATGCTATCTATGCCTACATGACAACAACAACATCCACTACTTTGATCTCGCTCCAAAAACACTATAACACATATGTGGATCGTCGTCTTAGTGTTTGTCACATTCAACCAAGAACCCGGTTCATCCACTTTGTTATATCCTTCAATGCTATCTCAAGATTGTAGCTGAGAGTTATAATCATATTCTCGTTGATGATGCCATCATGTTTTGTCATGCCTTACCTTTCATTGTTATTGTTCGATAAACACCTGTAGTTGTTCTTTGAAATTATCATAGCGAGTTTTTATGCACAAAATGAAGAACAATACAAAAGTGAAGCTTTGTAAGTTATGCTAATGTTCTCTTTTATCATACCATTATGTTTTGTCATGCATTACCTTCTATTTTTACTGTCTAATACACATATCTATTTCTTTGTTCTTTGACATTATCATATCGAATTTTTATGCACTAAGGGAAGAACAATACTAAAGTGAAGTCTTGTAAAGTATGCCATACAAACACGATTTCTTGTGTATAAAATCAGATGTATTGAAAAATAATAAGAACAATACGATTTTACAAACCAAAATTTTGTATTTAATGTCAAATCACTATGCATGCGACACGTTAGCACGAAAAAATTTAAAGCGTTCTCGTGATAACATGTGTCTTAAAATTATAGTGTGAATACATTTATTGCAATGCTTCTTCTTTGATATATAAGAATATGTTCCGAATATATATATATATATATATATATATATATATATATATATATATATATATATTCCTGCATCAATTACATACATTGGATCGAGACGTTATGAACAAACCCATACATCATTTTATCAACGTGAATTTTTTAAGTAACAATTTAATTCATCGATTACGTCTCTGTTACTCCATCTCGTATGTTTTATAGCAACTCAAACGCTAACTTTATTCTCGAAAAGAAAAAAAAAAAACTCAAATGCCAACTGTTAGAAAAACAGAAAAATCTTATTCAACTGCATCAGTTATAATCTATTAATTTAACAGAATCTATAAACGAAGAGGTTTTGTTCACGACTCGATGCTGACATAAACCGACACATTGTTTGACCTTCAATTTTGTTTTTGAGAAATTGGGAATTTTTGACTTTCAAATTAATAATTCAGAAGTTTAGACATGGCCCTATGTCAATGTCACTAATTTATTTCATTACTTTTCTCTGTGTTGTTGGAATCTACCAAAGCAGAATTTTAAAATGTTGAATATCAACGATTACTGCGCCTATATCTAAGACATCTATTCACGTTACTTAATCTCAATTATCAAAGAAATATAAAATATACTAACAACCAGGAAAAAAATAGTGACAATTTTATTAAAACCAGAATATATAACACGTATATATATATAAATATATAAGGAATTAATAATAAATGGTTAGAAAAAACAATAGCCAATATTTACAAAAACCCATAAGTTTTTGAAAAATTGCTTGCAGTCAAAGCCTAAAAGTAATACTTTTTCCTACTACAACTACAAGTAGTATTACATAAATCACTGGAAATATTACTAATATTTTGATATTTTTCAGTTTGAAGTTTATTTTGTATGTTTTCCAATAGAAAATAGTAGTACTTTTCAGTTAATACTCGGGGAGGTTATCTTTTGCGAGGAAGTTTCCGAGGCAAATCTGAGTGACTACTTTGTAATTTTCTCAACCTCAAGGGGGTACAAATAAAAAACAGTTCCATCCCCCCCTTAAATCGATTCTTCATCAAATTAAAATCTGATCACACAGTAAAAAACAAACAAAAAACTCGAAGGAGGGCCCAGAGAGAAACGGCGGCTATGACGTTGCAGAGAGGTTTGCCTCTTCTCTGGCAGCAGTACACGGCGCTGTTCCGAAAAAACCTTCTTCTCTCATGGCGGAGCAAGCGCGCCACGTTCCTTCAGCTCTTCGCCTCCTTCTTCTTCATCCTCCTCATCTTCTGTATCCAAGAGGCTATGGAGAAGAGCTTCGCTTCCTCCACCGCCCTCAAGACCGTCACCGATCCCGCGGCGCTGATCTCTCCGCCGATTCCGCCTTGCGAGGATAAGTTCTTCGTGAATCTTCCGTGTTACGACTTCGTATGGAGCGGAAACGATTCACCGAGGGCCAGAGACATTGTCAACGCGATCAGGGCAAATAATCCGGGCAGACCGATCCCAGAAGACAAGGTGTGTGTTGTGTTGTGTTGTGTTGTGTTGTGTTGTGTTGTGTTGTGTTGTGTTGTGTTGTGTCTCTAACTAGTTTGGGTTTTGTCTTTTCTAGTAAAATTACATAACTACCTAATTTTTTTTTAATGTTAGTTCGTTTTACTGTTTTACTGCCCAGACTGATCGCTATACCAGTTCTAGTCGCCGGAAAAAAAATAGCAATTAAAATTTAAGAAAATTTTTGTTCGCGCGACTGGTAAACGAACATAATCTTAGTCATAGTAGCATGTTTAGTCCCAGTAGCAGCTCGCGCGAACATCATCTTAGTTGCAGGTAGGGCGACACGAACAGGGCCTATGTATAGATCATTCTGCTTCTAAATTGATTAAGAAAAATATTATTGGTCATTTAGTAACTGTTTCAATAGAATCTCAAATTGAATGGAGATGTGATAGGATCTTTACGTTGTTTACGAAAGTGGAATCCAAATGTGATTATTGACCATTTGTGTGTGTTTTGTGGTTTGATTCAGGTTCTACCATTCAAGACTCCTGTGGAGGTAGATGCGTGGCTCATGGCGAATCCATTGCAAACTCCTGGAGCTTTGCACTTTATGGATAGGAACGCTACAGTGATCAGCTATGGTATTCAAACAAACTCAACTCCTGAGATGAATCGAGGAAGGTTCGAAGATCCCACCTTTAAGTTCCAGATACCTCTTCAGGTTGCTGCTGAGCGTGAGATCGCCAGGTCCTTAATAGGAGGTGTGATGCATATGTTATCTTCTTGTTTAATCTTTTGTCCGTTTAGCTAGTGGGGAACAAGTTTTGAATTGTTTTATATACGTTTTGCAGATCCAAATTTTAACTGGGTTGTCGGATTTAAGGAGTTTCCACATCCAACTATCGAAGCTGTTGTTGCGTTAGACACAATAGGGCCAACTTTCTTCCTTGCCATTGCCATGTTTGGTTTTGTTCTTCAGATCAGTTCTTTGATCACTGAGAAAGAGCTCAAACTTCGCCAGGTATTATGTAGTTCCTATATTGGCTGTTACCACTGTCTACACAGCTTTGTTGATTGTATTTTGCAACAGGCAATGACGATGATGGGTGTTTTTGACACTGCTTATTGGTTGTCATGGCTTACGTGGGAAGGAATTCTTACGACAATCTCAGCTCTCTTGGTAGTTCTGTTTGGAATGATGTTTCAGTTCGACTTTTTCTTGAAGAACAGTTTCCCTGTTGTCTTCCTACTTTTCATGCTTTTCCAGTTAAATATGGTAAATTTGAAGAATAACGTTTTATAATACACATTGAAGGATTTGTGTGTTTGTTATTTATATCTCTATTATATGTGCTGTGCTGCTAGATTGGAGTAGCATTCATGCTATCAGCTTTTATCAGCAAATCAGCTTCAGCAACAACTGTTGGCTTCTTTGTGTTTCTGGTTGGCTTTGTGACACAGGTGGGGTTCTCATGTCCAAACAAATAGCTGAAACTGTTTCCTGAATTACGAATTGTTGCTAATCATAATTATATCTGTAGCTTGGAGCGTCAAGTGGGTTTCCCTATGCCAAGAAATATTCTCGCACGATTAGGACGCTTTGGTCACTGTTCCCACCCAATACCTTTTCTCAGGGTCTAAAAATGCTTTCTGATGCAACTTCAACTCCTCAAGATCCTGGCATCAGCTGGAACAAGAGAGCAGTATGTGGACCCAACGATGACTCTGATTGTGTGATTACAATTGTACGTCTAACTCTCACAAATAGTTTCCATTTAGTAACTGTGTCCTATTGTTCTCTGATCATTACTTATTTGGTTCTGGCGACAGAACGATATCTACTTGTGGCTACTTGGAACATTCTTTTTGTGGTTTGTTCTGGCTCTCTACTTCGACAATATTGTTCCAAATGCGTCCGGTGTAAGAAAATCAGTCTTTTACTTTCTAAAACCTGGTTACTGGACCGGTAAAGGTGGCAACCGAGTGGAAGGTACTCTTTCCTTTGTCTTGTTATCTGTGTTCGTTAATTGGTTTGGTATTATAAAAAAGTTATTCTAATTAACCGTTTGTACTCTGAGCAGAAGGTGGAATTTGTAGCTGTACTGGTTCAGTCCCACCTGCGGATCATATTACGCCAGATGACGAAGATGTTCTTGAAGAAGAGACTTTAGTTAAGCAACATTCAATGGAGGGCTTAGTTGATCCGAACATTGCTGTTCAAATACGTGGTCTTGCAAAGACTTATCCTGGGACAACGAAGTTTGGATGCTGCAAATGCAAGAAAACACCTGCTTATCACGCTCTAAAGGTACTTATTCTAAGAAAACAAAATGAAAATATAATCAGGATGGGATTCTCCCATGATATGTGTTTCAGTTTTTACTTGACTAATTCTTGGAATATAAATATAATCAGGGGTTGTGGATGAATATTGCCAAAGATCAACTGTTCTGTCTTCTTGGACCCAATGGCGCAGGGAAAACAACTACTATCAATTGTTTGACAGGCATAAATCCAGTTACTGGTGGTGATGGTAAGAAGCCTGCACTTTTTTCTTGTTTATGTTTCTTAGAAGTTAGTCTCTTAAGCATTTCACCATTCTAAAACTCTCTTATTGGTTCAAACAGCACTAATCTATGGAAATTCGATAAGAAGCTCTGTTGGTATGTCCAACATCCGTAAAATGATAGGAGTTTGTCCTCAGGTGGGCCATTTTTTTGTTGCTATCTGCTTCTGGCATTTGCTTTAGTTACAGCGATTTGATATGCTTAACATGACATATGACATTCACATTGTTCCCACAGTTTGATATACTTTGGGATGCTTTGTCTGGTGAAGAACACCTCCGTCTCTTTGCTAGCATCAAAGGGTTGCCACCTGCATCGATCAACCCGGTATGTCACTCAAATTGTATAAACCCTTTGGTTGGTTTCTTTAACAGTTTCCAATAAGAATAGATGGGATCTAATTGAGATACAAACATACTTTACCTGTTTTGTTACTTAAAATGCTTCTTCACGTTCATGCAGATGGTTGAGAAGTCACTGGCGGAGGTAAAACTGACAGAAGCAGGGAAAATCAGGGCAGGAAGTTACAGTGGAGGAATGAAACGTCGACTCAGTGTTGCAGTTTCACTCATTGGTGATCCCAAGCTAGTCTTCCTAGACGAACCGGTTCGTTACTTTCAACACTCCTATCTTAAATATGTAACATCTTATTCTGTTGATATCGAACTTCAACTTCCTTTCTTGTCATACATGGACCGCAGACTACAGGAATGGACCCGATCACAAGGAGACACGTATGGGATATCATACAGGAAACCAAGAAGGGTCGCGCCATTATACTAACGACACATTCGATGGAGGAAGCTGATATTTTAAGTGATCGAATAGGGATAATGGCTAAGGTAGGCTCCGCTGCATTGGAACATCCATCAGGTTGAAATCTCGCTTTGGCACAGGTTTTATTGCTAACATTAGCTTCACTGAAAGCACCAACCAAGAAAACAACGGCAATAACCACAATGGTGAAGCTAGTGGTGCAGATTCACGTGAGCCAGTGAAGAAATTCTTCAAAAATGTGAGTTTGTTTTACAGTTCGGTTAACTTAGTCTAACCCCCTCTGAGCTGTTGTGAATATTTTCTTACAGCATCTCAATGTCAAACCAGTAGAAGAAAACAAAGCCTTCATGACTTTTGTTATACCGCACGATAAAGAGAATCTTTTGACAGTAAGCATACTTATCATCATATAGAGAGTATTAATACCTACCGTGGAACTAAGCATAAGTGATTTTAAAACACCTTTGCTTTCTTTTATAATGATACAGAGATTTTTTGCTGAGCTGCAAGACAGAGAAACCGTATTTGGAATCTCAGACATCCAACTTGGTCTCGCCACTCTTGAAGAAGTCTTCTTGAACATAGCAAGAAAAGCTGAACTCGAAAGCGCTGCTGTTGATGGTACAATGGTCACTCTCGAACTAACATCTGGCTCATCCGTCGAGGTACATCTCATAAACTCATATATATCTATAGATAGAGACTTATAACGCTAGAGCTGATCCAGTCCTATCTTCAGATACCTGTTGGGGCAAGATTTGTTGGGATACCAGGAACCGAAAATGCAGAGAATCCGCGGGGAGTCATGGTGGAAGTGTATTGGCAACAAGACGAGTCGGGATCATTGTGCATCTCAGGACATTCCACAGAGATGCCAGTTCCTGAAAATGTTCCTGCGACAGATCCGGTGGCACCAGGACATGGGGGAGTAAGCTTGTTGGGACGGAGAGGACGGAGACAACAAGTTCAGGGGATTGTGATTGATCCCGAGTTTGTCAGCTCCACTGCTTCGCGACGTGTTAGTAGAAGCGGTTCCTTTGCTTCCCAACGTTCTTCATTGTGAAATGAAAATCTAACAACACACCTACTGTTCTTAACTTACCGGACTCGGCTCTGTTATATTCTTATATGAAAAAACGAATCACAGGTTTGTTTATTTGAATTGTGTGCAAGTGATTATGATGTAAATTAGACGGGTGTTTGTGATTCAAAACCAATGTTATACTGCTGTTTGTTCATTTATAGTATGATTTAAAGATCATCAATAGACAATCACTATGGTGTAGTTCCACAAGGCTTCGAGGTTGTGTTTAGGAATTAGAAGGTAGTATGCTGTCTTTTAATTTATGGAAATGCATTTACGTCTACAAGATTATGCTAGCACAAACTGACCTGAACGTTAGAAATCAAGAAAGAGTGCGTCCACAAGAACTATGGAAGCGTAAGTGTCAATCCTCTTCGCAGCTAAGCTCAAGCAAGGTCTTCCTTCAGCACATTATATCTCTCACCAGATTGCAAGAGATTTGGTCTGTTGATTTTCTGATTCGGTTAGCGTCTTGTTCGTTGTATTGCAAAGTCATCTCGTGTAAATGTCGGTTTGTTGTTACGATGATTAATATCAATAAGAAATTGTTCTTTTGTAATAATTCAAAATTAAATTGTGCTTGATTTGGTACAAAACTTGGGATATGATGAAGATATCATGCAAATTTAACATTGTTAATTTATTACGTTCCATGTATTAGCCATTCAGAAATATATATTTATATATATATATATGAACTTGTAACTAGTATAATTAATAACAAACTATACTTTTTAATCGGCTGTATTTTACAAATTTTCTCTTTGTTTCAAACTGTCTTTTTTGGGGAAAATAATTTTTTTTTTTGAAAAAACAATATCTTTTTTTTTAACTATATTTTTTTTTTAACTATATTTTTTTTTCAAAAAAAAAATATGTGTTTCAAACTTTCGTAGCTGCTTTTTATTCTTTGATATGCCTGTATATATTATATATATACATATATGTGTGTTTGTGTGGATATTCTCTTGTTATATAGTACAATATTCTTAATGTCTGACGAAAGGACAATTCAGACAAACTTGTTTGCCTTAAATAATGTGAACATAAATCCAAGCCACTTGCTTCGTAGTTCGTTCAACAACTGACAAAACAAAACCCTAAATAGAAAAAAAAAAGAGATTACAGAGTAAATAACATAAATGCCAGAATGATCAACATTTTAAAATACAATAATACGGGAATTAAAACTTAGAAAAAAAAAAGAACTCTTTGATTATTGCACTACATAAGCAAACTCCGGACGAGTGCTGCTTGAGCTGAATCAGTTGATTCCAAAAGTTGAGCTAATCTTTCACTAAGATCATCCACTTCTTTGTTCAAGTTTCTTATGTAAGTGCATGTCTCTTGTAATACCTTCGATGCTGAAACCTGAATTGTAACCAAAATGTGTTATCATATTTATCCCTTCTAACTTTTTTTTATAAACAATTACAAAAAAAAAGATTTTATAAGAAAATCACGAATTATCCAATTTGTTTTGCATTTTTGAAAAGTAAATCTAAAAATTCTCACCGAGTTTACCAAGATTAAGTTCTAACCTTGTCACGGTATTTAAGATAATATATATATACATGTTTGTGTGTGTATTTAAACCATTTTGATAGTATAAAAGTTAGTATGGCTTGATTCTACATATAATTAAACCTCTAAACTTTGTAAATCTGTAATTGTAATAAGCTAAAGGCTCTAGTTTGAGTGCAATAAGTAGATACGACCAAAAAAAATATAGTAAATAAGGAAAGACAAAGTAGATTGAAATGAAGAAGTGATTAGATTCATTGTACCTTTCCAGAGCGTCTGCTGTTGTTACCAAGTTCGGGGAGAAGACGATGAAGCTGGAGGACAAGATCGTTAATTTGGTCTTCGCTGATCATGGAAGCTCCGGTTTGTCTTGATGACCGTGACCTTCGGCTAGACATTATATATGTATAATATGGTAGAGATTTATAAATCCTAGGGTTTTGATTGATCTTGATCAATGTAGGTGAGTGGAACTGTGTAAGCCTTTTGTTGTATGCTATTTAAATTATCAGAGTGTGAGAAAGAGAGAAAAAAGGAAGAAAATAGGAGTGGAAGGGATTGCAACGCATAGAATACACATGAATGGTTTCAACTTAGTGTTTAAATAGAAGATTTTCAACCGTTTTACCATGGAATAATTTAATATGAGAATATACATGTACTATATGTTTCTTATAACATGTTTCCTAAATACTCAAGTGTTGGTTATAAAACTCGGCGTTAGTGTTTTTTTCTTTGTCACAGCTCGGCGTTAGTGTTTATTTTAACGATAAAGAAACATAAAGGAATTTACATAATTACTTTATTTAGTCTTCCATGATAGGCAATGTGTTTCATAAAAACAGATTTATTGCAACATATTTTTGTAGTTGTCGCTAAATTTTGCTATGGAAGCAGTGGTGGTTCACGGCCAAATCGAATTCCACTGTAATAGAACTATATAGTTACTGAATATTCCTTATCAAAAATATTAAATATTCCTAGCTAAATATATAGTTTCTGTTCCGACGTGATTTTAAACGACAAATTTCTACGGCAAAAACATGTTTTTTTGTTCAAAAAAAAAAGTAGGAACATGATTTTGTTATTAGCGATTGATCTTTTTGTCTTGCTATGTTCAAATTTTTTATTTTTTATTTCTTTTTTGCTAGATCCCATCGGTTAGCCGGTCAGTTCTAGGAAATGCATTTAGTATTATAGAGTGCATATCAAAACTGCTAATCTGATTTGAAATGTTTTTCAAGTAATGCCGAAGATAAATAATTATTAGTGGACTACTATGTAAATTGTATGTGTCCAAGTCCAACTTATCAAATAGCATCAATTTCTTATATGAGAAACCAAATTTAGGACAAAAGAATTTATGCCGTGTCCCGAATTAATCTTTTATTATTACTTAGCTACTATTATTTGTTAAATTTTAATTTATTAAGGAAAGTATTGAAAATTTATCTGATTAAATAACAATATTAGTATTAAATTTAACTAGAGACGATTTTTTTTTGCCAACCAAATTTTCATGTTTCTCTATGTCACTAGCGGGCAACATTTAGAACAAGAAAAATAAATAATATTTGAAAAATAAATAACATAAAAAGGTTATGAACTGATGATGCTTGATTGTAGTAGGCGAATACCTTTTTGGTCACGAGTATAGGAGGATATGAATGCTAAAACTTAAAACTTAACACTTAACAGACAAAGGGAATATGCCTGATACTAAATTATTAACTTGTTCAGACTGCCACACATTTATTGGCAGATTTGCTTAATTTCTGGAATCAATGATGATAAAAAAATATCGGTTATCGTTTTTAATAATCATGGTTAGGTGTTTGATTGAGTCTAACATCAATAAAAATACCAAGTTTGCTACAAATCCATCTCTAGATAAAAACTTGTAACTAATTAATAAATTTGAAATACATTATAGCTATGAGTATAATTACCTATTATATATAGTCAAACTCTAAAAGACTCTAAATTTACAAGTGACTCCTGCAGAAAAAAAGAAATGTTAACATCTAAAACCCCACAAAATATAGAGAGATGTAATTACCTGCTGATCATTTTTCTGTTGGGGGTTAATTAAAGGCTATCAACTAATTTCACCAGAAATATTACATATGGTAATGTATCATGCATGCATGGACAGACAAACATGCAAATATAATTCAACTGATTTTTATTTATTTTTGAAACGAAACTAGATGATTATAATATCGGTATTTTTTTCTATTCTGAGTGTTCCTTAATTAGTTAGTGTGTTTTTGGTCTCCCTTTCATTCGTATTTTTATATCATGTCATGTACATCAATCAGTTGGTTAATTATAAAATCGGAATAATCAATCAAACATTCTTTTATTTTAGTTCATGTAGATATGATAATTAAGCTATGTTTCAAGGATAAAATAATCAGTGGAAATTTTCTATAATTTAATTTAATAGTACTACAACAAACACAAGTACTTTTCGGGTGTAGGTGATCAATTCTTCCCAACATCTAATTTTGTTATTTTTTCGGCTAATAAAGCTTCGATTTCAATGTAATACTAAATTTTGACCCGTCTTGAAAAGGGTGAAACAATTTTATAAATTTTTAATAATAAAGATATAGATTTGTATTTATACTTTAATTTTATTTCACTACAAGAAAACAGGCTAATTCTGAGGGCCAAAATCGTCAGTATGTCGTCGGAATAAACGTATTCCGACGACATACCGAGGAAATATGTCCTCGGAAAAAACTCCTCGGAATTTCATTTTCCTTCGGAATTCCCTCGGAATATTCTGACGGAATTCCGAAGAACCCTGTCCCTCGGAAAATTCTGAGGAACCCTGTCCCTCGGAAAATTCTGAGGAACCCTGTCCCTCGGAAAATTCCTAGGAAATTCCGAGGAACCCTGTCCCTCGGAAAATTCTGAGGAACCCTGTCCCTCGGAAAATTCTGAGGAACCCTGTCCCTCAGAAAATTCCGAGGAACCCTGTCCCTCGGAAAATTCCGAGGAACATGCTCCTCAGAATTTTCCGAGGGACAGGGTTCCTCGGAATATCCCAAAAGAATATTTTTTTTAAAAAAAAATAAATTTTGAAATTTAAATTCAAAAATATAAAATTAAAATTAAAATTAAAAAACATATTATATAAAATTCAAAGTCATACAAATAAAAATAAAACATTCAGAGTTTTTGAAAAAAAAACTACGGGTTTTGGGAATTCGGATCTTGCATGCTCGGGAACACCTCGTTCGGGTGCAACCTTCTCATCATCTCCATCATTTGCTCATTCAGCTTCCTTTATGCCTCAAAGCCCGCCTGTTGAGTCGCCATCTGGGTCTCCAACGCAGATATGCGATCATCTTTGTCCTGCAACTGATCCATAAGTACTTCTGGATCAACAATAGCGGTGATGCAGCAGAAGACGGAACCGACCGGGACCGACGACCCAAACCGAACAAACGGCCCTTCTTCTTTGGAACCGACTGAAATAGATAGTTAATAATTAAAAAAATAGTTTTAATATATAAAAATTATAATTTTTTATAAATTGTAATTATACATGATTTATACATATATATATATATATGTATAAAAATTATTAAAAATTTTAAAAATTGTTATTATACATGATTTATATATATATATATATGTATAAAAAATTATAAATCGTTTATAAACATAGAAAAAGCTTTATAAATATTTTTAAAATTTATAAAAAACGTTTTATTATACATAGTTTATTACTGGAAACTTGAAAAACGTTTTTAAAAATTGAAAAACGTTTTTAAAAATAGAAAAACGTTTTTAAAAATCAAAAAACGTTTTAAAAATACAAAAATAATTCCAAAAAAACTAAAACAACAATCAAAACAACAATCCTAACTTAAACTATCCATTCAATCCTAAACTATCCATCAAACAACCTATAATCCGAAAATCTAATCTCACAAACCCTAAGAAATTGAAAAATACAAGGTTTACATAGATTCTTACATGATTTTAGAGGTGGAGTAGAGATGTGGGGTTGGGTAGTCGGAATCGCCGGCGAGAGTTGAGAGAGATCGGAGAGAAATGAGAGAGATGAGAGAAATGAGAGATGCGGCGGAGAAGAAGAAGAAGAAGGGTTGTGTTTTGTATTAATTCCGACGGACATGGGGTCGTCGGAATTCCGTCGGAATAATTAACTTAGGGTTCGCGAAAATTTTTACGCGGATTGGTTTTCCCGGGTAAGTAAATTCCGATGGACAATAACTTCCTCGGAATTTCCTCGGAAAATTCCGAGGAAATTCTGAGGAACAAGGGATTGGGGTCTAAAAAATCCCAGTTCCTCGGAATTTCCTCGGAATTTTCCGAGGAAATTCCGAGGAACAAGAGATTGGGGTCTGAAAAATCCCTGTTCCTCGGAATTTCCTCGGAATTTTCCGAGGAAATTCCGAGGAAAAGAGGTTTGGGGTTTCAAAACCTCGATTTTTTTGGCCGTAATTCATTTTTTATACAAATGTAATGCATACCATTGAGGATTCTTTGTATATATGATCATAAACCATGAAAAAACAAAATTTCAAAAATAATTGTAAGTATTCCCTTTAACATTTATTAAAGTGTATAAGTGTTTCTCTTATGTTGTGTGGTTTTCATTCATGCAATCGTAAAATTGTTTGTTATCGTCTAAAACACCAAATTTTAAATTCATAATCTGGTTAAGACACTTAATGAAGGTTATATAAGTGTTAATCAATCCACAAAACGTTGTTTTCGGTTAAAAACCTCTTGTTCCTCGGAATTTCCTCGGAATTTTCTGAGGAAATTCTGAGGAAACCATGAAAATTGTTACCTTCCTCGGAATTTCCTCGGAAAATTCCGAGGAAATTCCGAGGAACAAGGGATTGGGGTCTGAAAAACCTCTGTTCCTCGGAATTTCCTCGGAATTTTCTGAGGAAATTCCGAGGAACAGGGGTTTGGGGTTTCAAAACCTCGATTTTTTTGGCCGTATTTCATTTTTTATACAAATGTAATGCATACCATTGAGGATTCTTTGTATAGATGATCATAAACCATAAAATAACAAAATTTCAAAAATAATTGTAAGTATTCCCTTTAACATTTATTAAAGTGTATAAGTGTTTCTCTTATGTTGTGTGGTTTTCATTCATGCAATATGAAAATTGTTTGTTATCGTCTAAAACACCAAATTTTAAATTCATAATCTGGTTAAGACTTTTAATGAAGGTTATATACGTGTTAATCAATCCGCAAAACGTTGTTTTCTGTTAAAAACCTCTTGTTCCTCGGAATTTCCTCGGAATTTTCTGAGGAAATTTCTGAGGAAACCCTGAAAATTGTTACCTTCCTCGGAATTTCCTCGGATAATTCCGAGGAATATGGGTTTTTCAGAACCCAAACCCCTGTTCCTCGGAATTTCCTCGGAATATTCCGAGGAACTGGGTCTTCCTCGGAATTTCCTCGGAAAATTCCGAGGAACTGGGTCTTCCTCGTAATTTCCTCGGAAAATTCCGAGGAAATTCCGAGGAAACCACATTTCTTGCTTTCCTCGATATTTCCTCGGTTTTTCATCAGAAAATTCCGAGGAACTCAGTTTCCCTCGGTATGTCCCTCAGAATAACGATGTTTTCTTGTAGTGTTTGTAGTTTAATTGTTTTTAACTTTTTATGATAAACACGATAAATTTTCATAATAGTTTGATTATAATCTAATGATAAATGCATAATAAGACAGATGTTATTTGTATGATGATGATGTTTATAAGAGATCAGAATCAACCAAATTAGAAGAAAATAGTATTAAAGTTGCCAAATATCATTTGTACGGTTCAATGGAAATTATTGTATAGGTAATTTAATTTGGTTTACTTATAAGAGATTAGATGCTGGTTTAATTCAAGTTGGCCAGTTTCATTTGTAAAAGAAACAAGATATATGTAATAATTAGATTAAAGTCTATTAACTAAATGGTCCATAAATTATGCACTTTTCTAACAAATTTAAAAGAGTCCAAAAGTTAATGATAACTTTTATGGTAGATGAATTTAGGATTCTATTTTAATAGAGTAGATTTTCTCCTACAGCGTTCCATAACATTGAAAATTGTATTTACTTATCTATTATATAGGGGTAAATGATATATTTCCACATCAAAATTACCATATTTAACATTTGCACACAACTTTTTAACCTCATTTTAATTCTACATATTATAAGTTTTAAAACTTATTTCCTCACAATCCAAAAGATCAAAATCCGTATCCCCATAAATAAAAGTGTGATTTTGTTTTAATGGTTTGAAGGTAAATCAATATCAAATTAGTATGTTTTGGACTGAATTTAAAACCCGACCTGACCTGAAATTCAAATACAAATCCGACCCAACGTCTGAATCAAAATTTGGTAAATTTAAAAATCTGGTTGTATCGATTTAATGAGATTAGCCATTGATTATCTATTAAAATTTTGACTAATAAACTAATATAAACGGAATTATGTGGATTTTAGTTCATATTTAATACATTATGGGGATACGAGTTTCGGTCTTTCGGATTGGACATAAATAGGTTTTAAAACTTATAATATGTAAAATTATGACGAAGTTAAAAAATTGTGTGTAATTATTATTATATGATATTTTTGGTGCGAAAATATGTTTGTTTAATTATAGAGAGTGAACTGCGACTCACATAGAGACGACACCTCAACACCCACCTTAATGACACATCAGCAAGAAAGAAAAAACTAAACTTAGAAAAACTCAAACTCAAGTAGTCTCCTTTCTTCTCCTCTAATCGCTAGAACCATAAAAGAATTCTTAAAACGAAAGTGACATCAATTTACGTCAAACATTGACTCGGAAACAAAGCCTTTTACATTTTCCAGATGCGTATATGTTATCAACTAGACAACGTTGTTCCTACCAAGATTTACACTTCCAAAATTCTCAAAGTTTGGGTCGGTGATTGTTCTTTTTTGATCAACATCAATAACTATCTTCATTTGCAATTGTTCTCAGATTGATTTCTCTTTCCCTTCTTTATTTCATTTTCATAAACGTAAAACAAATACTCTGTTTATTTCAAAATGTTATATATTTTAGATTTTTTACATATATTAATAAAATATATTAGATCTTAATATTAAATCTGTAAATAATTTTTTTATAATTCATAATTTTCATTAATTTTAACCAATGAAAATTCAATAAGTACAATTAATTTTTTGAAGTTTTTAGTTTACTATTGTTACCTAGTAAATTTTACATTGAAAAAATAAAAAGTACATTTTTTGAAACTTAATTTTGTAAAAAAAGAGATCACTTGATAAGAACATTTCCAATGTAAAACTTTATTTTTCTCTTCAAAATAGAGTAAAATAAAATATAAAATAAAAATGCTTCAACCCTATTTCAATTTTTACTTCATAATGGAGTAGTGAACAAACAAAAAATAATTTATTCCATTTATGGAGTGGGAAAAGAAGTAGGATTGTAGTGTTTTTTAGGGCATCTCCACTTTGACTCTATCTTCTTGTCCTAAAACATTAAGAAAGAGCGCCCATTACATTGGCCTAACCGTAAGAGATCCGACTTCGATGCAAAGCAGTCATATACTTTTACACATTTCCCCGCTTCACTTTCTTCAAAAGTAGCCGCCGTCACAACTAGAAAACCCCGTATGTATTATATATATATATATTATATATGTAACTATGTACACCTTTAAACTCTAAAACTTTCCACACACTAGCATAATCGTGTAGCAGACATTTTTTGTGAAGATAATCTCTTCTTTTCATTGAACAATAAAAACTCGAAGCTGATGTTGAATCGACTGAAGCCTCATCTCTGAGGTTAAATCCAAATTATGATTTATTCTGAGTTGTGGAGACAGAGCCATGGTGTGCATATATAACCATGGTGGCAAGAACTTCATGAGATACTTCCTTACGATGGTGCATGGTGTAAGTTTTTTTTAATATTACTAAAGAGAGTGGAACGTCTTTGATATAGATTATATTCCTTCACCTTTTAAATACTTCAAGTTTTAGGATATTTCACGGTTATTAATAAATTTAATTTTTAATCTAAAAAATATAATTAAAATATAGATTAAAAGTTATTAACTAATTACAAATTAATAAATTATAAACATATTATTGGTTACACAATTTTTTATAAAGTTAAAAGTTACATTGAAATATGAAAACATTATCTATTTTGAAACATCAAAAAATTTCTTAAAAATTATTTATTTTGAAACGGAAGGAGTATTATGTAATATGATATTGGATAATCTCAGTTTTCTACTGAAGTTACATTCCTTATTTCCCATTCTAGAAAAACCATTGCATTATTAGAAACTTGACATTAATAACTTTAATGCAATATTATCCTTATAGTCTCTGACAAACTGTGGTTTTTATTTGCACAAAAATTAGGATCTTTGGGTATCAGAGATATGAGAGATGATGTTCTTGATATGGTTACTCGATTCTATACAGTATTTTGGTTTGTATATTTTGAAATAATTAGTTCTTAGGCTTTTACCTCCTTTTTTTATAAAATTAAATACGTTGTAATTTAACAATATTTTGAAAACACTTACTACGTAAATTATTTTAGATTCTTACGTTACAAGTATAGGATGAGGTTATTGAGATTGTGTACACTATTAGTTAAATTAAAAAAAAAACATTCCGCATGGACACGAATGGACTAATTAGTATATATATAACTAGTATTTTTGCCACCAAGGTAATAACTAATTAACAAATGTTAACTTACCACTATGAAAATGTGAATGACATAATGAGTTATATGTCAAACTCTGAATATTTGTGTGGCATTTAAATTTTTTAACATAGTAATAATTTCTTTAGGTGGGATTTCAATCAAAACTTATATATTATCAAACTACGTCTTTTTGGGAGAATTTTAATTTTAGCACAAACTTGATACCATTTTTAAATATACTTTTAAAGAATGACCATTATTATAGATACTCTAAATTTGTGATGAGAAATACTAAACTAATCCTCTTAAATTATTTATTAATTTTTAATAATCATTTATAAAATATATATAAAAGATTATAAACCCAATCCACTCTCTAAATACTAATATCTAAATAATAATCAATAAACTTAAATGTTACAGTATTTTTGATTAAAAGTAATTTTAAAAAGTGGTATCCAACTTACCAATTTTTCATTTTTCTTCCTGAACTACGAGTAATCATCAATTATATATGAACTTCTTATGTTGTTAATTAAAAGAAAACTGGCTAGGCATTATCATCATTATATTTTAATAAATTAGCAAGATGCAATACTTTAACCAAAAAACAAGATACAATTCTTATATAAATATATAATCAGCTATATGTATATATTAAAATGTGGTAAATTTTTTTTTATACTCAGAAACAGGGTTTCATTGAAAGGATTCCAAAGCGAGTTAGCAAGACTACAAATTTGGTTGCAGGGACGATTACTTCAGAAGATACATTGCCCGTCAATGGTCAATTGGTCATTGTTTTGGTTTCAGTTGACATAAATAACAACAAATATTTTGGCAGCAAACAATTTTGAAACGTACCAAGAAAGGTCAAAAAAACAAGCACATCTTGCAACCTGTAGTCTTAGTATCGAAGCCACCTTTCAAATTTTTTTGTTTTGTTTTAACTAATCATTAATCCGAGGATGAAAAATAGGTACGTAAATAATGTGTATTATGACAAATTTCCAAGTCAGTATTTGTGATTAATTAATCAGCAATATTGTACAATTGCGTGGTGAACTTGGATCTTGGGCACATGAAATTATTGGTATATACAGCGAAGAATCACGAGGTATTCTGTTAATTTGGTTTTTGTTTATTTAAAAGTTCGTTTCTATTTCTTTGGTTTAAATTGCATAATTTTCTCACGATATTTAATTAAGTTACCATGATCACATTATATATATACTCAATTTCTTAAGTGTACTTTCCAATGTAGTAATCAAATTTGAAAAAAAAAATATGTTCTTGTTTTCCTTTCTTATACCCTAAATGATTTGACAGACCCTAAAATAATATTAATATGTGGTAATTAAAGAGAACACTCTAGTATCTATTACACTTCTTACCGGAAATGGACACCCAACTAGTAAGTTTTAAAGTTAATAGGCAGAAAGATTTAGTTTATACTTCACAATATTTAGAACTATACATTAATACCATTTTATTTAATTAAAAGGTGATGATGGTAGTAATTTTTTAATTACTCTGTAAATTCATTTCTTCTGAATTTAGTTTCTATTTTTACTGTAAATATTTTCGTTCTTACCTGGTCAATCAAAATAGTCATATGTTTTAAGTTTATACGAAAACTCAGTGAGTACATTAGCCGATGATTACAGACTACAGACAACATAATTTTATATTTTTTTACTTATTCTTAAATGAGTAATCAGACGTTATTCCGAAGCCTTTCAAGTAAAAAGTATATTCATTTCATCTATTGAGGGGTTTTGTAAACAAATATATTAATATTACGTAGAATATATATATATATATATATATGTGTGTGTGTGTGTGTTTTTAAAAGCAAAAAAAAATGAAAATGACAATCAAGACGGCTGTCTATAATTTACTACTTTAACCTTACATCTAAAATTAGTTTGTCAGGGGAAAACTCATATATGTAATCATATCTAACCGAACACAAAGGTAGCATATAAAGTATTTTAGAATAGTTTGAAGAAACCCAAGTTGAAGGAGTTATAAAACATTATTAGATTTTAGTACAATGGATTCCAGGAAAGATTACGGAGATCTCTTTGCCATATGGTTCCTGTCTGAATTATTCGCTTCTATGTTATTGTATAGGATTCAAGCGAAAATGTTACTTTATGTATAGTTGCCAACGAATATCATTTTATAATATAACTATATCTACAAAACAAAAAAGTAAGAGCTCAATAATTTTTACTTCAAAACTAGGTAGCACGGAAGCTTTACAGACATCTATTTCTTATTTCGGAACTGGAATCGAAATCAGAAATCTGGAAAAGCTTTCGGAATCCAGCTTCCAATACACTTTCAAATACTCGTTCCGTTTTTTTTACATGATGTTTTAAAAGGTTTATGTTGTTTCAAAATAGATGATATTTTAAGATTTTAAAGTATGTTCTAAGGTTTTAAGGTTAACTTTAGCTTTATTGAAAACTGTTCAACCAATAAAATTTTACAGTCTTTTTATAATTGATTTAATGATTTTAAAATTATATCTTTAAAAGTAGTTTCTAGATAAATGTAAATTTTTTAATCTTTGTGCAGTAAATCAAAACTTCATCTATTAAAAAACAGAGAGAGTATATTTTCAAAAGTATGCTGGAAGCTTATGCTCCTATTTATGAATCACGCTTACATTTTTAAAATACAATGTTATGAATAAGTAAAAGAATATAAAATTATGTTTTTATTTTATATAAAATTCAAAACTAATAGTATTGAAATAGAAAGAATCAAAATATGCAACTATCAAAACTAATACTATAAATTATCTTTGTGTATTATTATTTTTGTAAGAGATCTTCCATATATATTTAAACATATTGTGATAGATATTTGTGATTTTTAAAAATAATTAATTTTATAATATTTTTATACGTTTAAACTGTCATATTTTTATAATTAAAATATAACGTCAATTAAAGAGAATAAAATAATTAAAAATGAATAAGTGATTTTTATTTTGAGCCATATATTTTTATCTATAATTTTTATGTTATATATGTATATATTGATATACTTCCAACGCATACACGCTTCTTAAATGTTTTTTAATTCTCGATTTAACGCTTCGATACGATTTCGTTTCTTCGTAACTGCTTTCGATTCCATGTAATATAGCTAAAAAATATGAAATTCATTTTTTTACAAACATGAAAGTCATTACTAGTATTTGATTCATATATATATATATATATATATATATATATACGCATGTACGTCACACTATCGCCTTTATGTGACGCATGTGCATGAATGCAAAGTTTGCCGGTGCGATTACAGCGTTCCATTTAATGTTTCAGATATTTCAGAGATTTATTACAATAGAGAATCAGAGAGAGATAGTTAACGTTACTACTTGACTAAAGCTCGTAATATCTGCAATATCTTAATTACCAAAAAGTGTAACATCAGTACTAAACACATTACAATCGTTACGTACATATGTGTGTATAACAATATTAAATTAAGTGACAGTTTAGTTGTTGGCATGATAATAACTTGATAATTGTACGGGAGTCTTTGGCAACTCGCATGCTAGCTGGAGAATTATAAAGTTTCCCATAATGGGCTTGCACACAAATTTCCGTTTTAGTTTCTTAGTGGAGAATATTCACATAGAAAATAGGAGATTTGCTAAAAACAACATAAAATTTCAATTTAAACCTATAAGTGTATCCCAATTTCAATCAAAAGCAAAACCAACCTACAAGGGTGATAAAAGTACTATTTAACCCTTATGACCAAACAAAAAACAGAAGTGTATTTTACGTTTTTATCCTTTGTTAGTCTACACGTAACAGAAAGAAGTCTACGTATATGTAGACCTCATACGAAGTCTATTCATTCGGTAAACTTGTTATGTAGTCTATCCCATAATTTTATCTAATAATTTAATTTTAAAAATGTATAAAATAATTGTTGTAATATTTTTAACTACGCTTCGTAGACTTAAGTTGTAATCCCAAACAGAATTTAGTTTTGCCTAGGTCTTTCATTTCGAATTCTTTCTTAAGATATTCGACCGTTTGGGTGATATCGCCAGAGGTTCCAACGATATTTAAATCGTCCACATACACTGCTATAATCACAAAGCCCTTAGGATCAAACTTCTTTATGAAGATGCATGGACTGATAGGATCATTTTTGTATCCTTCTTTTACTAAGTACTCGCTGAGGCGATTGTACCACATCCGGCCGGACTGCTTAAGTCCATACAGTGATTTGTTAAGTTTGATGCAGTGTTGATCTCGAGATCCTTTCTTATCTTTTCATTTTTATACCCTCTGGGATCCTCATGTAGATGTCATTGTCCAGTGGTCCATATAGATATGCGGTTACAACATCCATTAACCGTAAATCCAAATTCTCTCTTATGGCCAGACTGATTAGGAATCTAAAAGTAGTTGCATCCACCACAGGGGAATAAGTTTCCTCATAATCGATTCCTGGTCTTTGAGTGAATCCCTGTGCTACGAGTCGTGCTTTGTATCTCACGACCTCGCCATTTTCATTTCTCTTTCTTACAAAGACCCATTTGTACCCAACTGGTTTGACATCTAATGGTGTTCGTATGAGTGGACCGAATACACCTCTTTTCTTTAAAGAATTTAACTCCACGTTTATGGCCTCTTTCCACTTTAGCCAATCTGATCTTTGCATGCATGCATATATAGACGTGGGTTCTAGATCCTCATTTTCCATTAGTTCAAGTGCTACTTGATATGCAAATATATCAGTGATGTCGACATCATTTCTATTCCATTTCTTCCCAGACATTAGATAGTTTATAGATATCTCATTGTTCTCATGATCATCAGTACCATGATGCAAGGCGTCCCGAGCATCATTGGACGGTACAGACGGACCATCGACCATGGTTTTGTCCGATCCATCGACCGCAGCCGGTCGGGTCGGTTCATCGACCACGTCTGAGGACGGTTGGTCGGGTTCGGCCAAGCCCCGGGTAAGGCCGGCTATGTCTAGTCGGATTCCACCATCGGCTGCACCTTTTCTTTTCCGAGGTTGTTTATCTTTGGAACCAACAGGTCTACCACGTTTGAGACGTGCTGTAGATTCAGTAGCAACTTGACTAGGTCCCATTTGGACATCTAATTTGATAGGTGCATTTATAGCTGGTATATGTGATTTAGTCACTCTGTTCGGGTTAGCAAAGGAATCTGGCAATTGATTAGCTAGCTTTTGCAAATGAATGATTTTCTAGACCTCAAGATCGCACACTTGAGTCTGAGGATCTTGCCATGTTAAGGATGTTTGATTCCATGAAATCTCTTTGATTTCCTTGACCAGCTTTGGATCTCCTCCTAACGTTGGAAGTTCGGATTCATTGAAATGACAATCCGCATACCTGGCCTTAAACAAATCGCCCGTGGTTGGCTCAAGGTATTTTATGATCGTGGGAGATTCAAATCCAATGTATATCCCCATCCTTCTTTGAGGTCCCATCTTTGTTCTCTGTGGTGGAGCAATTGGAACATAAACAGAACAACCAAATGTTTTAAGATGGGATATGTCTGGCTCTTGACCCGTTAGTAATTGCGGAATATTTATGATCACTAGATGGTATGATGCGTATAAGCTCGGCCGCATGTAGGACCGCATGTCCCCATGCCGAAACCGGCAACCTCGACCTCATGAGTAATGGTCGGGCTATCAGCTGAATGCGTTTTATGAATGATTCGGCTAAGCAATTCTGTGTATGTACATGTGCCACAGAATGTTCCACTATCACCCCCATGGACATACAGTAATCATTGAACGCTTGAGATGTAAATTCACCAGCATTATCAAGATGTATCGTCTTCAAAGGAAAATCTGGGAAATTGGCTCGTAATCTTATAAGTTGAGCGAGCAATCTGGCTAATGCCAAGTTACGGGTCGATAATAAGCATACATGCGACCATCTGGTCGATGCATCTATGAGGACCATGAAATATCGAAAGATCCCACACGATGGGTGTATTGGTCCGCATATATCGCCCTGAATTCTTTCCAGAAAGTTTATAGTTTCCTTTGTCACCTTAACTGGTGATGGCCTAACGATCAATTAACCTTGTGAACAAGATGCACACGATAGGTGCTTGGGAATGATTCGTTTTTCTTTCAACGAATTGCCTATGGTGTTAGCTATCAGCTTACGCATCATGTTAGATCTGGGATGGCCAAACCGGTCATGCCATAGTGTAAAGTGATCGATGGCTGTTTTATTAAATAGAGCCTTTGCCTCTATCATACTGACTTGAGTGTGATATAGTCCAGTAGATAGTGCGGGTATGGTTTCTAAGACCTTCTTATGTCCTTGGCCGATTTCTACTATCTGAAGGAATTCTTTATTTCCTTCGCCCTTTGTTTCAATGTGATAACCATTCATACGAATGTCTTTGAAGCTCAATAGACTTCTCTTAGAATTGGGTGAATACAAGGCATCTGATATTTCGAGATGCGTACCCATGGGCAGTAGAATGTAAGCTTGGCTGTGACCTTCAATAAGGCTAGACATACCGGCTATTGTGGAAATGTTTGCTCTTTTAATAGTTAAGTTTATGAAGTATCTTTTATCCTTAAGGATCGTGTGGCTCGATCCACTGTCTACTATGATCACATCCTTGTTATTGGCCATTTCTAAAACAAGGTTAATAGGACGTTCGTTCAGATACTTTATAAGACATTCATAGAAATGATAATCATGGAAATGAATAACTATATAGAAATGATTCATAGAAATGTTAAACACCAAAGCAAAGTTTTAAAAGTAAAAACAAAACATTTAAAGATCACAGATGTCGAATTCATTCCTTATCATTCTTATCATCTTTATCATCCTTGAGACAATCAGAAGTCTCATATCCTAATGAATCATCTTTCTCATGATCAAAGTCATTCTCATCATCTTGGACTATCATGTGGGCCTCAGGATTCTTTTTCTTCAGACTTTCTTGGTATAATTCGCATAAGTGTCTGGGAGTCCTGCACGTCTTTGCCCAATGATTACTCATTCCACACCTATGGCATGCTGACTTGGTCGGCTGAGAGGGTTTTGGATTATTCCCTCGGCCTCGTCCATTTCCTCGACCGTACGAGTTGTTCTGGACTTTATCTCGGCCATTGTCTTGTCCATACGGACTGCCTCGACCACCACGGCCGTAGTTACCTCGGCCGCGGCCACGTCCTGTCCACCTGCGGCCTCGGCCGTGTGAGTTTGAATGGACGTGGTTCGCTTCGCTTTCAGCATTAGTTGTATGTGCCTCAGGTAATGGTGTGGATCCAGGAGGTCTCATTTCACTGTTCTTCATTAGGAGTTCATTGTTTTGCTCTACAAGGAGTAAACAAGATATGAGATCAGCATAAGTGGTGAAGCCCTTTTCTCTATACTGCTGTTGGAGCAACACATTGCTTGTGTGGAACGTGGAAAAGGTTTTCTCTAACATATCCTTTTCCGTAATCTTTTCCCCACACAGTTTCAACTTTGAAACGATCTTGAACAGTGCAGAATTGTACTCGTCCACAGACTTAAAGTCTTGGATTCTGAGGTGGGTCCAATCATAACGAGCTCTGGGTAAGATCACCAATCTTTGATGATCATATCTGCTTTTCAGCTCTGTCCAGAGTTTGAGAGGATCTTCAACTGTCAAGTACTGATCTTTGAGACTCTCGGCCAAGTGATGCCTTATGATATGGATGGCTCGGTATTTGTCCTTTTCAGCGACTTCATATTCATCCTCAATGCTATCACCGAGTCCTTTTGATTTCAGGATGATCTTGGTGTCAAGCGCCCATTGGAGGTAATTATCTCCAGATAGATTAAGGGCCGCATATTCCAAGTTATGGATGTTCGACATCTGAAACCATATAGTTATGTGTTTTAGATTTCAGATTTTGTAAACCTATCATTAGGGTTTCTAAGTTTGATTTCAATCAATCGGTTTTATGTTTCATGACCATGTGGTCGATTTTGATTTAAACAGTTTGTGAAGTTTTAACAATCCTAGCAATTTGTTTCTAGGTTATCAAGCAAAGCAAGCAAGCAATCAAGCAAAGCAAGCAAGCAATCAAGCAATCAATCAATTCGATTTTAAGAGATTAGGTTTTAGAAAATCGATTTTAGGTTTAGGGTTCTAATCAATCCTATCAGTCTTAATTCAATTTAAAATTAGGGTTTCATTGATTAACAACCTATCACCAGGTTTCTAAGTGATTTGCAATCAGACTACTCAATCAATCAATCAATGGATGTGTACCCTAGATGATCAGGATGAAGTTCCCTAAACTATCCAGCAACCTAGCAAAGTTCTATCGATCAATATTTAAATTAGGGTTTGATCGAGTTACCTTTAGGTCTAGACGGGTTGCACGGACCACCGAGAGAGCTGTCGCGGTTCGTGGGCTGTGTCGCGGGTTGATCGGGTGACCTTAGTGCTATCGGGTGCTGGTTCTGGTACTGGATCGTGGTTCGTGTGTATCGGCTGCTTATCGGCTGATGAATGGATGTGTATCGGGTGTTGATTGCTGTGTATCGGCTGGTGATTCTGGTTCGTACGTTCGCGGATGCAGAGAACCTCTATCGGGTGTGTATCGCGTGTGGTGTGCTTATCGCGGATGCAGATCTTCACGCGGGTAAGGTTTGTGCCGGCTGGTTCGTGAATCGCGGATGTTCGTGTATCGCAGGTAAGCTTTGTGCCGGCTGAGATCGAACAAGAGAGATCGAAGAAGAAAGCTTGACGGCTGGTTTTGGGTTTATGAGTTTCGAGTAAAGCTTAGGGTTTTAGAGAGACGTATCATGCTGATAACGTGTTAAGAAACTAATGGGGGAACTTGTGTATTCTTATTGATTCAATCGATGGTGCCCTTTATATATAGGGAGTTACAACTTAGATAAATGGTAATATAACATATTCCTAGATAGACATAGAAAAGGAAAACTAGATCCAATAAGGAAAAGGAAAACATGGTTGATCCTTATCTTCATGGCCGATGGAATATTCCTTTCTGGTCGAGTGAGATTCCTTTCGGGTCGGTCCGATCCTAACCTCTGATCGGATTCTGTTAAGTCCAATATATTGGTTATTGCATCCACAATCATCTGGTTCATAACAACTACCAGGTTAAATTTGTAATTGCTTTTAGTGTAGTTATTTTCCATGTTTGAAAACGCGCCCATTTAGCGTAATGGTTATCATAGGCCCACAGTGACATGGAAATCAAAATCGGTGAGTTTAGGCGTGAAACAAAAAAACTTACAAAAATAAATAAATTTGAAGTTCCAAATCATACCTTGTGCTATATATCTATTATATTCTTATTTAGGGGTGTCAAAATGAGTTTATGAACTGACTTATCTCAACTAAAATTTTCATGAACACGATATCTATTTCTTAGATTCATTTAATAAATAAGTTTATTGATCGAACTTAAATTAGATCACGAGTTATATGAACGAGCTATAATGAACATGAGTCAACTCATAAGCTTAGTCATTTTATACTTACAATTATATGTATATATATATACATAAATTTTTTCAGCTAAATTCTATTTTTCTTATGTGAAAAAGATAATTTCTATATTAATTGTATTTATCTTTTAAAATTAAAATGTAAAACCAAATAATCTTAAAAGATAATTTCTATATTAATCATATTTATCATTTTAAAATTAAAATGAAAAACATACATAAACAATATATCATTTTTTTTTAAAAAAATTATCTATAAATTTTTAGAATAAAAAAATAGATTTTTTTAAAATTAGAAATTATCTAACTCTTCTATATAATCCACATTACCCTATCATCTTTCTCACAAACTTTATTGATCCCAAATTTATAAATGTTTTATTTTATTTTTATGATTTGGATAGACGAAGATTTGAAAATGAATTGTCTTAAAAATCTCACGAAGAACATGGATTTTAGATCATTAGTTTAGCTTAATTTATTTTTAATTGTTGGTAATATTTAATATTAATATTATAGAAGTTATTTAGATATTTTATTTATATTTTTTTAATATTAGATCGTGAGTTAGCTAATTTAACTCATGATCTAGATGATCTCAATTCGAGTTTATATATTAAAGTTCATATTATAAATAAACTGAAGTAGCTTACGAAAAATCTGAGAGCACTGTGAACTGAGCTGAACGAGCATGATTCGACACCTCTACTACTCCTATTATGTAAACCTCTCATAGAAAATGTTGAAGATAAAGGAAAAACGTCATTTTGTATTCACTAAATGAAAATTAAAAATCATAAAAAAACGCACTGTATTACGCTTGTACTGATGATATGAGAGGCTTTGTAAAAAGGCCGAAAGCACTAAACTAACATGGCTAATTTTGAACTATGCTAAGTGAAATATTGGCAAAAGATCTCCAATTTTTTTGTTAAAAACTATATAAATAAAGGCACTCTAAAAAAATAGACGCCTAAATTTATAAAAAAAAATTAGTTGAAATCTCACACAAACTTCCTAAATTTCAAGGCTAGATATTGATAGATAAATTTATTAAAATAAATCCTATTTAATTTTAGTTTTAAATTAGTTAATTTAATGTTAGGTCTTGGTTGAATGTACATGTAAATGTCTACCAATGTCTGAAACGAGAGTTATTTTCATTCACATAATTTTGTCTTAAGGAAGGTGACATAATGGTTAAAGTTCACCTTTTTTAACCATGTTTTTTCTTTTTCAGGTTTAGTTTTTTGTACTCTTTTGATTTTTTTTTTTAATTCTTTCCATTTTTCTTTTATTTTGTGCTTTTAGAATTATACAGATTTAGTCAATTCAACCAAAAAATGAGAAAACACAAAAGATACCTCAAAACAATTCTACCAAATTACCTTATTACCCAATTAGAATTTAGTATAAATAAGAGAAAATTCTACCAAATTTTATTGTTTTCTGAATATAATTTAGTATAATTATATACCAACTATATATCAAATTGTACTATTGTTTGAATACAACTTGGAATTATTAGAATCTATGAAGTTCGTAATCGAACAGTGGCACAACTTGGTGTTACTTTGTTTTATTATACTAAGTTTTACTCCAATAATTAAAATAAAATCAAATTGATTAAAATTTGAGATCTAAAATTTGAATTTTGGAAAAAATAATGGGAAAAATTGATGTTTTCTTAATTTATTAGGAGTAGAGATTTAGAGACTATGTAAGATCAAGTCAGAGAATGACATATAAAGTTTTGAGTTATAAACATTAAATTTTAACTAGTGCTTCAAAGCGGGAGTAATTTTATAAATTTAGTTTAATATATATATATATATATATATATATATATATATATATATATATGATTTTAGTTTCTTTTTATATTTGTAGACTGGTATTGCTTTTGTGTGTTTGGTGATAATTTAAAAATTGTTAATAATATTATTTTGGTATAGAAGTTTACTAAGTTTTAACTCATTTTGTATACAAAATATTTTTTTAATAGTCTTTTTATATAAAATTAAAAATATTTTTTTGAAAATCAAAATATGAGATGTTTTAACCTTTTTGGTATAGTGTTAGATATCATAATATTATATAGTTTTATTATTTTTATTTATAGCAAATATGAAAATTATATATAGTACTACTTTTTTTTAGCTTTAACGCCTTTTGTAAATTGTCATGTGGTAAAGGTTATTATTTGTAGCCTAATGGTTAATCTCAGAAGTTGGTGTTGTTGTGCCACTATCAACAAAGGCTAACGCCTCACCAGGGAGAGATAAGGGTCCAAACTCAAACTCATGTTAGTTAACAACTAAAGTTAATATCTGGTTTAATATTCAGATATATACCTTTATAGTATATATATATATATATATATATATATATATATATATATAGAGAGAGAGAGAGAGAGAGAGAGAGAGAGAGAGAGAGAGAGAGAGAGAGAGAGAGAGAGAGAGAGAGAGAGAGAGAGAGAGAGAGAGAGAGAGAAAGAGAGCAATATGTTTTACTTTAAAAAAATAAAATGGATAGGAGCTTAATTATAATTATGTTGTAATATTTAATAATTAATTAACTTATTTATAAAATATAGATTATTATTATTTTAAATTATTTTATACAGGACAAAGGATATATATAATTAATTAAAACATTTGAAAAATAATTTTAATTTGTTATTTTGAATTAATTAATTATAAAATTGATCTACATACTATCATTTGAGAAGTGATTTTGCTGATTTGTCAATTTCTCTATGATTTTAAGTAATCTATATTATTAAAACTCAATTACCTTTTGGTACTGTTTGGAAACATAGATAACAGTATAAATAGGAACTGTTTGGAAACACAGATAACAACATAAAAATATTTCATTTTATTTACAAATTTAGCTTTGCATTTACCATAAATTAAATACTTTAATTTTGTATTTCTTTTTATTTACAGATTTTGCCACTGCATTTAAAGTAACTTTAAATTAAATAATTACAATTTTAAAGTTTATCTAACCGAATCAATATTCATATATTGGCGATTAAATGTTTTTAGTATGTTATTTCATTTAAAATAAGTTAACAAAAAAATATTTTAATATATGAATATTATAATTACATCAAATTGCATCAAGTTATAATTTTAATATACAATTATGTACAAATAAAAAATTATTATCAAATATCTATATTATAATATAATATATTTTACTCTATATGTAAACTTCAAAACATAAAAACTATACATGGGATATTTTATGTGAATTACAAATACAAAAACTATTATCAAATATATAAATTATAAAATATTTTATGCTATTTGTAAATTACAAATATAAAAAATATATATGGAAATTTTTATAAAAACCTGTAATTTATAAGTTTACGTTCAATACAATTTAAATCAAACATCCGTGCGGGAGCACTAGTCAAGTTCTAGGGGGTGATTTGTAGTGGCTGTAGAAGCTGTGGACATCTTTTTTTATTTCTACAGTTACTTTTGAAAGCAATCATGATTTTATTTCTAAAATTGAATCCAAAGCCAAAAAATTATAAAAGGAAATATGTTAGCTCTAGAAAGCACTTTCTCTAGAGTTTTTATTTGGTGCTCTTAAAAAATCTCTACAGCAAAATAAATTAAAGCCAAAGCTAAAAATCTAAAGCTTAAGGGGGTGATTGGTAGTGGCTGTAGAAGCTGTGGACAGTTTTTTTTATTTCTACAGCTACTTTTGAAAGCAATCATGATTTTATTTTTAAAATTGAATCCAAAGCCAAAAAATTATAAAAGGAAATATGTTAGCTCTAGAAAGCACTTTCTCTAGAGTTTTTATTTGGTGCTCTAAAAAAATTTCTACAGCAAAATAAATTAAAGCCAAAGCTAAAAATCTAAAGCTTAAATCTTAGAGCAAAAAATTGAAAGCCACAGCTTCAACCAATCAAACCCTAAATCTTAGAGCAAAAAATTGAAAGTTACAGCTTCAACCAATCAAACCCCTAGTTTTGATTATTTATCATGTTCTCCTTAATTTTAGATAATTTTAATTATTTGCTAGAAATAAGTTAATTAATTAGTTATAATAAAAATTGTCAAAAGAAAAAGAGAGGAAAATACGTGATGATTTCATGTTTTGCTAGATATGTTATGGTGGAAATCACATGTTGTTTTGATATTACCTAATGAGATCATTATCTAATTTTATTTTCTGTACAATTATATGAGAAATGAATTTGCTTACTTATGATATTTTCCATGATTTTAGGATAAATTATTAATTAATTAATATTATTATTTAACTATTATTTGAGAAATGATTTTACTGATTTTCCAACTTCTCCATAATTTTAGGTAATTTAGATTATTTTTTATGTTTTCCACAATATTATGTAATTTTGATGATTTATCATGTCTTAATAGCTTTGATTATTTTTAGTTATTTATCATGTTTTCCTTTATTTTTAGATAATTTTAGCTTTTTTGCTAGAAATAAGTTAATTAAATGGTTAGAACAAAAATAGTGTCAAAATAAAAAAAGGAAAATACGTGATGATTTAATGTTTTGTTACATATGTTATGCGGGAAATTACATGGTGTTAATTTCCTTACTTATAATTAGGATAAGTCATTAATTTAATTAATATTATTATTTAAAATTCTATTTGTGGTCCCTAAAATATAATCATGATATTTAATATATCTCATAAACATTAACTATTCCACCAATATATATACTATTATTAATAAATATATTTTAATATATATGCTCATCATGATATTTAGAAAATTAATTAATAAATACATATTAACAATATCTACCGATCATAATTATGTTTATCTTATATTTAGCTTATAATTATGGGTATTTTGCAAAAGTAACTCAACATTTCAACTTAAATGCAAAACTAACCCACCATTTTTTTGGAACTTTTATTTGCCTTATTCACCCTAAATTTCTGAGTTATTCACAAAAATGCCATTGTTTTTTTTTTAAATAAGTCTTTTACTCTATCATCCTTATCTTCACCAAATATTTACAATATTGCCATTGCCATCAATCCTCCAACTACCATGAACAACTAATTTGAAGGTCTTAATGACAAAAAAATGAAATTTTCTCTTACTATCTCATTTGTTGTGCATTCAAACCACATGTCTTTCACTTTCTTTACAAAAATCATTCAAAAAACCCAAGATTTTTATTCCAAACTTTGTAATGTTCATAGAGTAACGGATTGGTAGCTTGAGTATTGAAGTTCTGTGTGCTTGGAGAAGCCTAAGCAAGTCATCTGACGGTCCAAGGTATGAAATCGATATGGTTTTTCAGATCTGTTCGCGAAGAAGACTTCTAGAGAAGTCTTCTGGTCAATGCATTTGTTAGTTTTGCAATTGACCTTTTGCGTGTTTTGACTAGAAGACTTCCCCACCAGTCTTCTAACTTTCCTTTGATTACAAAAAAAAACAAGCAAAACCGAGAAGACTTCCCTAGCAGTCTTCTCGGATAAACAGGTTGGTTTTGCAATTGACCGAAATTTGTCAGAAATTTGACTTCTGTAGAAGACTTCTGGCGGAAGACTTCTAGAGAAGTCTTCTTTTTTATAACATAAAGTCTTCTTAGCGTCGCCAGAAGTCTGCCTGGGTTACTTTTGCAATTGAGAATTAATAGCAAAACATTTAAACATTAATGAGAAGTCTTCCAGCAGAAGACTTCTCTAGAAGTCTTCCAGCAGTCTTCCAGTAGAAGACTTCTCTAAACGTCTTCTCAAGTTTTATTCCGGGTTTTCTGGTCAAACATTTGGTAACGAGAGAAGACTTCTTAAGAGGTTTTCCGTTGGAAGACTTCTAGAGAAGTCTTCTCAATAATATTTAATGTTTTGCTATTAATTCTCAATTGCAAAAATAACCCAGGCAGACTTCTGGCGACGCTGAGAAGACTTCTAGAGAAGTCTTCTACAGAAGTCAAATTTCTGACAACGATCGGTCAATTGCAAAACCAACCTGTTTATCCGAGAAGACTTCTAGGGAAGTCTTCTCTGGGAATTTCGAGATTTTTTCAAAATCAAAAGTAAGCCAATATTTACAAAGGAAGACTTCTCAATATGTCTTCTACAGAGTAGACTTCTAGAGAAGTCTTCTACGTTTAGCTAAGAACATTAATAAACATAAAAAGTTTGTAACCTCATAATTATCATCATTTTAGTTATGAATTTCACTCAAGAGCCCCATACACATTAATTAACAAGAAAATATTAAAAATTCGTTTTTTTTAATATGATGTTGTGTGTTTGCTAATGTGTTTTAATACGATTTTTTCAGATGATGCTTCAGTTACCTGTTGTTTACGGAGAATGGTTGATGAAAGATAATTCTTGGGATTTTGTGGTTGATAATGTCAAAGAAGCGAGAATGTTCTTTTTGAGTGATGGTTCTACATATGATGAACTTGTTGAAATGGATGTAGAAGATTTTAACCTTGATAAGAACGCCGAGGTTGTGGATTTAACTTACTTGTTACCAGACGCACTAATGCAACAAATAGCTCCTGATACTCCTCCTATTCATGTTACAAGTGATAGACAAGTTCAGAACTTGATCAAGATAAGTAAAACACATGTTGTACGTCTTTGTGTATCAAGCCGAGGCAGGATGAGGAATGTCAATGATGCCAACACTGAAGGAAACCTAGCTGTTGAAGGAGAAGAAGAAAATGGAGGGGAAGAAGAAAATGAAGTGGAAGATGATGATAATTTGCCTCAAAATATAAATGATGAGGAGGAGAAGTATGTTGCTGAAGTGGATGATGAGTTTGGAGATTACAGTGAGTATGGAAGAGTTAAGGATGAGGAAGAGGAAGAGGAAGAGGAAGAGGAAGAAGATATATGTTTTGAGAATTTCAAAGAGACATATGCTAATGAAGGAGAAAGCTCGAATGGGATAGTTGACACCAATATCTATGTCAGCCAGAGTTTTATCACTAAAGCGGCATTGGTTTCAGAGTTGCGGTTGACAGCGGTGAAGCATAAATTCTCCTTCAAAATATACAAGACCACTAAAACTCTACTTGTAGCAAAATGTCGTGTTCCTGGGTGCAAATGGAAGCTTAGAGCGAGTGTGAAACATGGAACAAACACGTTTTGGGTAACAAAGTATGTGAAGACTCATACATGTTCTGTGTCTGAACGACGGGCTCACCGGAAACATTTTACTGCGAAGTATGTTGGTCAACTTTTCATAGATCGCGTTGGAATCATTGATGGATTAAATTCGAAGCATTTCCAAGATGCAATGAGGAACATGTTTGGCATGACTCTAGATTACACCACTTCATACAGAGCATTGTTACATGCTCAAAAATTGGTAAGAGGATCAGCAGAAGAAGGGTATGAGAGGCTGCCTTCATATTTGGAACAAATCACGTTAGCAAATTCGGGTTCTAAGACTAGTATAGAACTTGATGCTGAGAATAGATTTAAGTATCTATTTATATCATTTGAAGCTTCTATTTCTGGTTTTCAGTATCAAAGAAGGGTCATCGTGGTGGATGGGACTCACCTAAGTGGGAAGTATGAAGGTGTTATGTTAGTTGCAGCTGCACAAGATGGTAATTTTCAGATATTTCCATTGGCTTTTGGAATCATAGATATAGAAGATGATGATGCTTGGGAATGGTTTTTCACACAACTGAGGAGTTGTGTATCTGATCAGCATGCTTTGATGATAGTCTCTGACCGGCATAGAGCCATTAAAAGCGCGTGTGAAAAGGTGTTCCCTTGGAAAACCTGAGGAATATGTTATCATCACCTACAACAGAAAATTGTCCAAAAGTATAAAGGGAATCATCTATTGTACTTGGTTAAAGGCGCTGCTTATGCTCATACACTTTTCGACTTTAACCGCTACATGGAGGAGATCTGGAATGCTAACCCGGCACTGACATCATATTTGGAGGAAGCGGACTTGAGACTATGGTCATGGGTTCATTTTCATGGAGAAAGGTACAATATAAAAACGAACAACATAGCTGAATCTATTAACTCCGCTCTCAAGAGAGCAAGAGGATTTTCCATAGTGTTTCCTTTGGAGTTTATAAGGGAAAAGTTGGGAAGGTGGTATTCGAAAAGGCGAGAAGATGCTCTGAATCTCACAACTGAACATAGTCGGGGAGTTGAATACTTATTGGCGATTCGTGAAGAGTTAGCGGATAAGATGACTGTCCAACCAATTGATAGAAGTCGATTCTTTGTGTCAGGTGGCAAACGTGACTGTGTTGTCGATTTGGAACATAGTAAGTGTGAATGTGGTGTCTATGGAATTGAGAAAATACCTTGCTCGCATGCTATAGCAGCTGGAACCTTTGCTAATCGGCATATTGCAACACTTGTGTGCCCCCTATACTCAAAGGAATATTTGTATGCATGATACTCACAGAATATATATCCTTGTGGTGGAGAAGTTGAGTCTCGGACTTGTTTTCCTCCAGATGTAAAGCGTGGTCCAGGGCGACAAAAGAAATCAAGATGACAATCTTGATTGGAGCTATCTAGGATGAGAGGACACAAACCGCGGAAGCTACACAAGGATTATAGCTGCTTAAACTGCAGAAAACCTGGTCATACACGTCCAAATTGTCCAAATAGTGAAAACTAATCTTCTGTAAGTCTTCCGGAGGATGTCTTCTGTAAGTCTTCTGCAAGTCTTCTGAAAGTCCTCTGTATGTCTTCCGGAGGATGTCTTTTTGAAGTCTTCTGTAGGTCGTCTGTAAGTCTTCGGTAAGTCGTCTAAATGTCTTCTGTAAGTCTTCCGAAGGGTATCTTGTTAAAGTCTTCTGTAAGTCTTCGGTAAGTCGTCTGGATGTCTTCTGTAAGTCTTCCGGAGGGTATCTTCTTAAAGTCTTCTTGAAGTCGTCTGGATGTCTTATGTCTTATGAACTTATGTCTTATGAACTTATCTTATGTCTTATGTATTGTGTTTGAATAGGTTCCTTCATTAGAATTAGAATTATGTACAAAATATTAGTTCAAGGTTACAAAAGATTAGTTCAAGGTTACAAAAGATTAGAATTAGAACTATGTACAAAATATTAGTTCAATCATACATATCCAAGCCCTCAATATCGGTTTCTCCATTGTTGCCAGGGGTCTCATTAAATAGGCCAGTAGCCATCTTCTACCTAATGCTCTTGACGTTCTTATCAGATAAGGCAGGAGAAAATGATTCCATTCCAAGAGCATGACACTCAATGTATTTCAAGGTGAACACACCACAATCACCAGCACGACATTGAGGTACTCCGGCAGCCACTCTCGCATATGTGAATGGCTCTTGTGTGTATTTCACACGCTCTTCGACGGAGGCAGTACATTCCACAAGCAGATAAGGTATCATCTTGGCAAAAGACTCCATTAAATCGGCGAGTTGAGCAGGTCTAATATGATTTATAATGCTGTCCCAGATGGTGATGTGCCTGTTTGGAATGGACACCCAAATAGCAATCCAGTGATCATTCTTGAAGTTCATTGGCGCATAAATGTCATCCACATCCGATCCCCAAACCTTCTTTGTTTGGCAAAATCTGGGTAGTATACCAGCATAAAAATCCCAACTCCCTGCAGGGAGCATCCTTCCTAACCCGTTTGCATCAGGCTCTGATCTCTTAAACTCTGGGTACTTGAATGTCCACATTATGCTAAACACGTGATCAAGAATGCAAAGCCTCTCGCTCCTAAAGTGCTCTGGATGCCTCTGAAACCACTGCCTCAGTAAATTGATATAACCATCCATATGCTACATTGAAAACATAACAAGGCATAAGACTTCAAGAAGACATAACAAGTTAGAAAACTTCCCCCGGAAGACTTCCGGAAGACTTACAGAATACTTCTGGAAGACTTACAGAAGACTTCCAGAAGACTTACAGAAGACTTCCAGAAGACTTACAGAAGACTTACATAAGACTTCCAGAAGATTTCCAGAAGACTTCCAGAAGACTTCCACAAGTAAACCTTAAAAATCTTACCGAGTCGTGGAGCCATTTTAGGGGTGTTCGGATGGTGGAATACCACAGACTTGGCCCCGGTGTCTTTTATCAAAAGCTATTTTATGAGTCCTGAAAACATCAAAACTAGATCAACAAACAACAACAACCAACTTAATATTCTGTGGGAGATTAGTACTTACGGATCTTTTTTTAAAAATTCAATAAGCAACTTATTGTTATTCTTGTCAAGGGGAGCAAACGGATCATAGCCAAGACCAGCTTTCTTGTTCGGCACGATCACTTTGGCTGTGATGTTGCCCTGACTGCTGTGATGTAGCAAGCTTCCTCTCTCGTTCACTCTTTTCCCTGAGGAATGCCATGGTATCATCTTTCTTTATGCGGCTTCTCTCGTCCGCCCTATCCAAGTCTGATTTAGTTGGCTCAGTTTTGTTCATAATGACAACATTTGGATCTTCCACCTCTGGGACCCGATGTGCATTGATGCTACTCATTTGTTTTTGGTCAGTGTCTTTGTTGACACTTCCTGATTTCTTCCCATTCACATTCTCACTCTACAAATTCAAGTTCAAGCCAAATGATCCAATCAACAAATGAAACAAATGTACCAATCAATAAATGAAGCAAATGTACCATCCAATCAACAAATGAAGTAAATGTACCATCCAATCAACAAATGAAACAAATGTACCATCCAACAAATGAAACAAATTCGAGTTCACTTCTTATTCTTAGTATTCCTCTTCTTTTTGATTTTGGGAGAGGTTTCAGTACTAACCCCTAGTTCGTGTGCAGTATTATTCGGTTTTGAAACTGTGAGTTGAAGTTCATTGTGGTTGATTCCCACCTTCTTCTCCACAACTTCAATCCTATCGGCAAGAAGCTTGATCTTCTTTAGGCACTGCCCAAACCCATCAGTCATCACTTTCGTCAAGTTCTTGAAACTTTCTTCAAGATCTTCTTTCTTAAGCCCACTCCACGAAACAGAAGGAGCCTCAGTACGAGCTTCAGAAGGAGCAGAAGCCTCAGTACGATCCTCAGAAGGAGCCTCAGTACGAGACTCAGTACGAGCCTCAGTATGAAGTTTCTTCCAGGGTCTTCTCCCTTCCTTAAAAGGAAGCTCATGAGATTCCTCCTTGACAATGATGACCTTTGGATTGGTCCACGGCTTAGTACCAATGTCTGGCCAGCACTCTTTGCCCCACTTCATCTTGCGTTCACCACCACAGATGAGATTCACGAGGTTCTCAACTGCTTCATCGGTGTTATCATTGTCCCACTGCGGGAACAACTCAGCAAGCTCCTTCACCACTAGGTTCAGCACACGAGTCTGCAGGAAGTAATGAATATCAATTTAGATACTGAGACAATAATCACTATCATATCAAGTTAGATACTGAGACATACCTGTGTGAAGATACCCTCTTTGACAAATTTTCGTCTTTTATGCCCCTTATAAGCCAGCAGAGGAGGACTAGGTTTGTTTCGTATGGGCTTTCCATACTCCGCAGCAAAGTCTAGCAGAGCGAAGTAGATCCAGACTTGGAGTACTTGAATAAACCCATCAATGATGTAAGATTTTGTCAAATCCTTAGCCTTCACAGAGTCCATAAGGATCTTAGACGCCAATCTCCCCCATGGGTAGGCCTTAAACTCTTCAAGATTCATCAGTAGCCTGGCAGGACTAGCCCGTGTAGCGGATGTGGACTTTCGTCCTTCAATGAATCTTGTGTAGATGGCTAGGTATCCCAGCCTCATGCGGTCATCCCGAGATCACTGTCCAAATCTCCCACATGCCGCCACTATTTGCTGGGAGCTTGGACCAGAGTCGATATCAACACCCATCAACTCCCACAACCGATACAAATCCTCTGTTAGCCCTACATGAGGATTATCCACATGCTCAACATAGTCGCAGTTAAGACCGGTGAGATGTTCGAACTCAATAAGTGAAAACCTCACCGGCTCTGAACCAATGAGACTCCACAGCTCGTACTTCTTCTTGACATCGAGCTGAAAACAGAGCATATAGTGAACCAGCCTAGACGCCCAACCAAAGTTCAACTCCCAGAACTTTATGAAGACTCCCAACCTAAAGTTCTTCAGCTCCTCCCATTCATCAGCATGAAGAGCATCCTTTACGGCAGGAAGTAATCTGGGGTCATCAGTATGATATCCAATGCTCTTCATTGGAATCGGCTCTTCCCCTAGGGTGAACAACCTCTTCAAGAGTACTGGTAATTCCATTGTATAGCCTGCAAACAATGATAAAACAACATCTCAAACATAAAACAAACACACCAAGAGTTCTATACTAACATACAGACTGTGAAGACTTCGGAAGATTTACCGAAGACTTACGGAAGACTTATGGAAGACTTCATGGAAGTCATCCGGAAGACTTCATGGAAGACTTACGGAAGACTTCATGGAAGACTTACGGAAGACTTCGGATGGCTTCCATTAAGTCTTCCGGATGACTTCCATGAAGTCTTGTGGATGACTTCCATGACGTCTTCCGGATGACTACCATGAACACTTACGGATGACTTCCATGAAAACTTACGGGTGATTTCCATGAAAGATTTACGGCAGACTTGCGGGAGACTTACGGACAAATGGGTCAACTTGAGGTCGAAAAGGAAAGAAATAGAGGAAGAAGTCAATGGGAGAAACGAACGAACGGTTTCAGATCTGAAATAAAGAGGAACCGGTAGTCGGAAGAGATTCGTAGGAAATCGTCACAGTAATCGCCTTAGAAGAGGAGGCTAGGGTTTTCACCAACTTTTTTTTTCTGAAACACCAAAAAGTAAAAAAACCAGTGAAAAACTACTATTTATATGTACAGTAAATTATTAGGTTATGTTAAATATATTTTTGTTTTTTTCGGTTAATTTCAAATTGAAGGTAAATTAAGTTCGAGTTTGGTTTGGAAGACTTCTTGAGAAGTCTTCTCGGAGTCTTTCGTGAAGTCTTCCTTGAAGTCTTCTACTGCATTATATGTTAGAAGACATCCCGGGAAGTCTTCTGGAAGTCTTTCGAAATCCTAAATCAATTAACTAACCAAAAAACACTTCTTTAAATATAAAATAAACTTAGAAAGTGTTTAAAATCATCTTATTAGAGGATCACTAACACATATTCGTCAAATTCAAAAAAAAAAAGTTAAGAAGATATATTTCAAAATCTACGCATAAAACTACCTACAATACTATCACATATGTTACTAAACCCTAAACCAATGAATACCATGACTCATTCTACATTAATTCCTCTAGGTTAAAAACAATTCAATTTTAGTTGATATAAATTTACATTATCTACAAATGTTTGTGGTTACATGATTTCTATTTTTCCTCTATATAAATATTTTTTATGAATTTTATAAATATTTTAGGATTTATTGTTTGAGAATACTTCCAGAGAAGTCTTCTGGAGAATACGTACATGGAAGTCTTCTCAGAGAAGACTTTCGGAAGACTACTGGATGACTTCACTAAGAAGACTTTCGGAAGACTACTGGACGACCTCATTGAAGACGTCCGGAAGACTTCGCCATTAGGCGGGAACTTGAATTTTCACTGAAATTCAAGCGGTAAAATTGTAGAGTCTTCCGTGAAGTCTTCCTTGAAGTCTTCTACTGCATTATATGTTAGAAGACATCCAGGGAAGTCTTCTGAAACCCTAAATCAATTAACTAACCAAAAAACACTTCCTTACAAAATAAACTTAGAAAGTGTTTAAAATCATCTTATTAGAGGATCACTAACACATATTCGTCAAATTAAATTTTTTTTTTTAAGAAGATAGATTTCAAAATCTACGCCTAAAACTACCTACAATACTATCACATATGTTACTAAACCCTAAACCAATGAATACCATGACTCATTCTACATTAATTCATCTAGGTTGAAAACAATTCAATTTTAGTTGATATAAATTTACATTATTTACAAATGTTTGTGGTTACATGATTTCTATTTTTCCTCTATATAAATATTTTTTTTATGAATTTTATAAATTATTTTTAGGATTTATTGTTTGAGAAGACTTCTAGAGAAGTCTTCCGGAGAATACATACATGGAAGTCTTCTCAGAGAAGACTTTCGGACGACTACTGGACGACTCACGGAAGACGTACGGAAGACTTCTTAAAGAAGACTTCTAGAGAAGTCTTTTGTAGGAGACTTACATGGAAGTCTTCTCGCAGAAGACTTCTCTTCTCACGCGAAAATGTAATTTTGGTAAAATTGAATACAGTTTTTTTGTTTGCTCACAAGGAGTTTATTGTATTTTCACTAACCTTTTGGGTTACTTTTTCATTTGATTGAATTTGGGGTACACTTTTGCATTTGAAATCAAGTTTTGAGTCATTTTTAGCAATTTTCCCTATAATTTTTAATGACTATTTTATTGTAGCCAATTTCTCTGATTCTTATTGAAAATATAATCCAAATAATTATTACAATATTAAATTTAAGACTAAAGGTACATCATCATTGAAAATATGTCGTAAAATATAAATTATATACTTATATTATATATTTAATTTTAATAAATTATATTTCTAACTTAAAATAAATAAACTTTTATTTGTACATGACGAACATGAAAATCACAAATGCATTTATGCTAATAATAATTTATTCATAAAATTATAAATTGTTATCAAAATAATATATTGAAAATCAAAAATATATATGAGTGTGAAAATAGGATTAAAACATTAAATAACTGTAAAAAATGAAAAATAATAAACATAATATAAATATATAAATATAACATATGAGAATACAGAGATAATATTTTTAATTCATTATTTTATGTTTCTGTCCCACTGTTTTTAAAATCTAAATTATAGAGAATATATAATGTTTGTTTGCTATTATTATTTTGTTGATGTTCTATGGGTTGTGATTATTTATAATCATTGGCTTTGAGTGCCCTGAATTTATTTCAGGACACAAATTTCAAATCAAAGTTTCTTAATTTGATTATTACTATATATTTTTTTGATCCAACATCTACATCCCATAAATAAAACTATGAAACAAAAAAAAAAATTAATACATTGATTACTAATATGAATATTGAATTTTTATAATTTATAATATTAATTTAAAATTTGTATCTAGTTTAATAATTTAAATTTTTACAAAAATAAACATCATAATGAATTTTTTAGGTATATATATTAGTCCCATCAACTAATTTTACAATATTACTCCTAATGATATATATATATAAATAAATTAAGATTTCTAATGCCATGAATCATAAATAACACATTAGGTAAATGTTAGTTTCATATAATAATTTTTTAAATGTGATATATGGGGAATTGACATACATTTAACTAATGCACCAAAATACATTTCAAAAGTTAGTGCCCTATTGGATTGCAAAAGAACTTTAGCCGCATGCGACAACAATGGCGGTAATATCCATATGATCTTGCCGGTAATATTCCCGTCCATAAACGCTACCAGCTCCATCATCACCACAAGAGAGACTATCCGATACTCCTTGTGATCTTCGAATCGTTCCAGAGCCTAAGTCGAATTCTTGCAGAAGCGTTTCACCTGGAGTACTCATCACGTAACGATTTATGTTGACTTACCAGATCGAGTTTCTCTTAGAAATTTTGATTGCTTTGATCTGTGACGTCTCTTAACGTATTGATCAACCAAGGAACCCTCTGCATCTCATCTCGTCTTAGCCTCGTCTTGTCATCTTTACGAAATTCAGCAAGGGAGCAGGATCAATTCAAACACCACAAATAGGAGTTGATGTACTAGATCTCGATACCTTTGTATGGGATCATTACATCGAGTTATGTCTGCTCATATGACAAACGTTAAAGGAAAATGAATTCTCTATGAGGATGATGATGCACCGATCAAACTAACTGATCATGATGATTCTTATGTCATTAAATAGTACTGTATATCTCTTATCGGTAAAATCCTTAACCCGAAGAAGCAAAATGTCGAAAAGCTTATGCAGTCTATGCCAGCGCAGTGAGGGAATGGAGGATTGAATCTGTAAATGATTTGGGAAATGGAAAGTTCTTATTTAACTTTTCCACATAGAATGACCTTAACTCTGTCCTTAGGAATGAGCCTTTTCAATACAACTACTGCATGTTTGTGTTGTGAGATGGAAACCCATTGTCCATGATGATTACCTCTGGATCATCCCCTTTTGGGTGCATCTAATTGGGATCCCATTGCATTTGTGGATGGACAAGAACCTGCGTAATATAGGTGCTAGACTTGGACATGTTGATACTCTGAATCTCTCACAAGGTCGTATGCTCATTGATGTTGATTCCAGGAGACCTTTAAAATTCAAGAAGAAGGTGCAATCTCCCGAGGGAGAGGGAGTTACCATAGAAATCAAGTTCGAATGGTTTTTAAGCATTGTTTTCTATGTGGGCTCATAGTCATGAAAAAGGATCATGTCCTTCTCTCGTGGACACACTCGGTGGTAGCCAGTATCCAGAGCGGGGTGGGGTCTTTGCGAGAATGCAATTACCTTACGAGCAAATGGGACGTCAATCTCCAGTGAAGAATCGCTATACTAAGGAGCGCGAGTCTATCCAACAGCCTTCGCTGAGGGATCATGGGAGAAGGGAGATACATCCACGTCTTTTCAATGCTCTTCATGAAAACTTTGGATACAGAGTCAGATACCAAAAGAAAGAGACATATGGAAACAAAGCAAGAGGGGACAACAACCGATTTGGAGCTCATTCGGAGAGGATTATCAGGAGAAGAGATGAGAACCCAAGGAATCGGTATGGTGCCTCTCATTTTAGTAATGGACCATACGATCATCACAACAAGGACCTCACTTGGCGTGAGAAGCCAAAGAACATCGTTCATCCAACTGGCAAAGCAAGCTTGGCTCCCTATGTTGGAGATGTCTCGCGTGATGTCGTTCCTTATGAACATGCATCAAGTTCGAAGCTGAAGTTGATAAGTGAAGATTATCCCAATTGAATAGTGCGAAACAGAGTGGTGGAGAACGACAGAACATGAGGCTAGCAAGTACTATTGTTGAACCATCTCGTCAAATATCACCAAGGGAAGATAACGTCACGATCCGCAATAAGAGTGTGGTTCGATCAATCACTTTTTCACCAACGGTTGATGCTCCAATGGACGAGTTCGGAAAGGATCAAATGATCTTCGCCTTAAATGACATGGAGCTAATGGAACAAGAAGATGGTGATATGCTAGATTGTGATGATATTTTGGGAAAATAGCTGATGGATATATAGGGAAGGATGCCATCTTCTTCAGAAGTTGGAACATCAAGCACCAGACCGGTCGACATAGACTTGAAAAGAGCAAGAAGCAGCAACAAATTGAATGCCCCTTTGGGCATTCAAAGTAAGAAAACTCAGTTTCTTCGTCGGGGATCCCCCCGTTTTCTGTCGGCCATGGCTTCTGGGTAACATTGTCAGATGGTAAAGAAAAAGTGAGATGTTATTGGTTTAAAGAAAAAAAGAATGGATGCTGACAAGAATGATGGTTCGGTGGGTTCCAAAAACCCATCCAAGCATCATCTACGAAGACAATCAGTTGGAATTGTCGAGGGATTGGGAACGACCTTACAGTTGGACGCCTTACGGAGATGTGTCAGAAGTATAGTCCATGACTTGTGTTCCTTTCTGAAACAAAGAATAAAAGGCAGCTGTTGCAAAACATTCAGGCCGACTTAGGATTTGATCACTTATTTACCGTTGAGCCACTTGGTCTCAGCGGAGGTTTAGATTTATTTTTTATGGATGAATTTCAATTAAATGTTATATTTTCGAATAACATAATGATTTATATTGAGGCAGTCATTTATGGAATAAGTTTTTTATGACGTTTGTTTATGGGAAACCTGTCTTAGAACGTAAAGATCAAGTTTGGGAACGTCTTATTCGTTTCTCAAAAACACTAAATTGACATTGGTTCATGATCGGTGATTTCAATGAAATAACATATCATAGTGGGAAGTAAGGAGGCAGAAAGCAAGCAGACAGGTCGTTCTTGCCGTCCAAACAAATGCTAACTGATTGTGGCATGCTAGAGTTTCCATTCACTGGGAATATTCTCTCATGGGTAGGAAAATGGTCCAGAAGGAACACTTTCAGATGCATATTAGACAGAGCCGTTGAAAATGCAGACTGGCATTAGAAGTTTCTTCATTCTTCAGTAAAATACATGAGATTGGGGGTAGGATCATCGTCTAGTCCTCGCGGATATTCTCACTAAACCAACAAGAAAGTCAAAAACTTTCAAATTTGATAAAAGGTAGTTGGATAGTGATGAACTTTGGCAGGTAATCCTTGAGGGGTGGAAGTCCTCCGATCTCCCTCCCGATGCAAACATCATGGAACATATTCAGAGTTGCCAGAAATCCTTAAGCAAATGGAGGAGACAACACAATTTGAACTCTGAAAAGCTTGTGGAGGAGTTGAAAGAGACGGTCGATAAACTTTACTTGGATGGCGATGCTTCGACCGAGGAAATAACAGGGGCTTTAAAGGAACTACCTGATGCTATTAATGTGGAGGAGACGTTTTGGAAACAAAAAAAGTCGATTTTTTTTGCTGAGAGAAGGGGATAGGAAAAAAAAATTTCCATGCCTTGACAAAACAAAGGAGAGCAAGAAATCGTATTACGCAGCTTGCAGATGCAAATGGAAATGTGATATTTTATGAGTAAAGACTGGTAGTCATTGCTACTAGTTACTTTAGGAAATTATTTGAGTCATCAAACCCAAAAGATATAGCGGAAGTACTATCAGAGGTATCTACAACAATCACGAAGAAAATAAGTGAGGATCTTATGGTCCCAATTACAGAGTGGGAGGTAAAATTAGCTTTATTCGCTATGCACCCAGAGAAAGCTCCAATACCAGACGGGATGACTACCCTCTTCTGTCAAAAATTCTAGGATATCGTAAAGATTTAACTCATATGGTTAATCAATTTCTTTTTGAGGGATCAATTGTGTGTGGTGTAAATGATACTAATATATGCTTAATCCCTAAAACTTCTAATCCAATAGATATGTCGCAATTCCGGCCTATCGGACTTTGCAATGTTAGCTATAAGCTAATCTTTAAGGTCCTATGCGAGAGATTAAAGAAAGTTTTGCCTAACGAATATCATAAACGCAGTCAGCCTTTGTCGCTGGAAGACATATTTTAGATAACATCATGATTGCTCAAGAAATGTTTCATGCTTTGAGAACAAAACCGGGCGGACACAATAAAAGGATGGCCATCAAGACAAATATGAGCAAAGCATATGATAGGATGTATTGACCGTTTATTGAAGCAGTTATGCGGAAGATGAATTTCTCAGAAATTTGGATTGGGTGGATAATGTGTTGTATCACTTTGCTAAAATACAAGGTCCTCATGAATGGTCAACCAAGAGGAAATATTGTTCCGAAAAGAGGATTATGTCAAGGAGATCCTTTGTCTCCTTTCATCTTTATTCTATCCACGAAAGCGCTTGTTAGCCTTCTTATTCATACAGAGAACCAAGGAAAGATAACAGGGATACGTGTTACCCGCGTGTGCCTCTCGGTATCTCACATTATTTTTGCAGATGATAGCTTTTTCTTCTGTAAGGCAGAGGTCCGTGAATGTGAAGAGATAATGAAAGTAATAAGGAAATATGGACAACCTTCTGATCAATGCATCAACTTTGAAAAATCCTCTCTGCTCTTTGGCACAAAAGTTAGACAACAAATTAAAAATAAACTTGGAATCCATAATGAAGGTGGAATGGGAACATACTAAGGAATTCCAGAAGACATTAGTGGGTCAAAATGCAAATTCTTTGTATTTCTAAAGGAAAAATTAATTCATAAAATGAATGGATGGACAAGTTTATGGCTGTCAAAAGGTGGAAAAGAAGTTATGATTAAATTTATTTTACTAGCTCTTTCGACATATGTAATGTTTAGATTCTTACTTCCGCTGGAAATATGTGAAAACCTCGCAAGTGCAATTGCACAGTTCTGGTGAAGATCAAATCCACCAAAGAGAGGAATTCATTGGGAAAAATGAGAAAAAGTATGCTTGCCAAGGGAGGAGGGCATGATTGGATTTTGTATGAATCATGAGTTCAACTTGGATCTATTAGCAAAAAAATTATGGCGACTAGTACAATACCTCGACTCACAAGTGACGCGGGTCTTGAGGGGACGATGCTACAAATTGAGCTTGTCATTGCTAGCAATCTCAGTAAACATGCCATCTTATGTGTGGACAAGTATCTCAGCAGCATGGAGCCTTATTCTTTTGGGAATCATACATAAATTTCACTCTGAATATGAGGTTAAGGTTTGGGAGAATTTTTTGGATCCCAACACCACGAGCTAGGCCAGCTCGACCAGTGGCTCCAGTTTTGAATCCAAACATGAGAGTGAGTGAGCTTATTAATCGAGAATCTAAGGAAAGGGACGTTGGAATATTGGAAAATTATGTTGTCACCTCTGATATACCTCTCATACGGAGCTTGGCCATAAGTTCAACTCGCCGTCGTGATTCCTTCTGCTCGAACTACACAAAATGGTCAATACATGGTTAAATCTGGATATTGGGTTGCTCGAAGTCTTTTGAAGATTGAAGAAGAGGTGGTGATAGATGAACCCAATATAACCAAACTTCAAACCTTTGCTTGGAAAGTCAAAGCACCTCAGAAGATACGTCACATTATGTGTCAATTGCTAACATGACATGTGGCTGTCACGATGAATCTGAACCATAGAAATTTGTGATGCGATAATTACTGCCCACGATTTGGAGAGCAAGAGGAAACTGTCAGGCATGGCATATTTGAGTGTCTGACATCTTCGTAAGTATGGTCCCTATCATCGAACCATCCAGCCCCAACATTTTCCAAAGTCGAGTATCTAAGTCAATATGGACTATCTCTTTTGAGGAAGAACAATATGGTGGAGCCAGATTCAGATAGGGACCTTTATCCCTGAATAATCTGGTATATATGGAAAGTCCAGAATGATAAAATATTTTGGGGGATTGATAGGGATCCTATGGAGCTAGTCCGATATGCAAAGTGAGTGCCAAGCATGGTTCAATGCTAATGAGATGATCATCCCTGTCAGCAAGGACATAGTGAAAATGGAAACAAAACCAAACCTGGATAATATATGTATTGTGGATGGTTCATGGACCTCCAAAAGCCAGTTTAGTGGTTGTGATTGGGTTTGGATGGATAGTCATGAGATGACTCAACTTATGGGGACGCGAAACTTAAAGAGGCGAGATATTGCATTACATTCGGAAGTGGAAGCGCTACGATGGGCAATGAAGAGCATGCTTCAACATTCGTGTCAGCATTTTGGGACATATTGCAAGGATCTAATCGAAATGCTAAAGGAGCCTCAAGCTTGGCCGAGTTTTGCCACAGAAATCGAGGCTCTTCAGATGTTGCAGATATGCTTTCCAAATTTATAGATAATTCATATCCCAAGGGAACAAAATGGAATTTCAGATTCTCTATCTAAGACTGCGAAATCTTTTCATAGAAAGTTTTGCTTTATTGGTTATTTTATTCCGGTTTAGTTATCCAGACCACCTCAAGTCTGAATAATATAATAACCGTTTTGTTGTAAAAAAAAGAGTTAATGCCCTATAAAAGTGTAATATTATTTGACGCAACGTCCTACTTGGGGCACACATATCATATACTGAAATAGATATTTTCCATTTGCAGCAATGTGGCATTCAACCACTCCATTATTGACGTCCGCACAACCTTTACTCCCTCTATATTTGAGTTTCTCTGATTATCCACAACAAATCTGCATGGCCTACTAAATTTAGGATGACTGTTCATTTTTAACAGTGGTAGTCCACAAGCATAGACTTGCCAAGACTACTACATGTCTCATGCACTTCTTTCATTTCCAAGACATCCTTATGCCTATTTAGTGCATCAATCACTTAATCGGCTCTTATTGTGCAATACACAATGTCCAAGCCGTTATCTGCTAATAGCTTCATCCATATGTACTACTTCAAATTGAAGTTCCCTTCAGTGAATATGTAATTTATACTCTTGTGATCCATTAACAGTTGCATTTTTCTTATGTAAAGGTACGATCGCCATATCTTATGAGAAAATATTGTCGATATCTCTATTCATGTATTCTCTTTGTTTTAATATGCATAAAATTTTGTGATTATCTTTTTTTATAAGTCTAAACCAATAATAATATAATAATGGCAACTAATTTTGTTTTTTGAAATTTGATATTAATAATTATTAGCTGATAAAACATGCTTTGAAAATACAAAAAAAGATATTTTTTTAAACACCTTTTTCTAACACATGTAACTTTATAAAACGGAAAGAGTATTAGATAACTTGTCTCATGTTTTACAACTATCCCGATGCATACACCATCACATGCTTTAACTTTATAAGCATGCACCATAAACCAGTTCTCGATGCATATATACACCATATATACACCATATATACACCAAACAAGGAATCTCGTGCGGGTCGACGTTCTTTCAGCTCCTCAAAATATTGGTGTATATTACTATCCATTATAACTTAATATCCTTCTCGATCAGGTTTGACAAAGGTTGGCTAAGCTAGCAAATCCCTTCACAAATACAAACTTTATTCTTGTATATTAATTATGGGAAAATTTTCAGTTCTACCACAAGTTTGATACTATTTTTCAAATTTACCATTAATGAATGACTATTTTCAAAATACTCTAAAATTATGATGAAAATAAACTAAACAAAATTTTCTAAATATTTATAAAATATTTAGAAACTCAATCAGCCTCTTAACACTAAACACTAAATAATAATCACTAAAGTGTAAACTCAGATGTTAATATATTTTTTTGCTTGAGAGTATTTTTTAAAAATAGTACTAAACTTATAGTATTCTTAGCAATTTTTCCTTATTCATTACTGCCTTAAGGTGCCATTTGTTTTCATTCTTGCTCCTAGAATACACGAGTGTATTATCAATGAATAGATTCACACACTTCTACAAATTCTTCGTGCAGATGTTATTAATCAACATCACTAGAACTTGTGGGCACGTAAGTCCAAAATGTTTTTTTTTTCCCTTACATTCTCCTCAGCTATATGAATATGATTATACTGTGATAAAACACTGATATTTGAGAACCAATTTGCTCTATGTATCTTGTCCAATAGCCCATCCATGTGTAGAAATGGATTCTAATTCCTGTATGTCAACTTTTTCAGACCACGAAAATTGACACAAATTCATAAGCTTCCTTTTTCATGTACATAATGGATGCTCCCATGGTGAAAACTTGGCAGTGTGTGTGAACCCTTAGTCCCATAAGTATTTCAAATTTTTAAAGTCGGCCATCTCAACTCTTGCTAGTTTATATGAGGATTTCCACACTAATGCAATTTTAGGCTTCTATTCAATTGTGAAAAGAATTTCATGTGTGAACAGTGTTTTTGTAGCAAATCGAAGATATGACGGTACTCAACTGCTACTTGTATGGTGTTTTCTTTTGTTACCATTTTTCCACCCATCATAGATATGATAGTTAGATACACCTCATTTGTTTCTTAATAACTCTCTTGTAACACTGAGATAATTATAATTTTAGTTTACTTATTTACCTTTTGGAAGACTAATCTCCCTTCTACCTGCCGTATGTTAATTTAGACTCTAGAGAAGTTCAACACATATGAGACGTCAAAACTACTTGGTAGTGAACCAGTCAAACCATTTCCATTTTCGAATGATCTTGATAAAACTTTACGATGGAAAAAACGATCTTATTGCTTATCATACAAACTGTAACAATACCAAGATGAGAAGGCTATGAATCATAATGTTAATGTCCTTCAAATCCAGAGAGAAACCTCTCTGAACTTGCCTAAAATGCGTAGACACTCCTCTGAGTTGCCTAAGAATCTCTGTGATTTTTTTATATCACTCAACAACACTCATGGATCTTTATTTATACTCTCTATGTTCAGCAACAACAAAGCCTCTTCATGATTCAGAAACTTCAAGTACTTGCCAACAAAGTAACCATCACCCACGTCATCTCTAGTATTCGTTATCTATCATTAACCCTGGTTCAAACCGAGCTTTTCCTCAAGCTCTGAAAATTCTGGTTGTACCTCAAGCTTTGCAAGTGCTAGCTTCACCAGAAGTTGTGAATATAGAGCTTCTGCAACACCACAGTGTCTCGGGATAACATTGACATATGCTGTTTTTTTCTTCTAGCCAACGTGGTTCCCAAAACGCATGTGATGTAGCGCCCATCTTTCACTTTAAATCCCAATCATAGTAAAATTATTTCTCCATTTCTGCCATATAGCAAAGTATTCTTGCTTAATTTGTAATATGTGTACTCTTGTGTAAAAGGTTGCTGCTATTCAAAATAGAGTAGTATTCAATTATCTGAAACAAGATATTGATGCTTCCGAGCTTTTGACCCATAAACTGACCTTGCAACATAATTTCTTCTTATGCTTATACTGTACTTGAAGTTGTAACATAATTTTATTGATGTACATCAATAAAGGTCTCTTCTTTTAAGTAGTTGATCTTCATTCACTTGAGTTTGTATGAAAGGCAAAATGAACCAAAACTGTTGCACAACCTTGCTGAAACAGAAACTGCCATGTGCCCAAACAATATATTTCCCAATTGTGGTAGTTGTTATGATTCCGCTGAAACACGACTCCCAGCAATACTACTCTAAGGATCACTGAGTATGTCTCATTTCTCAAAGTGAATCTTTCACCGAAATAGAGGAAAAACAATGGATCATCGAAATACTGAAACATTGCAATAAATCCTTTGGTTATATCATCACTTGCCCCTTTTGTTCTGATACTGTGATACCGTCGCATGTTCCTTGCATCTATAACATCAATCCCACATGTCATCAGCAACACTAAGATATAACAACCATCAACCACCCGAACTTTCTTCGTTTTCACAGAAGCTTCATCAGTTATGTGTATAGCAGAATTATGTCCAAAAGCAGATAAACTCATGACTGTCTTTTTTTTTGTCGTTCTGCTCCGTACGAGTGAATTCCATAAACTCATACCCAATAAACAAGACCTAGAAGCATCATACCATCCTTTCACTCTCTTCCATGCATGGATCAGATAAGCTTGCTGCCTCATAATCAGATAAGCTTGCTACACATCAACGGCAATGAGCACTCTCTCATCGTTCTTGACATTCTCTATCTTTCTCATTTTTCCCTTATACTTAAATTTTCAAGTCTTGTGATGCTTTTTCTATTTCCTACTAGTTTGTACTTTTAGAAGCATTGGGACAGACAATGTGTATACATAATGATTTCTTTTTGTACATGCTGATATTAGAATTGACATCTCTCTTCCTGTCAAATGTATACTTCCTCATCTTGGTAAGAATCCAAAACGTCACTGGCAATACCAGAGGACAAGGTAGGAAAAGATGTTATGATATCAGCCAAAATGTGAGATATCCTACTAGATCTTTGACGCTATGCAAAAGCAAAAACATAGATGACATCAAATTTTTCTTCTAGAGTAAAGCAATCTCAACACATTAACATCTATTCACCCTCACTTCAACACCAACATCAAATGACTGCATAAATGTCTCTTTATCCTCTTTATCACCATCATCTGTTATTGTCTCCTTAGACAAAATATTTGCATGTAATGCCTCTATTTTTGGCTTTAGTTTTATACTTGAAATGCCACAAGTTGATGAGTTTGAGCTGTTGAATATGTTGCCTCTCACTTATGTTCTTCAGAATCATTTTAGCGAGGTGTTGGTGTGAAAGAAGCCTCATGTTGACAGTTGTTGGCTTTTGATACAATATAACTCTTTCAAACAAGTCATAAAAACCAAAACGAGAATGGTAATCCTTAGTAATTCCTTTTTTTTTTAATTTCATATTAAATTTATACTAATAAAAGAGAACTTTTGAGGCTCCATAGAGCGTCCACATCAGTATTAAATCTTTCTTCGAGAAAATGACATGTGGCATTAAAAAGTAGACAATGTAAGTAAAAAAAAAATAAACAATAAGTAAATATATTTAGAAATAGAAATATTACATTAAACATCTATAGTAATATTATCATTTAAGTAAATATATTCAGATATAGAAATATTACATTAAACATTTATAATAATATTATCATTTAATTAAATATATTCAGAAATAGAAATATTACATTAAACATTTATAGTAATATTATCATTTAAGTAAACAAAAGTATATATATATATATATATTTATAAATAGAAATATTACATTAAACATCTACAATAATATTATCATTTAAGTAAATATATTCAGAAATATAAATATTACATTAAATATCTTTTGTAATATTATCATTTGATAAAAGAAGTATAAAAATAAGTATACAATATACGAAAACAAATAATAAGTAAATATACAATTTTAAACTAAGGATTTTAAACAAAAATATTATAATATTATCATTAAACATTATAATAAAAGAAAAAATTAAATAATAATTAAATATACAATATAATAAATACAAATATAAAGCAAGAAAATTAGAATAAATAAATATAAAGTATAAAAAAAATAAACAATATAATAAATGGAAACTAAATTACACATCGATTTGAAAAATAGATAGTAAAATAAATAATAGTAAATATACAATAGGATAAATATAAATATTACATTAAACATCTAACATAATATTATAATAACTAAATATATAACATAATAAAAAATAAATAAACGGTAAATATACGACATAAAAAATAAAAATATTACATTAAACATCTATTGTAAAATTAGAATAAGTAAATATACAATAGAAGAACTAGAAAGATTACATCAAAAATCTATCGTAATATTAAAATAAGGCAAGATAAATATGGAGCACCAAAATGTTGTATTACCAGTTATCATAATTTTGATTAATAATAATCTACCTGCGAAGGATAACGATTTAGCACTCCATAATGATAGTTTTGTTTTTATCTCTTGCAGGAGGACCTCACAGTTTAGAAGACTAGTTTTTTTTTTTCAAAGGGGTACTCCCAAGTATCTGACAGACAAGGTACCCATATGCATTCGAGTAGAGTAGTGAAAAAAATCAGTTTCTGAAGTTGATAAACCTAAGGCAAAGAATGGAGGACTTTTGGACGCTCACAACCAGCCCTGATCTGACTCACATGCCGTCTCATTCTCTTATAAGATCATATGCAAATTTTAAGATTTAATAACAATTTATATTGTTATTTGCGAAGTCATTTTTCAGTTCTAAACTTTCACGTTAAAAGTTAAAGTGTTTAATATTGTTGTTACTTTAATGAATAATTATATATATATATATATAATTTAAATAGTTAATTGATTTTTATATTATAACACATGTGTGTTTGTAATAATCTGAATAATTATCTCCGCAGTCAATAATTTGGATGATGTTTTAGTACACACCAAATAACTCAAACCCTTTAGGCTCATAGCTTTGTATTAATGAAAAATAGCAATTAGGATCCGACATTAAATATTGGACCTCGTTTATATGTTAATTTAAAAGTTATAATGGTTAGAATTGTTAATACCTTTAATAATCATTAAAATATGATTTAATTTTTGAATTTTGTATCATATAATTAATTATGTAACCTAAAAATAAATTTTAAATTATTAATATATATTTAATTATTATTAATTATACGATTATATAGTCAATTACAGAAAATTATATAGCCAAAAAATAAATTTGCAAATGATAGTATAGATAAGGTGAGATGAGACCCTCTAAAAGAAATCTGATGGAGAAGAGAGAGTTAAGCTTCTTCTTTTTTTTTTTTGTAATTAACCACACTATATGCCAGCCGAAATTAACCGACTAATTTGTGAGCACCAGCGTTGCCAAATTTTGTTAATTCTTTAGTGGCCAACGAGAATCGAACTACGGATTCGCCGTATTGGGGTTATTCTGTAAGTGCCAGTAGCCCAACCCCGTTGGTTAGTTAAGCTTAGAAATTGTATAGACACAATATAGGGATTTGCTTGTACGAGAGAAGACGCGGCGTATAGAAACTGATTAGCTTCCGATTAGTTGTCGGAGAATAAATTTGAAGTATAATCGAAGATAAACCGGCCACCGTATTCGCCATGTTTTGCGTCATTATCTCGATTTTGCTTCTATCGAAGGTAAGATAATAGTAAGGTCTAGGATGGAGGAACGGTTGCCATTGATTTTATCCGTTTCAACATCTCAGATTCGGCCACGTCAACTACAATTAAACAAATCTAAATTTTTCTGTTCGGAAAACAAATTTAAGTTTATCGTAATAATTTGATTTGCATGCTCTTTTTCAAAAAAAAAAAGCAATTTCCTCAAATAGATTTTTTTTTCAAATGTTTTTCGAAGGAAAAAAAATGACCAAAATATTCCATTAAAGAGGCAAGAGACATTTTGTTCTCTAGATATATAAATACAAACGAATAATAAAAAATAATGAAAATAATTTTCTTATGGTTTCGAATTATATGTTTTCAAATTCAGTTTTTTCATACTAAAAATTTGAATTTTTTTTTTCATTTTTTTAAATTCAAAAATGGTTTTTGAAACTATTTTTCAAATTTTTATTTTTAAACTTTTAATATTTACTTTCATTTTTAAAATTTTAAAATCATTTCCAAAATTCCACCCCTTAACTTTAAATCCTAGGCATGGATAAATTAATCATAAGGTGTAAGTGCGTATTTGAATCTTTAATGAAATATTTAGATCATTTTATATTTGGAGGCTATATATTTGACAAAAATATTTTAGGGATATCTAAGATTATTCCTAAAATAACTAATAATTTGATTTGTAAAATCATGGTTTATTTCTTAAATAACATAGTTTTCGTGCACATTTTCAAATGTTACATATTATACTATTTGTTTTGTTTGCATATGCACGCACAATCTTGTTATGAATACTTATTACTGTATATCTATTAATTCAAAACTAGCATAATAGTTTATTATTATTCTCGAAAAGTTTAAATCAAACGTCTTATTATTTATATTTGACAAGTTTCATCACAATATATATGTTTATTGTTGTGTTAAATTTTTTATAACACTTACATATTAGAAATATCTTTATACAATTTTTTGTTTGATTAATATTTAATTATAAATTGCTTTCTACTTAATTTTTACCTTTTATAATATAATAATATTATTTTCAGAAGCAAATAATCGGTTTTATATAAAAATACAATATATATCTATATATATATATATATATAAGAATTATCATGTTGTTATAATATTATTTTCAGATAACAACCCACAAAATATATAAGAAGTATCTTGTTTTCTGAAATTATGTTTTTGTTTTTGACAATTTAATTAATTAATTTTAATAAATTATTTAAAATAACATATAAATCTAATATTATTAATATAAAATTTGGTTTTAATTATATTATCAATTATATATATATATATTATTAAAGATATAATTGAATTTAACCGTTCTAATTTTTAACGTGAGAGCTCAAAAGAGAAAAATCACTTCGCCAATAATAGTATAGGATAATTCCTATATACAATGTCTTCATATATGCATAATTTGATGTTTAATTTGAATTTTGAAATAATAAATTATTATGATGGTCTTTAAATTCAAAATTAAAATATTAATATATATCTGTAAAATAACTATGCTCACCTAGTACAAAACAATTTATAAAAAGGCCCTAATTTGTTTTTGTTTTTGTTTTTGTTTTTTTTAGAAAAAAGAGGTCCTGAAGGTTAGCGAAAAATTGAAAGAAAATTTGGGCCCAATGCAAATGCACCTTCTACACTTGCCTAGAGACGAGCCTGCTAACTCCACACCTTCGAGGGTTATGGGAACGTTGACATAAACTCTAAGGCAATTTTAACTAAGGCCCATTCATCCGAGTAACCCAACTCAACTCAACTCGTGACCACTCCGAGTCATTGACTCAGTATCGTCTTCTAACGGATTTTTCATTCCTCATTGATCTCAATGAAATTGAGTCCCCGACGAACTGCCAATGGACGCGATCAAGCCACTTCCTCAGGTCTCTAGCTTCTCCGCTTCGGTCTTTACCTTCCTCGATGACAGGTTCAGAGACGCCACGGATCTCTCCCAATCTCCGGCTCTGGTCTCCGAATTACAGACCGAGATTTCCGAATTGAATCAGAGATTAACCGGTCTGAACCGCCAGCTCGAGTCCGGTTTAGCTTCTTACGCTTCGTTCTCCGATCGCATCGGCGGTCTAATTACCGGAGTCAATGCCAAATTAGCTGATCTCTCTTCTTCTACATCCGGGTCAGGTTCGTATGATCTCATCACGAAAGGTTGTAGTCAAAGATGAGTATTAGGTATCTGGGTGGTGTTAGATTGTTGCAATGCTGCCAAAGTTTGAGTCTTTTTGTCTGTGTGATTCGTTCAGATGGTGGAAAGGAGGAGACGAGGGAGGATCTTCCATCACTGGCCAAGGAAGTAGCACAAGTTGAATCTGTGCGGGCTTATGCTGGTAAAGTTTGTTTCTTTTTGGTTTAGTGTTCCTTCTTTGTCACTTTCAGTCTTTCAAGATCTTTCTCTTATGTTTCAGAGACTGCACTAAAGCTTGATACTTTAGTGGGTGATATAGAGGATGCTGTCATGTCTTCTCTGAATAAAAACTTGAGAACATCTCGGTCAAGTGGTTTTGAAGTAAGCACATTGTCTTCAGCTGGAGTGTTCTGCATAAAGCTTTATGTATGTGTCTAATGTTCTAAATGTTACTGACCTCAGGAAGTGCGTCTACACGCTATCAAAACACTTCAAAAGACAGAAGAGATACTGAGTTTAGTGGCGAAGAGACATCCTCGGTGGGGACGTCTTGTTTCTGCAGTTGATCATAGAGTGGATAGAGCTTTAGCTATGCTGAGACCTCAAGCAATTGCTGATTACAGAGCGTTGCTTACTTCTCTTGGATGGCCACCTCAGCTTTCTAACTTAACTTCATCGAGTCTTGATTCGAAGTCAGATGATGTCCAAAATCCGCTTTTCAACATGGATGGGAACCTCAAAGGTCAGTACTGTGGAAACTTCCATGCCCTGTGCAGCCTGCAGGGTTTGCAGTTGCAAAGGAAGTCGCGGCAGCTTGGGAGCCATAAGGGTGAAAGTGTTGTTTTCCACCAACCACTCTGGGCTATTGAAGAGCTGGTTAACCCTCTGACTGTTACATCTCAGCGTCATTTTGCAAAGTGGAGCGAAAAGCCTGAATTCATTTTTGCACTTGTGTATAAAATCACAAGGGACTATGTGGACTCCATGGATGAGTTATTACAACCCCTTGTTGATAAAGCAAAACTAGCTGGGTACAGTTGCAGAGAAGAGTGGGTTTCGGCTATGGTGAGCTCACTGTCTTTGTACTTGGTGAAAGAGATATTCCCTATATATGTTGGTCAGCTAAACGAAGTTGATATTAGTTCTGAGGCTAGGGTTTCATGGCTCCATCTCATTGACCTTATGATCTCTTTTGATAAGCGAGTTCAGTCTCTCGTGTCACAGTCAGGGATACTTTCGCTTCAAGAAGATGGGAATCTTTTGAGAATCTCCTCACTTTCAGTTTTCTGTGACAGACCTGATTGGCTAGATATATGGGCAGAGATAGAGCTAGATGAGAGGCTTGTCAAGTTAAAGGCAGAGATGGATAACGACAGAAACTGGACGGTGAAGGTTCAAGACGAACTCATATCTACTTCCAACGTTTACAGACCACCAATTGTTTCCAGCATTCTTCTGCAGCATTTGTCATCAATAATAGAACGATCCAAATCAGTGCCGGTGATATATTTGAGGGCAAGGTTCCTGAGACTGGCAGCCTCGCCAACAATCCAGAAGTTCTTGGATAGCCTCCTTCTTAGGTGCCAAGAAGCCGAAGGACTAACTGCTTTAACCGAAAATAACGATTTAATCAAGGTCTCAAACTCTATCAATGCTGGTCACTACATTGAGTCAATCTTGGAAGAGTGGTGCGAGGATGTATTTTTCCTCGAAATGGGAACTGGACAGGAAGTTCCAGGTCTGGAGAACTTTACAGAACCTTCTGAAGGTATTTTCAGAGAAGAGTTGGAGAAACTGGAGAAGTTCCGGCTAGAGTGGATAAACAAGTTGTCTGTGGTGGTCTTGAGAGGCTTTGATGCCCGGACTCGAGAGTACATAAAAAACAGAAAGCAATGGCAGGAGAAGAGAGACAAAGAGTGGACGGTGTCGAGGGCACTAGTTGGGGCTCTAGATTACTTACAGGGGAAAACGTCAATAATAGAAGAAAATCTAAACAAAGCAGACTTTACAGCTATGTGGAGGAGTCTAGCCTCAGAGATAGACAAGCTGTTCTTCAGCAGCATCTTGATGGCGAATGTGAAGTTTTCTGATGATGGAGTCGAAAGGTTTAGAGAGGACATGGAGGTTCTATATGGTGTTTTCAGGACGTGGTGTGTTAGACCCGAAGGGTTCTTCCCTAAGCTAAGTGAGGGGCTAACGCTGCTGAAGATGAAAGAGAAGCAAGTAAAAGAGGGTGTGAGCAGAGGCGAGAAGTGGTTACGTGAGAATGGAGTTCGGTATTTGAGTGAAGCCGAAGCCAAGAAGGTATCTAAGAGTAGAGTGTTCTCTTAGTTCGATCATTTTTCAGTAAATCCACATTTCATTGGTATCATAAGAGACTTCATTCATATCATTTTACAAAATACGAACAGGTCATTTAGTTTATTTGTGGATTACAAAACTCAAGTCTGTCTTATTTTTTTCTAAATAAGATTTTACTAACAACCCTTGGTTTTGTATCCTACACCCCGTTTTTGACCTTCTTCAAAAACTAAACCACATCCTATTATGTGAGCTCTAGCAGAGTTTCTCCAAAATAAAACATTTCCAGAAATAAGAACATTTTTTGGAAAAGAATGTCTTCCAAAATGAGAAAATCTAATTATATAACTAAATATTAATATATACTGTATTTTTAAAAAACTAATGCAGTGGAAAAAGTATTGTTGAGCATCCAAACTAAACCACATTTAGTATCACTGGGATGTGAATTTATGAGTCTAATACATTTAGCTTTCGCGGACAATCTTTTCATTTTCTTTAAAAGCTTCGAACAACCTTTTCCACGTGTTATCACGGTCTTGTCTCAATTTTTTTTTCTTAAAACTGACTTATCTGTAACAACTATAAACGTCACAAAACTTCTATGTTCTGATATTCTTCTTGTTGTTATATCCAATATCCACATGCGTTTACAACTAGCTTCAGAATCCCTTCCAGTGCGACATTTGTATCTTCCTCTATACTCAACAAGGCTCTCGGTGAAGAATTGTGATCTTCTTATATCTCAGGTTCCTTGAAAATTTTGATGGTTGGACGAACAGAAAATTGAATTTAGCGGGCATGCTTAGGCTGATTTCATCAGTTATTCCCATAATTATTGGTTTCTGGGTTTCAGCATTTGTATCCCTAAGAGGTGCTTAAATCATCAATGGTCTAACTAACTCTTTCATATGGCATGGATATTTAGACAAAAGTGCAGGAGCTAAACTGCATTTCAAAGATATTTTTTTATCCTAAATCAAAAGGAGGTGTAGGTTTAAAGAGTTTCTCTTCGTGGAACATTGTTTTCATCCTTAAGCTTATTTGGATGTTGTATTTAGAGGTGGTTCAATTTGGATCACATGGGCTCTCCACAAAACTTATATTTCTCGTTGATCTTTGTGGTCTTTAAAGGCTGGAACTTATGGCACCTCGTGGATGTTTAGAGAGAGCTGGAGTTTTTATCTCATGCATTTTCATTCTAAAAAATCTGTACTGGTGGTGGTAGGAAATCTTATTTTTGATGAGATTTGTGGACACCGTTTAAACTTATAATCCAATATCTTGGTCTTTTGGGCCAGACTTAATGGGGAATCCCATCTTCTTCCTTTTCTAGTGATTAGGGGTTAACTATTTTAATTTTTAAATGTCAACTATATAAATATTTTTATATTATATATTTACTTATTCTTTATTTTTTCTTATATTATATATTTACTTATTCTAATTTTCTTGTTTTTATATCAAATGGCAATACTTACTATGATAGATGTTTAATGTAATATTTATATTTCTTCTATTGTATATTTACTATACATTTTCAGATAAATGCTTAAGGTAAATTTTCTATATTGTATATTTATTTTTCTTCTATTGAATGTTTAATTATTCTATTATTATAATATATGTTTAATCTAATATTTTTGTTTCTTATATTGTATGTTTATTTATTCTTATATCGTATATTTACTTATTCTATTTTTTTTTGTTTTTATGTTAAATGATAATATTATGATAGATGTTTAATGTAACATTTCTATTTCTTATTTTGTATATTTATTTATTATTTATTTTTATTATATTTTATATTTAATTATTATAATATTATGATATATGTTTAATGAAATATTTTTATTTCTTATATTGTTTATTTACTGATTATTTACTTTACTATATATTTTTAGCTAGATGTTTAATTTAGTTTTTATCATTTGTTATATTGTATATTTACTTATTGTTTATTTTTATTATATTAAATATTTACTTATTCTATTTTTTTTTTGCTTTTATATCAAATGATAACATTACGATAAATGTTTAATGTAATATTTATATTTCTTAAAATGTATATTTACTTATTATTTATTTTTTATATTGTATATTTAATTATAAAAATATTTGGAAATAATAAAAAGTAAAAGTATACATTTTCAGATAGATGTTTAAAGTAGTTTTTCATTTTTTATATTGTATATTTACTTACTATTTATTGTTTCTTATATTGTTAATTTACTTATTCTAATTTTCCTGATTTTATATCTATGGTACTATTACAATAGATGTTTAATTTAATATTTCTATTTCTTATATTGTATACTTACTTATTATTTATTTTATTATACATTTTTTTAGGATAGATGTTTAAGGTAATATATATATATATATATATATTATTTTTTCATATTGTATATTTAGTTATATTTTACTATTTCTTATATTGTATATTTGATTGTAATATTTTATTTCTTATATTATATATTTACTTATTATTTATTTTTATTATATTATATATTTAATAATTATAATATTACAACATATGTTTAATGTAATATTTTTATTTCTTATATTATATATTTACCGTTTATTTTTTATTTTGTAAAATATTTAGTTAGATATATGTTTAATGTAATATTTTCATTTATCCTATTGTGTATTTACTTATAATTTACTTTACTATACATTTTTCAAATTTATGTGTAATTTAGTTTTTACATTTATTATATTTTATATTTTGTATTTACTTATTCTCATTTTTTGCTTTATATTTCTATTTCTTATACTGTATATTTAATCATTATTTATTTTCTTCAATAATATATATTACAATTTTAAATTTTATTATAATAAATGATAATATTATGATAGATATTTAATATACTATATCTATTTCTGCATTTTATATTTACTTATTATTTATTTTAATATAATATTTTTATTTCTTATATTGTGTATTTATTTATATTGTATAATTATTATTTATTTATTTTTATTTGTATATCAAATGCTAATATTACTATTGTAGTATTTCCATCTTTTATTAAGATAGTATTAAGATAAATGTTAATTGTAGTATTTCCATTTTTATATCAAATACGATAGTATTAAGATAAATTTTTATTTTAGTATTTCTATTTTTAAATTTTATATTTACTTATTATTTTTTTCTTAATATTGTAGTATTAGCTTTTATATTTTAAGATAAATGTTTATTGTAGGTTTTCCTTTTTAAAATTATATATTTACTTATTTTTCTTATATTTTATAATTATTTATTATTTATTTTTTATTTCAAATGATAATATTGTTATAGATGGTTAATTTAATATTTTCTATTTTTGCATATATTTATTTATTCTTTATTTATTTTTATATTATAAATTTAGTTATCATTTATTTTTTAATGTCATGTGGCATGTTTTGGAAGAAGAATTTTATGATGATGTGGACGCTCTATGAAGTCTCAAAAACTCTCTTTTATTAGTGGAAAAATTGTGGTCTTTCCTTTGTTGACCTTCCACTAACTTACTCACAATGAACAAAATGTCAATAATGTTGGATAATGATTATCTATAGAAATATTAAATATAATTTTATCTTTTGTATGGACAATAAATATCTATATTTTTATATTATTATGTGTAAAATATTTCTCTCAATCAGACCGACTTTGACTCCTATATAAAGGGCATCGTTGGTATTGAGGAGAGAAACACCTCTGATTTGAATAAAAAAGGTTGTCACTTCCTCTCTCGTTCTTTAATCTCAGATATCTCTTATGTCACTTTTTACCAAGCATAAAAATATATATAATGCAAAAGTAACTCTCTCTTTCTCACCGTATATTATCCAACACGTTATCAACACGAGGCTTTTATACAAAACAAAGTTATATCAGTGAGGTGAGTTTTAATTTATGTATTTTTAATATATATTAATTATTTTGATTTATATATTATTTCGGGGTGATAAGATATGCCTTTGTCTATTTATTTTCTGGGAAGATAGGCGTTGTCTTTCTCGACTGATCGTTATGGTAGACTATGCCTTCACAATCAGAGAAACACGTGGTAGGCTTTGTCTCCGTGAATAAATAGGTCAAAATAGAAGACTATGTCTCCTCAAACCTTGAATAAAAAAAAGTTAATATGGCAGACTATGTCTCATCGAACCATGAAAAAAAATGGTTAAAATGGTAGTCTTTGTCTCTTCGGACCATATAGAAAGCTTTGCCTCCTTAAGAAAAATGATTAGCATGGAAGACTATGTCTCCTCGGATCATGTGGTAGGCTAAGCCTCTGATTTTATTTATGCTTTTTAAATTTATGCATTTAATTTATGCTTTTAAGTTTATGCCTTTAATTTTTGCCTTTACTTTTCGTATTTAAATTATCGTATTTATTATATTTTTATATATGTTATTCTATGAATACAATTATCATGTCAAATTTAAAAAAACTCGAAATAAATGCCTTTTATATTACAGAAAATAATTATATGACTTGGCCAATGGGTGCAAAGATGCATCTGAGAGAAAACAAGCTTTTAAAGACCATCGATAATTCAAAAACAGTGTTGGATGAGAAAAAGGCTAAAGCCATGATATTTTTTAAGACACCATATACATGATGGTTTAAAGGATGAATATATTATGAAAGAGGATCCTACGGACCTCTGACAATCATTAAAATAGAAGTTTGATCACCAAAAATATTATGATCTTATCGAAAGCTAAATACGGGCGGATCCATCTTGGGTTCCATGACTACAAAAGTGTTAGTGAGTATAATTCTGCAATATTCGGAATTACATCTAGGATGATGTTATGTGGAGAGAAAATAAGTGATTATGATATGATCGAGAAAATTCTCTTCGCATTAGCAACAATACCGGGTGAATGGGTATATCCATTACTCGGAGTTGATGCAAGTACTCTTTGTAGCGGAGCAGAATAATCAACTGGTGACTTTAAACCATCATGCTCTTCCCACGAGATCGGATCCATTTCCCGAAGTTAATGTTATAGCATCCAGTTATGATAATTGGAGAGGGCGAGGACGTGGACGTGGTCAAAATCATGGTCGTAGAAGAGGATGAGGAAGAAGATTTCATCCGTATGATGAAATAAATAATAAGGACTTCCATGGAAATGAAAGGGACAAAATGATAAAAAGCAAACGAAATTTTTTTGGTACAGATGCGGTATGAAAGATCATTAGATATGTGGTTATCGTACGCCAAAAAACTTAGCCGATCTATATAAAGAATCCCAAAAGCCAAAAAAATAAAGGAAGTGAAACGAAATTCATCTCTGATGAACCCGGACCATCCTTTCATGGTTTAAATGATGATACTCATCTTGATGTATCAGACTTTCTGGTTGATTCATAGAGAATTGATGAGTGATATAAGATCGATGTGATATAAGTTTACTATATTATATTATCTATATCTTTTGTTGAAGATATATGTTATGTTTAATGATTATGTTACATGTTTTATGAATATTTTAAATTTAAAAGATGCCAGACTTTGAGACTATGGATGGAGATATGTATTTGACAGATAGTGCGTCAACGCACACGATAATTAAAGATAAGAAATATTTGTTTAGTCTCACAATAAAAGATTACGCTGGAAGTGCAAGTACAATATCTAGTAGTGCAAAAATTATTAAAGGCTCCGTAAGAGTCAGTTTTTCAATGCCAAGGGGGACAAAATTTGAAATAAGTGATGCATTATACTCCCTTGTCTCATAGAAATTTGTTAAGTTTTATGGATATACGGAGAAATGAATATCATATTGATACTATGACGAAAGATGGCATTGGATGTCCTTGCATTAATTATGAGAGGAAACATATATTGAAAGAGTTAGGAATATTATCCTCTAGACTATATTGTACGAAAATAAACATGACTGAGTCATATGCCACAGTAATCGTGAAGTCTATTAATACTTTTAAAGTATGGCATGAGAGGCTAGGACATCATGGTTCAGTCATGATGAGAAAAATAGTAAAAAATTCGAAGGGCCATCCTTTGAAAAACGAGAGAATTTTACAAACGGACGAGTTTACATACAATGCATCTTCTCAAGAAAAATTTACTACTCGGCCATCACCAGTAAAAGTTGGGAATGAATCACCAATATTTTTGGAAAGAATTCATGGTGATATATGTGGGCCGATCCACCCACTGTGCGGACCGTTTAAGTATTTCATGCTATTGATTGATGGAAAACGTGACTGTGGATACAATGGTGGTGACTAGTAGTTGTGGATACGGTGAAGGTGGGGATACGAAGATTGAATAGAGAGGAGGAGCTTGTCTTCACAAGCTTAACTTTAATCGAATATATGTGTTGATTTTCAGTTATGCCAAAGATATATCACCAACAAAAACACCAAATAAATAAGTAAAAAAAAGTAAAAAAAAAATCTTCTCATCGTTTTTATCACATGTTCAAATCGTTTTTGTATTATTTTTTAAAGAGAGTTTCCTTTCAGTTGTTCCAATAATATTTCCAGGATTAATTATCCTTATAAAGAAACAAACATTCGTATGGAATAGATACATGAACATATTCACTTTTAACAATATTTCATAAAACTTTTTATTGTGCATTCCATAAAAAACTAAGTGAATGTATATTAACTAAAAATAGAGCCCTAAATTTTAAATGAAAAGTAGGGGCCCAATACAGCTGCCATTTTCCAACAAAGGCGAGCACGACGCCGATTTTAACAATTTGTTTTTTTTGAACCACAACTTACTTTCTTAAACTTTTTGATACAATAACAAGAATGACTTTATATGCCCTCTTGGATAATAAACATAAAGTACAACAACAAAGGAAGCTAAAAGAGATAATTTTCAAAAGAAAGTAAGATTGACTTCGAGGCGAATCTTAAATGCGTTGAAAAGGCTTTCACGAAAAGATCGGAAATATGAAGTTTAATCACCTAATATGACATTGAATACCAATTTTCACCTTCGATAAACATTAAAATATTTTTGATTGCATCTTCTGGCGCGTACAGAACACTATACAAAATGACAAACCAATGAAACAATTGAACCAAATCTCGACAACAAGTCCGAGACATCTCCTTCCATAGAAAGATGATAAGGTAGTGAGATTCTCTACTCGGTAGACGAAGAATATGAACAGAAACGAACCCGGTAAACCTACCGTAAAATCTTCATAAAAGAGAAACATAACACTGCTCAATTTAGAGACTCTAGTGAACCCACCGAAACTCCTAAACAACCTAACCAAAAAAAACTAAAACCACATTATCCATCTCTAAGCACATGGGTTTTGGTGGGCTAGATTGCATAATGATAGATCTAAAGTTCATAAAGGGCCATAGCCATAAATTCTATCCATTCGGCCATGCATCACCATAGGCCAGGTTAATAAGTTCAAAACGTTCAGCCTTGCAATAACAGATTGCTCGATAGGAAAGTTGGGTAGTATGTTGTGTTCGGAGGTGGAGAGAAATCCTATGGCTGCTGCCTGAGAGATAGGGAGCATCAACCGGTGAACCGATGGGCTCATCTGAGTAGTTGGCACGCTCGGCGAGCTAGATCGGAAAACAACCAACTTCTTCATTTGGGCAAGAGATCTTGCCAGAAACCCAGGACTGAAACCCAAAGAACTAAGGAAGTGAGGGTTGAATGAGGTGGAATAAAAGTTGATAGCCAGTGAGGATCTTCGACGAGGAGCCTCTTCCCAAAAGAGATTGTAGAGCTATGGCTCATAGATTTGAAGCACAAGAGGTCACGGTGAAAGGCGAAGTCCCTTGACACAGAATTTCGGGAATCCCCAGAGAATAGAAAAGATCCAGCAAACTTCAAGCCACTACTTGATGCGTCGAGATCCAATTTCAAAAAAAAAACGTGAGAAACACAAAATGTGAGACAAGATGAAGCAAAGGTTAAAGAAATTCATGAGTAGAAAGGATCAGAGGCGACGCTGGCAACCTATAGTGCCACCAGCGTCAAGAAATGATGAAACCAGCAGCTCCTCGATAAACGTGCTCTAAAAAGAATTAGGCCACTTAGAGCATGATTATCCAATTTTTATTTTTTATTTTTTCTTTTTCCTTTTTTAAAAAAAAAAAATTAAAAAAAAAAATTAAAAAACGAACCAATTACGGATCGCCACGTGGCAGTAGGGTCCGCAAACACTGTAAGAAACCCTCTAAAAACGGTTCTTATTTAAGAGTTTTAAGAAGCGGTTCTTGCACTGTTCATGGGCCCCACATGTCAGTGGGGCCCGCGAACAGTGCAAGAGCCCCTCTTAAGAGCTCCCATTAATCATGCCCTTAGATTTCCAAATAACAAGAAAGGAGATATGCATGGTTTAATAGTTTTCTTTTTACATTAAAAGGTCATTCTATACTCACGGCGTGTTTATTGCAGGTCTCTTATCATGAGGTTCTTAACTTTTCTAAGAGATGTTTCTTAACTTTTAACTAAGAAAATTTAAGAACCGTTTCTTTAAAAAAAAATTTAAAAAAAAAACGTAAAATTATAAGTTAAGAACCCCACCTAAAAGACCGGGGATAACGTGCCCTGAGGTTGAGTGGGAAGAAAAACTAAAATAGAACAACCAACATAAAATATCTTTATGAAAAAAACTAGCAGTTCTAGCTACAGAATCAGGAATACCGTTTTGTCCTTGAAGAATGTAAGACATCTAAAATTGTGAAATCTTCATTGTATTGCTTCTATCTCCTTCTCCTCTGAAGAGAATTTTAAACACGCTTTAGGCTCCCTAATCATGGTAGCCAAGTCCTTACAGTCCGTTCCAAGGTTCTCGCAGGTAGAATGTTGAATCATATTTTTCATTGCCCGAGCAAGTATAAGTGTAAGGAGGACTCTCTTCCTCTTTGGTTTTTTTTGTATCTTTTAGTTGGATTTGTTGTGATATGTTTTTCCAAACTCATCTACATCTACTAAATTATAATGTAAGATTCCAAGAATTACCTACTAAATATATATTATGTAAACATATGGGTTGTGAATCAATATTATCTGATTGTTGAGTATGCTTGGTTTGGTAGTTCAAAGCAACAAGAGGCACAATATTCATTTATATATAAAAGAAAAGAACAACCCACACAAACTAATTGAATCTATGTTTCCTCCATCAGACTTTGGTCTTGCTTCAAAAACTTTGGAAGCCTAACTAAGCTAGGAATGTAGTCGCATAGAAAAAGATAACGAAGTTCCCCTTCATTAGCTTTATTTTTTTTGGAATTCTTTGTCGTTGATGACTCTGATAATAGATAGTCCCTTCATGCCAGTATGAGGAAGTTATGACGACCCTATTGTTTAGTTGAAAAATAGTTTGTTGAAAGGAGACTGAGACGTCGATATAGCAGCGGAAACTGCAGTATGTCCACGACCATTAGTCTGGTCCAAGAAGCTAGCATGAGCCAATGCTTCACCCATATGCATATCCTCCTTGTTTTGTAACATTGCTCTTAGACTGAAAGCCGATTTCCTTTAAAATCTCTAGTGCAATAGGATTCAACTCATCATATCTGAATGGTTGGTGATCTGTGGCCTGAGACCTTTCTTTGGAAAAATCAAATCTTTGTACGAAAGCTGTATGATCTTCTCGAAGGCCAAAACTAGCCATGTGAGTTCGGTTTTCCGAAACCAAACCAAACCCTCGGTTTTTGGTTAACCAAAATTTTGAAAACCAATTCTGAAATTAACCAAATTAAGTTTTGGTTCGGTTTGATTATCGATTATTGATTATTTTCGGTTTTCAATTTTATTTCCGAAAATAATTGTTTTTTTTGGTTTTTGATTAATTTCAGTATAGTTTTCTAAAAAGTCAGAGATACTTTCGGTTAAATGCGGTTATTTCACTTAAATTCGGTTATTTTTGGTTAAATTTGGTTATTTTGGGTTACTTTTGGTTTTATTTATTTATTTTAAAAATCAAAAACCGAACCGAAAAGAGAATTATTTTTCAAAATCTTATTGAACTAAACCGAACTCAAAACCGTAACCTAACCAAAAACCAAAAATTTCAGTTCGATTCGGTTCGGATGGTTCGGATAAAATCCGCAGGGCTAGCCAAAACAATAAGGAGTTCCTCTCAAAGAGATGATCGACACTGGCACACTAAGGAACCAATCAAAACTGATCATTCCTATAACCTTCTTAGATGCAACTTCACAGACCTCAACTCTTGGACCATGGCTAAGGTATCCAAGGCTGCTGCATTTGATCGTCCAAGATTCCTTCAGCTGGTCTTCCATAACACACAACAACAGACTGCTGCAGTCTTGTACACACCCTAATTTGCTTGCATGGTCGAACTTTCATAAGGGTAAAGTCTTGGACGATCAAAGACAGAGGACCGACCACGTTTTGCTGCAGAAAACCTAGGACCAGTGCCTGTGACTATAAACCGATGCTCACCCTTATAGCTGTGCATATGAGACGACAACTTACAAGTTCTTCTTGATGAGTCTCTTTTCCAATATAAGACTGTTCCAAAGCTTGCATACAGATCTCAGCTTGACACTAAAGAAAATTACTCTTGCTCTCAAACTAAGATTTTCTTGAATACAAGAATAATCATTTGAATAGTAATCAGTATTTGTGATTTTCTTCGTATCTTACGGATATTTGATTTTCCGATTTGTTTTGCTTCGGAAAAATACGAATATCCGGATTTTTTGGATATTTACAAATATTTACGGATATCTCATCTACTTTGTTTAATACAAGTAAATTTTAAAAAAAACTATATAAATTTGTTTCCAAAAAAATATTTTTATATAATATAAAATGAAAAATAAAAAGTAATGAAACTATATGTTCTATAAATTTCTAAAATTAATCAAATTTTATTATAGACAAAAAAATTTTAGAAAACTATCTTTTTTATAAAGATTTTATAAGTAAATTTAAAATAAATTAATAAAATGATATGTTAAAAGAATAATTTTATAAAATTATACATAGAAAAATTTATATTTATCTATAGATATACATCTATTTGTAAAATGTAAGATCGGATCGAATATCCAGCTCTAAATTGATTTGTTCCATTTATAACTTATATTAACTTTTAGTATTGATTTTGATTCGACGACTTACAGATATCCGGATTTTACGGATCAAATCGAAACAAATTGAATCAAATTTAACAGATAAAATGTCAAGAGCCCTAGTAATGAGGACATCGTAACAAAATCTTAATTGCTCTCAAAATAAGATTTCTAATAGAAGCTCATTCATCTTCAAGTTTCAGGAAGTTCCCTTTAACAAAGGAAAACTTTGAAGAGAAGGCCATGCAGTCATTGTTCACAGTCTAGAAAAGAAAAAAACTGGTTCGGAAATGTCTTCTAGTTAGGATTATTAATAGTCATAGAGCTTAGGCTTTTGTCTTTTCTTCTTCTTCTGCTTCTTATTCTCCATTTTCTTCATTTTCAGCTTCCACACCTAAGGACTGGTTTAAGTACTCTTGAGCGTCTTCTAGTGCAGATTCATTTGCATCTGTTGCATACAGTATCTTCTTCACTGCTACCACTATCTGAGCGGTGGTTCCATGGGGCATAAATCAGATTTCAAAACAAACAATCTTCACAACGGTATAATATATTTAGAACACCAAGGCAACGAGAAAAATGGTCTAGTGCAGTGTGATTTGGACAACTTCTCTTGGAGCCAAGAAGTGAAGTTGGTAGCTTAAGAATAACCAATCAAGACAGACTGAGCTAAGGGCATGGAACAAAAAAAAGAATCACAGGCTCTAGAGAAATGCTTACCGGAAGATCCTCTAGTTCAGGAGTTTGGCAAAGTAACTCTACATCCCTGAGCTTGGAGAAGTAAAAGTCTCTTTCCTTTCCCAAGAGATCATAAGAGAGCTTGAGATCTGTAAGCTGTTAAGAAGAAGAGAAAATGTAGTTTCAGTTACTCATGAACATACAAAAGAAAGGTTTATATACAACATCTGTAACAGCGCTTATATCAAAGAGGGAGAGGATCTGTAGCAGTGTACCTCCTTCAACAAAGCCTGCACTTGAGCTGTATTTCCTGGCTTGGGCCCTGAGAGTGATGATTCCAATGATGTTTAGAAAGATACATAAAAGAATTATTATGTTAGGATAAATAATTTTTTTTTCTGTTATGCAGACCTGAGGCTTTGGTTAGACCAACCGAACTGGAATTTGTTGGAGTACTGTTTGTTTGCAGTGACTTTGGCATCTTATTAGATCCCTTTACACTCCTCTCTTTACCACCTTTTGATCTTCGTTCCACCGGATTATAGTTCCTGCAAGAAACCATAGGCTTGAGTGTTTAGGAGAGACAATGGAAGGGTAACAGTTCCAAAAACTCTGACAGATGAAAAAAAACACATACTCGTTCATAATGCCACCATTAATGGAATCGCAGAAACGTTTAAGCCATTGCAGAAACTCCAAGTTATCCAGTGGTCGGCCTTTCACAAGCCTGTTAATCTCCAATGGCTAAAGTAAAATTCTCAGTAAGGTGAGTGGGCCAATACAGGAAAGTTGAGTGCAATGGAGATATGATTGATTGATCATTACCTTTGTAATTTTGAGCTTGTTGAACACATCTTGCAGGACCTTGTAGTTTTGAATCATATCGTATTCATTCTTCGCATCAAAATTAACCTTACAGATAATCATTTTTGAGATATTAAGTTGCCAAGAAGCGAACTAAACATGCAAATGGTGGTTAAAAAATAGAACTCACCTTGTGCATTGGCACAACTCCAGGGAAGGTCATATCAAGCATTTGACATTGCACAGCACCAGATGCAGCCTAACAAAAATACCCAGAAAACAAATTACTTAAGAACAAAGAGCAAGAGAGCGACACAAATCTTCATTACACAAAAACAAGTAAGGCTCTTTCTAACAGCAACAGTGTGAATCTATGGGCATTGCAACTTTGAACACTCAAAACAATCAAAACATTATAATCCCCAGTCTCATCGTAATACTGAAACTTTGTTAGCCAGTTGTAATAAAACAAACCCAAATCTGCAACTCAAAACCTCAATTATCAACACTTATTCATGAAAAACGCTTCAGCGAGATAACGAACCCTAGAAAGAAGTGAAAAAGCATTTGAAACTATGATTAAGCAAAGAAGAAGAAGACATGCAAACAAGATTTACCTCTTCGACGCGAGAGAGATTGAGGTGAAGGCGATCGTTGATCCAAGTGAGAATCTCGTTTCTCCCTACGAAGTATGCACTGTCCATGATTCCGATGCTCGCCGCCATTTCAACTTTGCTTTTGTCCCTCTTCTCTAACCCAACTCGGAAGAGTAACTGAAGCAGAGAGAAGAGCGGAGAGAGAGAGAGAGAGAGAGAGAGAATAAAAAAGGAGGAGAGAGAGAGAGGTAACGCTGGCAGCGGCAACTTGGAAAGGTTTTCCAAATTTAATTTTTTTATTAAACTATTCGTTTTTTATTGGCGTAGGATGTTTCGTGCGATTGTGATGTGTGAACCAGCTTTTATTTAATTTTAGATTATACACTTTTAGTTTCTGTACTATTATAAATAATATTTTCTATAAATTATTATTTCTTTCTTTTTTTTTTGTTCAAGAAATTATTATTTCTTTCTATCTATAGAGATTTGCGTTAATTTGTTTCTTTTTCTAGAATTAGAAGTATTGATATCTCTTAATTTTACTTTTTCAAAGAAAATATCACTCAATTTGTGTGTATCTCCTTTGTTTCATATTATAAATAGTTTTAGCAAAAGAAATTTGTTTCCCAACATAACCAGTTTTCATATTTCAAGACACTTTTTATTCATTGAATGTTGTGTAATCAATTAAATAATGTTACTTTTTATAAATAGTTGAATTTATCAATTAAATGATATTTTTCAAAAAACAATTTTTTTTTAATATTAGTGTTTTACGCACAATATGAAACAAAGAGTATTATTTTGTTTTTGGGGTTCATTGGTATTTGATTAGAGGATCTTCATTTTGGGTTATAATATAAAAACGACTAAAGGAAATGGGGAAAAGTGTCATTTTCGACCTCAACAACTTCAGTCGTGCCTTTTCATACCCGAAAAAAGAATAAGTGCGAATTCATACCTAAACCATAAAATTATCTGAAATTACTACCCAAACTTTACAATGTCGTACAAAATCCTACTTTGACTAACTAACCGTTAGTCAATCGTTAATTTTGAATGTAAAGATTAAAACGACGTCGTTTTATCATTCCAATTTGAAATAACTAATATTCTAAAAAATAGTCATTCAAGAGAATCGAACTCTGGTCTCCCTCAAGCATCACAGGAAACAGAAACCACTGTGCTACTGTTACTATATTGTTTATATAACAAATTTTAATCAATTTAACCAGCATTTATAATTTTTGAAATATATTAATAACAAATAACTCATATATCATCCCATCATTACAAAATTATATATATATATTAACAAAAAAAATTTGTATGTATACAAAATCTAATATATAAAAATAAAACATTATTTTTGATAAAAGGATATACTTATATAAATCAATGTATATATGTATACATATAAATCATTATATATATACATATTTTATCAAAATTGCGAAATAAAACAGTAATTTTGAAATAAAACTTTAATTTTGATAGAACATATATACATTTTAACATTAATTGTGAAATAATACATTAGTTTTGATAATATGATATGCATATATAAATCAATGTATATATGTAATTTATTTAGTTGTTTTATTATATATATATATCAATGTTTCATGTATATAATTTTGAAATTAATTTTTATAAAATTTTGTAATGCATATTTTGTATACATATATACAATATAACATTAATTGTGGAATAAAACATTAATTTTGATAAAAATGTATATATGTATACAAAATCTAATACATAAGTTGATGTAAAAATTATATTTGTAATTATATTTTGTTTTTTATTAATATATATATATATATATATATATATATAATTTTGTAATGATAAAATGATATATGAGTTATCAGTTATTAATATATTTCAAAAGATTATAAAGGTGTTTAAGTCATTAATAATCTGTTTTCTTACTGATATAGTTGCAGTAGCTCAATGGTTTCGGGTACCTTTGTTGTCCGAGTGAGACCAGGGTTCGATTCTCAGGTATAGTGTTTTTAAGAATATTTATTAAAACGACGTCGTTTTAATTTTTACACTCAAAATTAACGATTGACTAACTAACCGTTAGTCAAAGTAGGATTTTGAACGACATTGTAAAGTTTGGGTAGTAATTTCAAATAATTTTATGGTTTAGGTATGAATTCGCACTTATTCTTTTTTCGGGTATAAAAAGGCACGACTGAAGTTGTTGAGGTCGAAAATGACACTTTTCCCAAAGGAAATGTTAGATGTGGAAAAAACTTTGAAAGTTAAGAAAAGTCGGCTCTTTCTTTTTTTATAAATGAGATCAAAGATGGTTCAGGTACTTTTTTGGACAGAAGTATGGTGTGGGTCTTATGCTCTGATCCACTCTATAGGGGAAGCTTGAACCATTGTTGGGTATTCATAGGAAAGCTAACATTAAAAAAATCTCATATGAGAATAGTTGAAAATTTCATAGATACATGAGTAATCTTCTTCAAGATGATTGTCCGCATTAAAATGTTATATCCTCCTAATGTTGGTATGGGAATTGATATTCCCCAATAGAAGCAAAGCGAGGAAAAATATGCTCAAAGTCGTACTTAAGATAAATTCAATCTATCCAATCCAAGGTGGATTTCTGCAGCATTGTATGATTCAGACAATATGTCCCTCCTCAAGCTTTCATTATTTGGATGGCTTTTTTGTAACAAATGGTGGAGCTATGTGGTGGGGAGGGGGTCAGCTGACCCATGTGATTTTTATAAAAATGAATTTCAGTTACATATTAAGTAATTGTTAGAATATTTGGTGGAAAGTCTTTAGTTTGACTCCCATAACTCAAGATCAATTCTTTTTGACCCAATTTTATATCTATTTAATGAGACTACATAAGAATTATAATAAATGGTCAATGTAAAATGTGTTGCTAGTTCCACCACTGGTTATAATAGATTTTACAAAGGAAAACAATTGAGGCAATGGGAACATACTCATATATGTATAATGTGTGGAAAAACGAACGAAACTAGAGTTCATCTATTTTTACCTATTATTTTCCTATATGGTTTGGACTATATTGATGTCTGGTCTTCTTGGTTGCTGCATCAATCCTATCCGCAACTTCATCCTTTCACATTTAAAGTGCAATAATCTCTTCAAAATTGACTCGCAACTAGTTAAAATGTATTGCAAGTCATCTCTTCACTAGTTTTGGCGTGAGCATAATGCAAGGAGAATTAGATACTCACGTTGTATGGCCACACACTAAGATAATCTGAGGTCAACAAATTTGAACCCACAAACCGTAGGATCATTGCGGGATGACATGTACCACCAGACCACTAATATGTGGTTGACAAAAAAGTTTGTTTCACAATATAAGTGATTTTCTTATTGGGCAATTCTTTCAAAGAACATTTGTTTTAGTTTTTGTCAAAAGAAGAGTTTTTAAGAAGAAGAAAAAAGAGATTTCATTAAAGAGGTAAAAAAAAATTCCACCCCTAACTTTATATAGATGTTTAAATATAAATAAATAATAATAAAACAAAAATAGATTTTCAAATTATATGTTTTCAAATTTGATTTTTTTTTTAAATTTTTCGTTTTTGAATTTTATTTTAGGGATTCTTTTTTCAATTTTTTTTAGAAAAAAATCTTTTGAAATTCGAAAATGCTTTCTCGAACTATTTTTTAAACTTTTATTTTGAAACTTTAAATACTTATTTATTTATTTTAAAAATTTTAAACCTCATCCCCAAAACTTTACCCCTCAACTCTAAACTTCAAATCTAGATTAGTTAATAAATTTATATTTATTCGTTAATGAAATAGTTTTTGGTTATTTTTTTCTTGAGAGTTCTTTTGGTGAAAATAAAACAAAATAGGCTTTGTAGGGAATTTGTCTTTTTTTTCATAGAACCTTTTTATTTATTTGATATTGTGTTATTAATCAAATAATATTAGTTTTTTTTTACAATTGGTTAATTTATTAATTAAATAATATTTCTTAAAAAGTAACATTTTTTTAATATTACTGATTTTACCTAAAACGACCTACAATATAACACAATCGAAGTATTAGTTTGTCTCTTTGGTATCATTGATATTTTTCTTGGATCATTGATACTATTTGATTACGTGATCTTCGTATTGGGATATATATGAAATGTTTTTCAAATAGTTCATATTGGGATATATATGAAAAGCTTTTCAAAATAGGTCATCTATTTTTACCTATTATTTTCCTACATGGTTTGGACTATATTGATGTCTAGTTTTCTTGGTCTTTGCATCAATCCTAACTGCAACTTGATCCTTTCATATTTAAAGCACAATATTCTCTTCATAATCGACTCACAATTAGCTAAAAGGTTGTGCTAGACATCTCTTTACTAGTTTTTGCATGAGCGTAATGCAATGCGACACCAAAAATAACCGTATTCACCTAAGACTATAACACATATTATCCACAGAGATTCCTTCAATCGATTACTTGTTTTAAAATATGATACTAGAAGAGAAAACACAACTCCGACAAGATGGATCTCTGTTTCCCCTTTGGCCAGCTATTAAAATTTTAAGTCCTTTATTTTTTTTCTTATTAACTTGAGAATATCTTAGGTCTATAAAAAGACTTAAACTAATATCTTAGGTCTATAAAAAGACCTAAACTAACTCAACTGACTCAGTTATTGGTGATGTGCAGGTACGAACAAAGATATAAACCCAAACCTCGATTCCCACTACTGCAACAACCCACACCTCAAACCCAGAAACCTTTCCTCCATCAAATCAATCCACCAACATCGCCCATACTACAACCAATCCCATAGTTCCTACCCCCATAATTACCACAAATGTCCACCCAATGAAAACTCGAGCCAAGAAAAAAATCACCAAACCCCATAACAAGCTTTCTCTCCTCACCGTAACACCCGACACAAACCGAACATACCCACGCCATTCATGAAAGTGATGAGAGACCCAAACTGGAGAGGTTCAAGGGTAGATTAATACATGGCTCTGATTCGAAATCACACTTTTAAATTGGTTCCTCAAATGCCAATTCAAAATGTGATCGCCACTAAATGGATACATACGGTGAAATATAATTGTGATGGTCCCCTTTATCAATACAATTCGCGTTGGGTAGCTTATGGTTTCAAGCAAGAGTATAGAGTTGACTATGCAGAGACGTTTAGTCTGGTGGTTACTTTACTCACAATAAGACTTATACTACAGCTCACAGTCATTAATTCTTGGAGTATCCAGCAGCTGGACGTCAACAATGCATTCCTTCATGGGACTCTCACAGATGAATTATATGTCATGCAACCACCGTTTTTTTGTCCCGATAAGCCTCAACACGTTTGTCGCCTGAAGAAGGCTCTCTATGGCCTCAAGCAGGCCACCCGACCCTGTTATCGCGAGCTGAAAGCTTATCTCACAGAGATGAGATGTCACAACTCACTAGAGGATACGTCAGTCTTCATATACATCCAAGGATACCACATTGTGTATGTTTATGACATCATTGTCACAAGAAGTAGTCATAACTTGTTGAAGAGTTTCATTGCAGTTTTGGCATCAAGGTTTTCTTTGAAAGAGCCTACTGAGTTGACTTTCTTTTTAGGCGTCGAGGCGAAAAGAACTTCACATGTTTTAACCTCATGCAGCAAAAATACATTGTCGATCGTCTCACCAAGACTAACGTGCTCAATGCCAAACCAGTCGCAATTATGATGGCTAATTCTCCAAAGCATACTTACACTCCGGCATCCCAATCGAAGATCCACGTGAATATCATATGGTATTGGGAAGTCTTCAGTATCTCGCTTTCACAAGACCTGACATTGCTTATAGTGTCAATAACTTGTCGCATTTTCTGCACATACCTAAGGAATGTCATTGGTAAGAGATTAAGAGGATCTTGCGGTACTTGACATGAACAGTAACACATGGAATCCTCTTACGCAGAAACTCGCCTCTCATGTTACATGCTTACTCAGATGCGGATTGGGATGGAGACAATGATGATTTTAACTCCACCAACACTTACATACTCTACTTGGGTTCGAAACCTATCACATGGTCATCAAAGAAGCAGTCGGGAGTTGCACATTCCTCGACAGAAGCTGAGTACAGATCGGTCGCTAATACTGCAACTGAAATAAGATGGTATGCTCTCTACTCACATAACTTGGCGTTACTCAACCATCCACACTGGTGGTCTATTGTAACAATGTTGGAGCTGCATACCTCAACACTAATCATGTCTTCCATTCGCGCATGAAGCATTGGCTCTTGACTTTCATTTTGTTCGAGAGAATGTGTAGTCTCGATCTCTTCGGGTTACACATGTTTCAACTAAGGACCAGTTAGCAGATGCCTTAACAAAGCCTCTAATGAGACCGTATTTCACTGATCTTGTACGCAAGATTAGAGTTCGACCACTCTCTCCATTTTGAGGGGCATGTAAATGATATATGGAAAGGACACTTGTGTCATTCTGTTGTAACTAGAAACCTTTGTATAGGTGAGTATATATTATGTAGTATTCCCATCTAATAAGATTATCAAGTCTCTTAACCTATAGGGAGGGGGTTAACTGACCGATGTGATTTATATAAAAAAAAAGAATGTCACTTATGTATGTTAAGTAATTGTTAGAATATTTGGTGAAATGCCTTTAATTTGACCTTTATAACTCAAGATCAATTCTTTTTTTGACTCACTGTTATATTTTATTTAATGATATTACATAATTAATTTAATTAATGACCAATTTAAAATATGATGTTATATCTGCCAATGCTTGTAATATATTTTACTCTAGGGATAAGTTGAGGCAATGGGAATGGACTCAAATGTGCACCATGTGTGGAGAATCAAACGAAAAAAGAGATCATCTATTTTTACATTGGTCATTAATTATTTTTCGTACATGGTTTGGATTATATTGATGTGTAGTCTTCTTGGTCGATGCATCAATCGATTAAATTCTACCTGCAACTTGATCCTTTCACATTTAAAGCGCAATATTCTCTTTAAAATTGAATCGCAACTAGTTAAAATGTTTTACCATACATCTCTTTACTAGTTTTTGCATGAGCGTAATGCAATGCGACACCAAAAATCGCCGTATTCACCTAAGTCTATAACACATATTATCCACAGAGATACCTTCAATCGATTACTTGTTCTGAAAGATGATACTAGAAGAGAAAACACAACTCTAACAAGATGGATCTCTATTTCCCCTTTGGCGAGCTATTACGATTTTAATTTCTTTTTTTTTTTAAATGATTAACTTGAGAATATCTTAGGTCTATAAAAAGACCTAGACTAATCTCTAAAAGAATATAGATGTGCAGTATATGGATAGACTCTTGAATATTTAAATGGGCCGAAAAAAAATGCACGTATCCATATGGGTGTCAAGAATAATGTGATATAGTTTCGCACAACAATTGTATTGAACAGAAAACAGTGTTGGCCTCTTAAACTCGTCTTATTACCACTCAATCACAAAATCTCGATCTTCTATTTCTTTTCTTTTCGGCTTTTTTTAATTGGTCATTATAGAGCATTTGTATGTGCTTTAAAATTATCCTAGTACTCATATTTGCTCTTTGTATTAAGAATAATAGTTTATTAAACTTTTTTTATTATTATTATTATATAAATTTAAAATTACAAAAAGAAAAAAAAATTACTTTGTCCAAAACTAAGCATAACCTACTATAAAATCGAGTTTGCAAAAGAAAAAAAATTAATGGTGCCATTCATTACTAGTATTATTATTATTTTACCTATTAGTCTAAAGGGGTAACTTGCATAGTTGATTTTGTAGAGATAAGAAATATAAAAAAAATGCAGAAAATACAGCTTTCTCAATTAGTTAATTTACACAAATCTGAGCTGATACACTTAAGGTTTTCAAGCAATACATTTATTTGCTGTTGCGAATATCTTCGGTCTATAAAAAGACCAGACTAACCTCCAAAAGGATAAAGATGTGAAGTATATGGATAGACTCTTGAATATTTAAATGGACCGAAAACAAAGGCACATATCCATATGGGTGTGAAGAATAATGGGATATAGTTTCACACAACAATTGTATTGAACAGAAAAAATGTTGGCCTCTTAAACTCGTCTTATTACCACTCAATCACAAAATCTCGATTTTCTATTTCTTTTCTTTTCGGCTTTTTTTAATTGGTCATTATAGAGCATTTGTATGTGCTTTAAAATTATCATAGTACTCATATTTGCTCTCCGTATTAAGAATAATAGTTTCTTAAAATTTTAATTATTATTAATATTATTATTATTATTATATAAATTTAAAATTTCAAAAAGAAAAAAAAATAAATTACTTTGTCCAAAACTAAGCATAACCTACTATAAAATCATGTTTGCAAAAAAAAAAAAAAATAATGGTGCCATTCATTACTAGTATTATTATTGTTTTACCTATTAGTCTAAGGGGTAACTTGCATAGTTGATTTTGTAGAGATAAGAAATACTCCTCCGTTTTTTTAATTGACGTTTTAGAGGAAATTTTTTGTTCCAAATTATTTGACGTTTTCAATTTTCTATGTAAAATTTATTAGTAATTAATATTAGATGACCAATGATATAATAACTCATATTTTATTATTGGTTGTATTGTGGTTAGGTAAACAATTAATGATGTTTTTGTTTAGAAAATGATAAAAAATTAAGTGTTTTTTAATCTACGTGCATAATCCTAGAACGTCAAATAAAAAAAACGGAGGGAGTATAAAAAATGCAGAAAATACAGCTTTTTCAATTAGTTAATTCACACAAATCTGAGCTGATACACTTAAGGTTTTCAAGCAATACATTTATTTTCTGTTGCGAATACTTTGAAAGCTTTGTTTAAGCTGAGAGCTTTTTTTCTATTTGCTTTTTGTTTGGGGGGGACTGGATGGGCTCATCACATGCATATTTCATTGACATTTTTCCTTTTGGAACCAAAAATTAAATTAACATTCCATTTCTATTTTCTCCAAATCATCTTAGTAATTACAAAACTATACATTATAAACTAACTACTAATCAATTAGGACCCCAACAGCTCAGATACATAACCGTTCTGAGCGATTCTTCACACTTCTTCGCCTTTTCACTCTCACCAGACGAGTTAACGGCAGCGGAAACAGAAGACGAGAACCTTTTCCCCTGGGAAACAGCTCTTACATTGTTCCGGAGATGCTGATTCACCGACCGGAACATGTAGTTCCACCGACAAAGACCCAACTGGTCTTTCAACGTCTCTACGACTCCGATGCTAACTGCCACAGTCCACGCTTTGCTTGTAGAACTCATCTTTTCTTCTCTTTTTCTTTATGATCTTCTTTTGGTTTTCGAATATAGTTGTTATTGTGATGAGTTTATAGAAGTGTAATCGAATGATATATATATAAAATGAAGAAGCCAACAAAAAGTTGGAGTGAAACCAGAAGATGTAGCTGCTGGTTTTATTACGTTACCACCGTCTGGATCTTTATATGACTATTTTATCCTTATAAATAACAGTAGATAAGGGGTAATATCGATCTTTTGTCAGATCATGGTTTGAAGAGTGTGCATCTAATCGCACCTGGTTTCGAGATTGTTTGAGTGCTGTGTTCCCAAGTTACATTTATAAAAGGAAAATTCATGTGTAAAATGTGAATAAAGTAAAAAAAAACAATTAAGTGAAAAAGAACGTTTGGTACTAGTTAGTTTATCGTTTAGTTTTGCTAAGTAAACAAGATGAGTTTGTGACCTGTGGAAATGTTCTTCACTGATCTAGTTGTTGTACACCATACATTTTTATTTCTTTTATGTAAAAATTGTGTTCTGTAATTTAAGTTTTTCTTTGAATATTATTGTTATAATAAATTTGTGCAGGATTTTTCGTGATATTACGAAAACACGAAGTAAGTAATAGAAGACAAGATTCAATAATCAAGTATAATTTTTATTAATCGAAAGAGCCAAGACTACAACGTGTTGATTAAAAACCATAGTTCTACTCGTCTAACTCTGTAGTCGAATCTTTGAATAGTCGATCCCTTGTTTTAAGGATTTTGGGTCTCCTTTTATAAGTTGTCATTAGTCAAAATTATGTTAATTCATTCCATATCATGAAATATGGAACCGACTAGGAAGGACAGAAGGTCGTGTCCTCCTCTCAAACTTGAGGAATGACTTCCTAGATTAATTATCCCTAACAGTTTGCCCATTATCTTTCGATTTCATAGATGAAATTAAGAGATAACATGTGCACTTTGGTCGACCGGATCATATGCTAATAGCTGAAAATTTCATAGATGCATGAGTAATTTTTTTCAAGATGATTGATCGCATTAAACTGTTATCTCCTCTTAATGCTGCTATTACACAATGGAAGCAAAGCAAGGAAAAATATGCTAAGAAGTTTTCTACAAGTCATACTTGAGATCAAAGGTGAACTTCTGCAGCATTGTATGCAATATGTCTCTCGTCAAGCTTTCTACAAGTAGTATTTGGGATCAATTCAATATACCCGATCAAATTTGGATTTTTGGAGCATTGTGTGATTTAGGCAATATGTCTCTCGTCAAGCTTTCATTTCTTGGATGGCTTGTTGTAACCAATGGCTGAGCTATGTGGTGGGGAGGAGGTCATCTTATTTCATACAAAATGAATTTCACTTAATATAGTTCTTAGAATATTTGGTGAAAAACGTTTAGTATGAACCTATAACTCAAGATCAATTCTTTTTTGACCCACCTTTATATCTTTTTACTGAGATTACATAAGAATTATAATAAATGACCAATGTAAAATGTGATGCTAGTTCCGCCACTGGTTATAATAGATTTTACAAAGAGGAACAATCAAGGCAATGGGAACAGACTCTTATATGCGCAATGTTAGGAGAACTGAATGAAATGAGAGATCATCTATTTTTGCCTATTATTTTTCTACATGATTTGGACTATATTGATGTTTGGTCTTCTTGGTCGCTGCATCAATCCTAAATGCAACTTGATCCTTTCACATTTAAAGCGCAATAGTCTCTTCAAAATTGACTCACAACTAGCTGAAATGTTGTGCAAGTCATCTCTTCACTTGTTTTGGCGTGAGCGTAATGCAAGGGAAATTAGATACTCATGTCATCGGGCCACATGCAAGGAAAATCTGAAAGCAATGGATTCGAACCATAGTCATTACAAGATGCCATGTACCACCCGACCACTAACGCGTTGTTGACAAAAAAAATATTTTCACAATATAAGTGGTTTTTGTTGGGATCAAAAACAGTAATCTCGAAATCAACGTATGGGATCATATCTCTTAAGGAAAAAATTCTTAGGATAATTCCAGGAAAGGTCCCACGTAAGAAAAACGGCCGCGTCGGAAACACAAACAATGTCAAGTTGGATGCACCACATCCAACTCGCCTGATGGCGAGTTCGATCGACCAGTCAAAATCCACATCGCCATCAGGGGAGTAGGATCAGCCGATCTGGATTAGCCCCACCCGGCCAGTGCCTCTTTGAACCTCAGTCACACTTTTTCCATCTCGATCGGCGTTACCGTTGGAGCTTTACGATAAAAACCGTAAAGACATGTTTTCTCGTATGAATTCCATTTGTTCATATAAAACAGTAACGGTTGACTTAACACCACAAAATCACCTCAACTATACAAGTAATTTGAATGACTTGTGAAACCGACATTGTACCATAGGTTTTTCTCTCAGAGAAATCGTAAAAACGCTCAAAGTCAAGAAAAGTCCCAAAAACGCCTAAAACGCGGCTAAGGCTCCCACTTATGGTTTTGGAAGAAATTGAGCCCAATGTCACTATGACGGTCTATCCATTATTCACAGGAAGAGATAAATGTCAAGTTTTTGCAGATAAGCATGAAGATCGGAAAAATGGAATATTTCTTCAAAGCGATAAACTCGACCTAGTGGCAGAAAAGGAAAAAACGATCGACCTAGAAGGCATATATAAGGGAAACTAAAGAAAGAGTTGCTGAGATCCAAAGATTGAGACCTAGAGAATTCTTGTTAGCTTAGAAAGATTTAGAACTTAGGTGGCTAAACTAGCAAAGTCATACTTAAAACGTTTCTCCGCTTATGTTCTATGATTCTCTTTGTTAACAGTTTTTTATTCATCTTGTTTTCAGTGAAATATTGTACGCTCTTTTCTTGTTAATCAACAAAATGCATATGTGCAACTTACTATCAATATTCTTTTATCTTTGTCTTTTTCGTATTCGTGTGTTTACGCAATAATTTGGATCCTTTGGGGAAATTAGAGTTTCCTGAATTTCTTTATTTTACGGAAATAGACAATGCGAATTTCGGTTTCCACAGTTTTCTTATTGGAAAATTTTCTCAAACAATAATTTTTAGTTTTTGCCACAAGAAGAAGAATGACAAAAAGAGGTTTCCTTAAAGAGGTAAAGACATTTCCACCATTTACTTTATAGATATTTAAATATAAATAAATAATAATAAAATAAAAATTGGAGTTTCGAATTATATGTTTTCAAATTCAAATTTCTTATAATTACAAGTCATACTTGGGATCAATTCAATCTACCCGATTAAAGGTGGACTACTGCAGCATCGTATGGTTTAAGCAATATGTCTCTCGTCAAACTTTCAATACTTAGATGGCTTGGTATAATATGTGGTAGAGCTATGTGGTGGGAAGTGTAGATGATATATGGAAAGGACACTTGTGTCATTCTGTTGTAACTAGAAACCCTTGTATAGCTGAGTATATATTATGTAATCTCCCCATCTGTTACAACCTGAGATTCAGACTATAAATATGGATGTACTGAGGTTGAGTTTGGTTGGTTTTGGTACTATGTATGGATTGGTGTATGCGATGAGATGTGATGGATCCGGGTGATACAATTGTTCCTGAACCAATACGAAACCTTTTTGTGAGTTTTTATGAGTTTATAAATGATAGACAGAAGATAAACTATATGAGGACTGATAATAAACAAAGAGACACAATTTTTATGAGTTTTTGTTTTAAGATGGAGGGATGAGAAACTAAATGATATGTGATATGAAAACAAAACAAATATGAGAGATAAAGAGATGGATGGATGGAACCTTGTTGCTGGACGAGTGTCTCTCTCAACAAGAAAAGTTGATGAATGATGGAGTGAAGATGAGATTCGGCTTGTTGGATGGAATGAAATGAAGAATCGCCACAAGTTTGGTGATGGAAAACTTGATAAGATTCAAGTCTCCTCCTAGTTGGTTTCTCACGTAGGAACTAGGGAGAGAGGCTAGGGTTTTTTCTGGGCAAACTAACTCATATATTTCATATGGTAAAAAAAAATACAAGTCCACTTATAGGGGGTTTATATAGCACCCGATGTAGTTTGCCTTTCTAGGGGTCTTGAAGCAAAAACAACATGAAGTTTAATGCAATAAGACATAAACAGCAAGATGGCCGACTCCTTAGACTCTAAACAAAGGCTAAACAATTGCCTTGAATTATTGGACTCAAGAAATAAAAAGGACTTAAACAAATTTGCCCATAATTTCTTAAAATCGGAAATAAAAATAAATAACCACAAAGGTTAGAAATAAAACAATAAACTAGTTAGAAATCAAAATTGAAATCTTACATGCTTACATGCTTACCTTTATGGAATAGGTGGGTTACTCATAACCGGATTGGACTGAGGTTGATTCTAGACCGAGATTGCATATATATGCAGATGATTAGGCCGATTCGGTTCTAGGCCAGTTATCTGAATTGGATCGAACCGGTTTGGCCTTGAACCTCTATTGGACCAGCTTGATCTTGAATCTTCAATTGGACCATATCTTCAATCATCAATTGGTCTTGCCCATCTTGATCTAGGATCTCTTGAACAACTTTGGAGAAACCTGCTCTTTTGGTCTTAGCTCCGTTCTTGGTAGTCGGGCCACGTCTGATTATGGGAACCTCTACTTGAATGGCCGCATCACCATCTAATAAGATTATCACGTCTCTTAACCTATATTGTATCAGAGCTAAGATCCCTAAAAATTTAAAAGTTTCTTTAACACCGCCAACCTTATTTCTTCTTCTTCCCTATCGTTCTTATCACTCCAAAACATGGCGGCCTCACTCGTTTCATCAACTGAAACCATTACCGTCTCTGACTCGACGAGTCTCCTTAATGTTAACATGAAAAACGTCACCAAGCTTACGGCTTCCAAATTCCTCGTGTGGATTCGTCAAGTCGACGCCTTACTCGATAGCTATGACCTCTCTGGCTACATTGATGAATCTACTATTTAGACCTCAGAAACCATTACTGTTGACGGAAACATGTCATTCAATCTTGCTTACCTCTTATGGAAGCGACAAGACCGATTGATCTATAGTTCTCTGTTGGGTGAAATCAGTGTCTCCATCCAGCCTATTATATCGACTACAACAACTTCAGCACGAATATGGAGTACCTTGTCCACTACGTATGCAAAGATGAGTCGAGGTCATGTTCAACAACTTCGACAACAAGTCAAAAACTGGACAAAAGGCACAATGACGATTGATGCCTACGTTCAAGGTTTTTCTACTCGGTTTGATCAATGGGCTCTTCTCGGAGAGCCGTATGACATTGAAGATCAGATTGAGTACATATTGGAGAGTTTACCAGAGGAATATACACACATCACGGATCAGATTGAAGGTCGTGATCATCCCCCGTCGATAACAGAAGTTCATGAGAAATTGCTCAATCAAGACGCCAAGTTGCAGTCCAAGACAGCAGCATATGCAGTTCTTTCCATCACAGCGAATGCTGCAAAATTTTGGAAATACTCCAATAACAGCAATCAGCGCAAAAATACTTGGTTCAGAACCGGAACAACACTCGCAATCAAATCACATGGCAGCAACAACAATTCACTCCTCGTGGTAATCAATAGACCTGAAATTATCATCTAACGTGTGGCTATCAAGGTCGTTGCCAAATTTTTGGCATACCTGGACACACTGCGCATCATTTTCCACGTCTTCAGTAATTTTTGAACTCCACAAAAACACAGCGTGTCTACTCCCCATCTCCAACCTCGTGGCAGCCGAGAGCTAGCATGGTCATCGCTTCTTCATACAATCCGGGAAACTTGATTGTCAATAGCGGCGCCACTCATCATCTCAAGACTGATCTGAACAATTGATCACTTCATCTTCCATATACTGGATGAGAGGAAGTTACTATTGCTGATGGTTCCAGACTTGCGATCTCCCACACTTGTAACTTTACCTGTGTTCCTAATCTCCTTAAAAACTTTATTTCTGTTTATTTCTTATGCAACACTAATAATGTTTTGAATTCTTTCTTGCTCACTTTCATGTGAATGATCTCAGCACGGAGGTCCAACTGCTCCAAGGGAAAACTAAAGATGTATTGTATGAGTGGCCAGTCTCACTTCAAAACACCATTTCCCTTTTGCTTCGCCTACACCAGAACCTCTCTAACTTTATGGAATTCCCTATTGGGACATCCATCTATTTTTGTTTTGCAGTCTCTTGTTTCTCAATTTCATTACCTTTTTGTCTACCTCTGAAAAAAAACACTATTGTTCCCATTGTCTTATTAATAAAAGTTATAAACTCCCTTTTCACTCATAAGTCTCAAGTTCAATAGGTGTTCACTCGCTTCAAGCCTCTGGTCGAGAATCGTTTTGGAAAAAAGATACAAAACTTGTACTAAAAACACGGCAGAGAGTTCATTGCCTTGTGTCACTTCCCGTAATTACATGGCATCACACACCTCATTTATCCACCACATACAAAATAAAAAACGGAGTAGCAGAGCGAAAGCATCGGCATATTGTTCAAACTGGTCCCACTCTTCTCCATCAGGGAATGCCTCCAACATATTGGACGTATGTCTTTGCCAATGTTGTTTACCTTATCAACCGTCTTCCTTCTCAGGTTTTCAGCAATATGTCTCCCTATTTCAAGCTGTTCCAGACGACACCGAACTATCACAAGTTGCGGGCCTTTGGGTCACTCTGCTATCAATGGCTAAGACCCTATAGGAAACACAAGCCTTAAATCTGGTCTTTGCCATGCACTCTCCTTGGGTACTCACTGACGCTGATTGAGAACTTGTGCTTACATATTCCGACGGGTCGGATTTAAACGTCGAGGCTTGTTTAGTTCATAGAATTACAGTTTCCTTTCGCCACCACTGTGCCTCAACAAAGTGATCCATAGGAAGGAACGTCAACGGATTTCACTCCTCCTGATAATGTTCCCTTCTCAAAGACACCACTCGTATAGTCTTCGTCTATTGCACCCCCGGGACCGGATCCTCACCTCCAGGAGGGACACTCTCAAGTGTTTTCTCAGCCGCAAGGCGAAAATATTGCTGAAACTAACTCAACTGACTCAGTTTTTGGTGATGTGCAGGTACGAACAGAGATATAAACCCAAACCTCGATTCCCACTACTGCAAAAACCCACACCTCAAACCCGGAAACCTTTCCTCCATCAAATCAACCCACCAATATCGCCCATACTACAACCTATCCCATAGTTCCTACCTCCATAATTACCACAAATGTCCACCCAATGAAAACTCGAGCCAAGAAAAAAATCACCAAACCCCATAACAAGCTTTCTCTCCTCACCGTAACACCCGACACAAACTGAACATACCCACGACATTCATGCAAGTGATGAGAGACCCAAACTGGAGAGTTTCAAGGGTAGATTAATACATTGCTCTGATTCGAAATCACAATTTTAAATTGGTTCCTCAAATGCTAATTCAAAATGTGATCGCCACTAAATGGATACATACGGTGAAATATAATCGGGATGGTCCCCTTTCTCGATACAATTCGCGTTGGGTAGCTTATGGTTTCAAGCAAGAGTATATTGTTGACTATGCAGAGACGTTTAGCCTGGTGGTTAACTTGCTCACAATAAGACTTATTCTACAGCTCACAGTCACTAATTCTTGGAGTATCCGGCAGCGGGACGTCAACAATGCATTCCTTCATGGGACTCTCACAGATGAATTATATGTCATGCAACCACCATTTTTTTTTGTTGCCAAAAAGCCTCACCATGTTTGTCGCCTGAAGAAGGCTCTCTATGGCCTCAAGAAGGCCATCCGACCTGTTATCGCGAACTGAAAGCTTATCTCACAGAGATGAGATATCACAACTCACTAGAGGATACGTCAGTCTTCACATATATCCAAGGATACCACATTGTGTATGTTATTGTGTATGTTGATGACATCATTGTCACAAAAAGCAGTCATAACTTGTTGAAGAGTTCCATTGCAGTTTTGGCATCAAGGTTTTCTTTGAAACAGCCTATTGAGTTGATTTTCTTTTTAGGCGTCGAGGCAAAAATAACTTCACATGTTTTAAAACTCATGCAGCAAAATACATTGTCGATCTTCTCACCAAGACTAACATGATCAATGCCAAACCAGTCGCAATTCTGATGGCCACTTCTCCAAAGCATACTTTACACTCCGGCATCCCAATCGAAGATCCACGTGAATATCATATGGTATTGGGAAGTCTTCAGTATCTCGCTTTCATAAGACCTGACATTGCTTATAGTGTCAATCACTTGTCGCATTTTGTGCAAAGACCTAAGGAATGTCATGGTAAGCGCTTAAGAGGATCTTACGGTAGTTGGCATGAACAGTAACACATGAAATCCTCTTACGCAGAAACTCGCCTCTCATGTTACATGCTTACACAGATGCGGATTGGGATGGAGACAATGATGATTTTAACTCCACCAACACTTTGGGTTCGAAACCTATCGCATGGTCATCAAAGAAGCAGTCGGGAGTTGCATATTCCTCGACAGAAGCTGAGTACAGATCGGTTGCTAATAATGCGGCTGAAATAAGATGGTTATGCTCTCTACTCACATAACTTGGGGTTACTCAACCATCCACACTGGTGGTCTATTGTAACAATGTTGGAGCTGCATACCTCAACACTAATCATGTCTTCCATTCGCGCATGAAGCATTGGCTCTTGACTTTCATTTTGTTCGAGAGAATGTGCAGTCTCGATCTCTTCGGGTTACACATGTTTCAACTAAGGACCAGCTAGCATATGCCTTAACCAAGCCTCTTCCGAGACCGTATTTCACTGATCTTGTACGCAAGATTAGATTTCGACCACTCCCTCCATCCTGAGGGGGCGTGTAAATGATATATGGAAAGGACACTTGTGTCATTTTGTTGTAACCCTTGTATAGGTGAGTATATATTATGTAATCTCCCCATCTAATAAGATTAACAAGTCTTTTCACCTATAGGGAGGGGGTTAACTAAGCGATGTGATTTATATAACAAACGAATGTCACTTATGTATGTTAAGTAGTTGTTAGAATATTTGGTAAAATACCTTTAATTTGACCCTCATAACTCAAGATCAATTCTTTTTTTTGACTCAATGTTATATTTTATTTAATGATATTACATAATTAATTTAATTAATGACCAATGTAAAATATGATGTTATATCTGCCAATGCTTGTAATAGATTTTACTCTGTGGATCAACTGAGGTAATGGGAATGGACTCAAATGTGCACCATGTGTGGAGAATCAAACGAAAAAAGAGATCATCTATTTTTACATTGGTCATTAATTATTTTTCGTACATGGTTTGGATTATATTGATGTCTAGTCTTCTTGGTCGATGCATCAATCGATTCAATTCTACCTGCAACTTGATCCTTTCATATTTAAAGCGCAATATTCTCGATTCACAATTAGCTAAAATGTCTTACCATACATCTTTTTACTAGTTTTGGCATGAGCATAGATGTGACATCAAAAATCACTGTATTCACCAAAGTCTATAACACATATTATCCAGAGAGATATCTTCAATCGATTACTTGTTCTGAAAGATGATACTAGAAGAGAAAACACAACTCTGACAAGATGGATCTCTATTTCCTCTTTGGCCAGCTATTAAGATTTTATTTCCTCTGTTTTTGTTTTTTTCTAATTAATCTAAGATTATCTTAAGTATATAAGAGAATCCTAACGAATCTTCAATAAAAAATTCAATCCATGGATAGATTCTTGAGTATTCAAATGAGCCGAAAACAACATATATCTATATGGGTGTCAAAAATAATATGGTATAGTTTCGCATGACAGTTATACCGAATACAAAACGTATTGGCATTCTAAACTCGTCTCTTTACTACTCGACCACAAGATCCTGGTCTTCTTTTCAGCTTTTTTTAATTGGTTATTAAGCATTTGTATGTGCTTTAAAGCTTGTCCTAGCACTCATATTTGCTTTCCTAGTTAAGAACAATAGTCTTTAAAACTTTTTTTTTGTTATATGTAAATAAAATTTCAGAAAAAAAAACAAATTACTTTGTCGAAAACTAAGCCTAACCTACTATAAAATCGAGTTTGCAAAAGAAAAAAAATTAATGGTGCCATTCGTTACTAGTATTATTATTATTTTACCTATTAGTCTAAAGGGGTAACTTGCATAGTTGATTTTGTAGAGATAAGAAATATAAAAAAAATGCAGAAAATACATCTTTCTCAATTAGTTAATTTACCAAATCTGAGCTGATACATTTAAGGTTTTCAAGCTTATCTCACAGAGATGAGATGTCACAACTCACTAGAGGATACGTCAGTCTTCATATACATCCAAGGATACCACATTGTGTATATTATTGTGTATGTTGATGACATCATTGTCACAAGAAGCAGTCATAACTTATTGAAGAGTTTCATTGCAGTTTTGGCATCAAGTTTTCTTTGAAAGAGCTTACTGAGTTGACTTTCTTTTTAGGCGTCGAGGCGAAAAAAACTTCACATGTTGTAAACCTCATGCAGAAAAAATACATTGTCGATCTTCTCACCAATACTTACGTGCTCAATGCCAAACCAGTCGCAATTCTGATGGCCATTTCTCCAAAGCATACTTTACACTTCGGCATCCCAATCGAAGATCCAAGTGAATATCATATGGTATTGGGAAGTCTTCAGTATCTCGCTTTCACAAGACCTGACATTGCTTATAGTGTCAATAACTTGTCGCATTTTGTGCAAAGACCTAAGGAATGTCATTGGTAAGAGCTTAAGAGGATCTTACGGTACTTGGCATGAACAGTAACACATGGAATCCTCTTACGCAGAAACTCGCCTCTCATGTTACATGCTTACTCAGATGCGGATTGGGATGGAGACAACGATGACTTTAACTCCACCAACACTTACATACTGTACTTGGTTTCGAAACCTATCGCATGGTCATCAAAGAAGCAGTCGGGAGTTGCACATTCCTCGACAGAAGCTGAGTACAGATCGGTTGCTAATACTGCGGCTGAAATAAGATGGTATGCTCTATACTCACATAACTTGGCGTTACTCTACGATCCACACTGGTGGTCTATTGTAACAATGTTTGAGCTGCATACCTCAACACTAATCATGTCTTCCATTCGCGCATGAAGCATTGGCTCTTGACTTTCATTTTGTTCGAGAGAATGTGCAGTCTCGATCTCTTCGGGTTACACATGTTTCAACTAAGGACCAGTTAGCAGATGCCTTAACCAAGCCTCTTCCGAGACCGTATTTCACTGATCTTGTACGCAAGATTAGAGTTCGACCACTCCCTCCATCTTGAGGGGGCGTGTAAATGATATATGGAAAGGACACTTGTGTCATTTTGTTGTAACTAGAAACCCTTGTATAGGTGAGTATAGATTATGTAATCTCTCCATCTAATAAGATTATCAAGTCTCTTGACCTATAGGGAGGGGGTTAACTGACCGATGTGATTTATATAAAAAAAGAATGTCATTTATGTATGTTAAGTAGTTGTTAGAATATTTGGTGAAATGCCTTTAATTTGACCCTCATAACTCAAGATTAATTCTTTTTTTGACTCACTGTTATATTTTAGTTAATGATATTACATAATTAATTTAATTAATGACCAATGTAAAATATGATGTTATATTTGCTAATGCTTGTAATAGATTTTACTCTATGGATCAATTGAGGCAATGGGAATGGACTCAAATGTGCACCATGTGTGGAGAATCAAACGAAAAAAAGAGATCATCTATTTTTACATTGGTCATTAATTATTTTTCGTACATGGTTTGGATTATATTGATGTCTAGTCTTCTTGGTCGATGCATCAATCGATTCAATTCTACCTGCAACTTGATCCTTTCACATTTAACGCGCAATATTCTCTTTAAAATTGAATCGCAACTAGTTAAAATGTTTTACCATACATCTCTTTACTAGTTTTTTTTACAATTGGTTGAATTTATTAATTAAATAATATTTTTTAAAAGTAACAACTTTTAAATATTTGTGCTTTTACCTCAAACTATCTACAATATGACACAAAGGAAGTATTATTTTTTCTCTTTGGTATCATTGAAATTTTTCTTAGGTCATTGATACTATTTGATTACATGAATTTCATATATATATATATATATATATATATATATATATATATACTAAGGGTATGACTCGTTTTGCTGTTACCACCCGAAAATGCAGCTTTTACGGTTGGTAGCGGTTGTTGCCATTTTACAACAATAATTGAAAACATTGTAAATCGCTTCAATCTGTTATAAATCTCTAAAATTCAAAAGTTGGTTCCAACTAGCATTTGCGCTTGCGAGAGGGTAAATTTTTTTTTTCAAAAAAACTATATAAATAAAAAACAAAAATATTCAATTAAATTTTTAAATTGATATAATATAAACCAAAAATAATATTATATGTTAACTTATATTATAAAAATTTAAATAAAAATATTTATATAATTTTTTAAAAGTTTAATTTTATAATTTTATATTTATTATAATAATATGATATTCGATATTTGATAATTATATAAAATATAAATATTATTAATTTATTATTTAACCACTGGTATATTTGGTAGTTAATCAATCATAAGTAACCCGCAAACGCAACAATTTTTAACCTATTTACCAGTCGTTCAAATATCTTAATAACGCATAAAACCGTAACCATCCGTATCCGCGAAGGCCCGCAACCGATGCGGTTACACCAGTGAGCCCCTAAAAAGATATCTTGGATGTAAAAAAAGCTTCTCAAGTTAAGAAAAGTCTCCTTTCATTTTTACAAATGAGATCAAGATGACTTGTGTACTTTTTTGGACAGAAGGTGTGGGTATTATGCTCTGATCCACTATATCATGAACCATTGTTAGGTATTCATATGAAATCTAACGTTAAGGAAACCTCATATGCTAATGGCTGTAAATTTTGTAGATGCATGAATAATCTTCTTTAGAATATTGTGGGAACCGAAATTCACACTGTCGATTTCCGTAAATTAAGGAAAGTCAAGAAACCCTAACTTTCCCTGGGGTCTCGAACTCTCTGCGAGAGCCAACGACAAGTAATCGAATAAACGCGAAAAGTATGAAAAGATAACAAAAGGATCTATAGAAAAAGTAGATCTTATTTCGAATCCGCTTAAGAGCGTTGCGATCATTACAAAAGATTATCAAAGCTTTGACCGCAAGAGCTTTCAGCAAATACCTAGTTCTAGCAACCAAAAACCTTAGACCTATTTGAGTCGCAGCTCGATAACAAAAGACGAAAAAGATATGAGAAAATGTTTTGATTGATTTTAGACTGAACCTTATGAAAGGCTGCTTACGTACCCCTTTCGAGGATCAAGCCGAACATAGTTCAATTAAAAGAGTGGACCAAGAGATCGAACTGCCGGAGGAAGTTCGTATGGTAATCGAGTGCCATTCATAGAAACCGAGCTTGTCAAGAATAAAGCTTAGGGTTTCTAAGTGCAATGAGTTGTTGAGTATAAAGAAACTAGAATCGTCGAACAAAAATGGAGAAAAGTCTCAGTATAACTCTGTCCTTCTAGGCACCTAAGCTCTAAGTTCTTATAAGCTAACAGAGCTTCTCTAGGTTTAAATCTTCTGATCCCCTTCTTCTTTAGCTTTAGCTCTCCTTATATATGCCTTCTGGGTCGTTTCCCCTTTCCTTTTTTGTCCCTAGGTCAAGTTTATCGCTTTGCGGAAATATTTCTTTTTATCTCAACCTTTATCATTATCTTGGAAACTTGACATTTATCTTCTGATTTCGCGAGATTTATCTTCTTGTGCGAGTAAATATACACCGTCATGACATTGATGGGCTCAATTTCGTATGAAATCGCAAGTGGGTCTTTAGCCACGTTCTAGGCCTCTTTGGGTCGTATTTCGACATAAACGTTTTTATGATTTCTTCGAAAGAAGGTTTATTGATACGACCTCGCTTTAGCTAGAAAGTTCACACTCGTATAGTTTAGACAATTTTGGTGTTGAGGTAACCATTGCCGTTTATACGATAACCATGAACTTCATTAAGGAAAATGAGTATTCACTATTTTTATCGTAAAGTCCCAACGATAACTCCGATCGAGACAAAACAAGGGATGGATCCACCGATGTTTAACGTAAGGCATAAGATCTGGTTTATGTTCGGTCCAACTCGCCTCGGGGAGAGTTGGGTTGGTCCAACTCGCCGAACGAGCAAGTTGACCATCTTGCATGGTCCAACTCGCCCGTTCGTAGAGCTGACCATCTTGCTTGGTCCAACTCGCCCGTTCGGCAATTTAACCATCTTTCTTGGTCCAACTCGCCGAATGGGCAAGTTGACCATCTTGCATGGTCCAGCTCGCCCGTTCAGCGATCTGAACATCTTGCATGGTCCAACTCGCCCGTTCGTCGAGTTGGACTGGTCCAACTCACCGAATGGGCTAGTTGGACTGCTTGCTCGGTCCAACTCGCTGAACGGGCAAGTTGGACCACGTGTTTGGTCTCGTGCTCCATATCTCTCGAGTCCTTTTCTCGAGAACTTTTGTCGAGATTGTGTCAGGAAAGCTTTCACACAAAAACACAATTTTAGATGTTGATTTCAAGATGACCGTTGTTGACCCCAACAGTCGTTTATTCGGATCGGACCATCCTATCCGAGAAATTGTCGTATAACTTCTTTCTTTTAAATTACACGAAAATTTTGTCATGGATTTATACTTCTTTTTAGATAAGAAATATTTCTCGGGAGTTTTCTAGCATTGATTCTGTCGTGACCGATTTTGACCCCAACAAATATGATTGATCGCATTAAAATGTTATCTCCTCGTAGTGCTGCTCTTGGAAGTGATATTCCACAATAGGAGAAAAGTGACGAAAAATATGATCAAATTTTTTTTACAAGTCATACTTAGGATCAATTCAATCTACCCGATTAAAGATGAACACTGCATGGTTTAAGCAATATGTCTCTCGTCAATCTTTAATTACTTGGATGGCTTGTTGTAATTAGTAGTGGAGCTATGTGGTGGGGGAGGGGATTAACTGACCAATGTGATTTATATATATAAAAAAAAAAGAATTTCATTTATGGATGTTAAATAATTGTTAGATTATTTGGTGAAATGCCTTTAGTTTGATCTACATAACTCAAGATCAATTCTTTTTTTGACTCACTGTTATATTTTTTAATGAGATTACATAATTATTTTAATAAATGAAAAATGTAAAATATGATGTTATATCTGCCACTGGTTGTAATAGATTTTACTTAGTGGATCAATTGAAGCGATGAGAATATACTCAAATGTGCACATGCGTGGAGAACCAAACGAAATAGAGATCATCTATTTTTTACCTGTTATTTTTCTTACATGGTTTGGATTATATTGATGTTTGGTTTTCTTGGTCGATGCATCAATCGATTCAATCCTAATTGCAATTTGATCCTTTCACATTTAAAAGCGCAATATTCTCTTTAAAATTGACTCGCAGCTAGCTAAAATGTTGTGTCATACATCTTTTTACTAGTTTTGGCATGAGCGTAATGCAATGTGACACCAAAAATCATCGATACCTTCAATTGATTACTTGTTCTGAAAGATGACATTGGAAGAGAAAACACATCCCTGAAAAGATTGATCTTTTTTTCTCCTTTGACTAGCTATTAAGATTTTACTTTCTCTATTTTCTCATTAACCTAAGATTATCTTAAGTCTATAGAGGGGTCTAAACTAATCTCCAAGAGGAAGTGTAGTTAATAGATAGATTCTCGAATATTCAAATAGGCCGAAAACAAAGACAAATATCCATATGGATGTCAAAGATAATGTGATATAATTTCGTACAACAATTATATCGAACATAAAACATATTGGCATCTTAAACTTATTTCCTTACCACTTGACCAAAAGATCATGGCCTTCCGTTTATTATTATATAGTATTTGTATGTGTTTTAAAGCTTATCTTAGGACTCATATTTGCTCTCACTCATATTTGCTCTCACTACTTAGGAATAATAATCAGTAAAACTTTTTTTTACTATTATATAAATTTGAAATTTCAGAAAAAATAAATTAGTTTGGCCGAAACTAAGTATAACCTATTATAAAATCATATTTGCAAAAAAAGTAAAAGAAAATTAATGGTGCCATTTATTGCTATTGTAATTATTTTGTCTATTATTCTTAAGGGATAACTTGCATATGTCGTTGATTTTGTAAAAATAAGAAATGTACAAAAAATAAAGCTTTCTAAATTAGTTAATTTACACAAATCTGAGCTGATACAATTAAAATTTTCAAGCAATACATTTAATTTTGCTGTTGCCAATACTTGAAAGCTTTGCTTTTAGCTGACAGCTTTTTTCTCTTTGTTTCTTTTGTTTAGAGGGGAAGACTCGATGGGCTCATCACATACATATTTCATTTACATTTTTCCTTTTGGAACCCAAAATTAAATTAAGATTTCCATTTCTATTTTCTCCAAATCATCTTAGTAATTACAAAACTATACAGTATAAACTAACTACTAATCAATTAGGACCCCAACAGCTCAGATACATAACCGTTCTGAGCGATTCTTCACACTTCTTCGCCTTTTCACTCTCACCAGACGAGTTAACGGCAGCGGAAACAGAAGACGAGAACCTTTTCCCCTGGGAAACAGCTCTTACATTGTTCCGGAGATGCTGATTCACCGACCGGAACATGTAGTTCCACCGACAAAGACCCAACTGGTCTTTCAACGTCTCTACGACTCCGATGCTAACTGCCACAGTCCACGCTTTGCTTGTAGAACTCATCTTTTCTTCACTTTTTCTTTATGATCTTCTTTTGGTTTTCGAATATAGTTGTTATTGTGATGAGTTTATAGAAGTGAAATCGAATGATATATATATAAAATGAAGAAGCCAACAAAAAGTTGGAGTGAAACCAGAAGATGTAGCTGCTGGTTTTATTACGTTACCACCGTCTGGATCTTTATATGACTATTTTATCCTTATAAATAACAGTAGATAAGGGGTAATATCGATCTTTTGTCAGATCATGGTTTGAAGAGTGTGCATCTAATCGCACCTGGTTTCGAGATTGTTTGAGTGCTGTGTTCCCAAGTTACATTTATAAAAGGAAAATTCATGTGTAAAATGTGAATAAAGTAAAAAAAAACAATTAAGTGAAAAAGAACGTTTGGTACTATTTAGTTTATCGTTTAGTTTTGCAAAGTAAACAAGAAGAGTTTGTGACCTGTGGAAATGTTCTTCACTGATCTAGTTGTTGTACACCATATTCTTGGAACTGTTAGAGTAAATAATTTCAGGATTGTTCGCGCTACTACAATAAAAAGAAATAAGTAACAGAAGACAAAATTCAATGATCAAGTACAAATTGTATTGATCAAGAGAGCCATGACTACAATGTGTTGATTAAAAATCATAGTTTTAGTCGCCTAACTCTATAATCGAATCTTTGAATAGATCCCTTGTTTTAGAGTTTTGGGTCCCCTTTTATTGGTTATCATTAGTCGAAATTATGTTAAATCATTACATATCATGAATTATGGAAATATTTCCCACTTAGACAGGAGAATAAGGTCGGTGTCCTCCTCTCAAACAAGAGGAATGACTTCTTAGATTAATTATACTTAACCGTTTACCCATTATCTTTGGATTTCATGGATGAAACTAAGAGATAACATTGTGCATTTTGGTTGACAAGATCATATACTAATGGCTGAAAATTTCATAGATGCATGAGTAATCTTCTTCAGGATGATTGATCGCATTAAAATATTATCTCCTCCTAACACTGCTATGAGAAGTGATATTCCATAATGGAGCAAAGCAAGGAAAAATATGCTGAGAAGTTTTCTACAAGTCATATTAGAGATCAATTCAATCTACCCAATCAAAGGTGGAGTTCTGCAGCATTGTAGGCAATATGTCTCTAGTCAAGCTTTCTACAAGTTGTACTTGGGATCAATTCAATCTACCCGATCAAAGTTGGACTTTTGATGCATTGTATGATTTAGGCAATATGTCTCTTGTCCAGCTTTCATTACTTGGATGGTTTATTGTAACCAATGGTTGAGCTGTAGCTGTGGTGGGGAGGGGGTCATCTGATTTTATAAAAAATAAATTTAACTTATGTATATTAAGTAGTTGTTAGACTATTTGGTGAAAAACCTTTAGTTTGAACCCATAACTCAAGATCAATTTTTTTACCCACTTTTATATATTTTTACTGAGACTACATAAGAATTTCAATAAATGACCAAGGTAAAATGTGATGCTAGTTCCACCACTAGTTATAATAGATTTTACAAAAGGGAACAATTAAGGCAAAGGGAACAAACTCATAGATGCACAATGTGTGAAGAACTGAACGAAACGAGAGATCATCTATTTTTACTTGTTATTCGTTTGGACTATATTGATGTCTGGTCTTCTTGGTTGCTGCACCAATCCTAACTGCAACTTGATCCTTTCACATTGAAAGCACAATAGTCTCTTTAAAATTGACTCGTAACTAGTTAAAGTGTTGTGCAAGTCATATCTTCACTAGTTTTGGCGTGAGTGTAATGCAAGGGGAATTAAATACTAATGTCACCTGGCTACAAGCAAGGAAAATCTCAGGATAACAGATTCGGACCTTCGACCCTTAAGGTCATTGCGGGATGCAATTTATCTCCCGACCATTAACGTGTGGTTAAAAAAAAATTTGTTTTCATAATATAAGTGGTTTTCTTTTTCGAAAGATTTGTCAAAGAACATTTTTTTTAGTTTTTGTCAGCATAAGAGTCTTTAAGAAGAAAAATGACAAAAGAGATTTTATTAAAGAGGTAAGGACATTTCCACCATTTAGTTTATAGATATTTAAATATAAATAAAGAATAATAAAATAAAAATTAGAGATTTAAATTATATGTTTTCAAATTTGAATTTTTTTATAATTTTTCTTTTTTAGATTTTCGTTCTGAATTTTTTTTCTCATATTTTTTTAAATCTTTTTGAAATTTGAAAAAAAAAATTGAAACTATTTTTAAAACTTTTATTTTGAAACTTTAAATATTAACATATTTAAAAAAAAAATCTCACCCTTTAACTCTAAACTCCATTTCTATACTAGGGGTATAAATGTACATTTACCCTTTAATGAAACCTCTTTTGATCATTTTTTATTTTCGGTGAAAATAAAATGATGTGGAATATCGTAGGGAATTTATTTTTTATTTTAATGAACCATTTTATTTATTTGATATTTTGTAATCAATTAAATAATATTAGTTTTTTTTACAATTGGTTGAATTTATTAATTAAATAATATTTTTTAAAAGTAACAACTTTTTAATATTTGTGCTTTTACCTCAAACTATCTACAATATGACACAAAGGAAGTATTATTTTTTCTCTTTGGTATCATTGAAATTTTTCTTAGGTCATTGATACTATTTGATTACATGAATTAAGTGTTTTTTAATCTACGTGCATAATCCTAGAACGTCAAATAAAAAAAACGGAGGGAGTATAAAAAATGCAGAAAATACAGCTTTTTCAATTAGTTAATTCACACAAATCTGAGCTGATACACTTAAGGTTTTCAAGCAATACATTTATTTTCTGTTGCGAATACTTTGAAAGCTTTGTTTAAGCTGAGAGCTTTTTTTCTATTTGCTTTTTGTTTGGGGGGGACTGGATGGGCTCATCACATGCATATTTCATTGACATTTTTCCTTTTGGAACCAAAAATTAAATTAACATTCCATTTCTATTTTCTCCAAATCATCTTAGTAATTACAAAACTATACATTATAAACTAACTACTAATCAATTAGGACCCCAACAGCTCAGATACATAACCGTTCTGAGCGATTCTTCACACTTCTTCGCCTTTTCACTCTCACCAGACGAGTTAACGGCAGCGGAAACAGAAGACGAGAACCTTTTCCCCTGGGAAACAGCTCTTACATTGTTCCGGAGATGCTGATTCACCGACCGGAACATGTAGTTCCACCGACAAAGACCCAACTGGTCTTTCAACGTCTCTACGACTCCGATGCTAACTGCCACAGTCCACGCTTTGCTTGTAGAACTCATCTTTTCTTCTCTTTTTCTTTATGATCTTCTTTTGGTTTTCGAATATAGTTGTTATTGTGATGAGTTTATAGAAGTGTAATCGAATGATATATATATAAAATGAAGAAGCCAACAAAAAGTTGGAGTGAAACCAGAAGATGTAGCTGCTGGTTTTATTACGTTACCACCGTCTGGATCTTTATATGACTATTTTATCCTTATAAATAACAGTAGATAAGGGGTAATATCGATCTTTTGTCAGATCATGGTTTGAAGAGTGCAACATTTTTAAACCACTAGCTAAGCGCACCTGGTTTCTGTGTTCCTACGTTACATTTTTAAAAAGGAAAATTTATTAACAAATGTGAAGTCAAAAACATAATCAAGTGGAAAAAAAACGAGTTGCTATGTTAGGCAGCGTCCGGCCTGAGATTTATGAATCGTATGCGATTTATTAATAATTTCACTTAAATATAATTATTTTAATAAATTATGGCTAGTTCACGCCCAGACTAATCCCCAAGGGGAGGTGCAGCCCACGGATAGACCCTCTTTCTGGGTATTCAAATGGGCCCTAAAGCATAGGCCCATATCCGTGTAAGGTGACCAGGATAATTGTGACTTAGTTTCGCGCAACAGATGGATCGAACTTGAAACGTGTTGGCGTCCCAGTCCCGTCTTCTTACCACTCGACCACAATCACCCGGTCCGTTGTTTATATTATTTAGCGGTACATAGTTTCACTCTTTGAAATAAGCGTCCATGAAGCCACGTTTAACTTGAACCGAAATAGCTAGTATGCTTCTAACAATTATATTTTGTACTTGTTACCACTTTCACTCCATTAATATTTCTAAGTTTATAATTTACACATCATTTAGTGTAAATGTATGTATTTTGTAGCTATACATTATAGTTTATTCAAGTTATAAATATGGAACAATGGACCATCACATCGTCAGTCTCGTTTACAACTCTTAACGTTTTGGCTATCTCAACAATCCCCCATCCACTTGCAAGCCACATTGGATCCTTCCATGCTCAGTGGGGGATCTAGGAGAACTTTTTAATCGGAGACACAACTACAAACTTAAAAATTAGACGGGGCATTATCATAAAATTTGAGCTAATTACTTCAAAAAACTCAAGATTTAAACTAAATAATTAAAAAAAAAATCAAAAATTAGTTGGGGGCACGTGACCCCGTACATATAAGCTACATCTGCCCATTTCCATGCCGTCACTGCCTTCTGAAACTCATCCAACAACACAGCTCCTACTTCTTGCACCAAATTCATAGTTGCTTACATTTCTCATTTTGGTGTCTCTGACATACAAATCAGTTGTGACCAATATAAATTTCACTTACGTATAAGTCAAGTAACAGTACCTACAGGAGAATATCACATGAAGATGAGTAGAATCAGAGACAGAGAGTGAATGTATTGTTGAAACTAATTAGTGCTTACACTTTGTAGTTCACTGTAGGTCCAAAAAATGCCTTTCAATTTCGTAGAAGCAATTTTTGGAATGTTTACTGCATATACAAATTGACACATTTCCAAAGAGAAAGAGGACATTACACTCTAGTCTCTATACATACAAAAGTAGTATAATGTAAAGAGAAAGCAAGGAGACAAAAAACCTAAACAGGGAAAAAAAAAATTCTTGCGGCTCAATTGGAGAAACAAACACCCACATAAAGATAAAAGCAAAATACATATTCTGAATAAATGAAAATAACTCACTCTTCAAGGATGTCGATGGAGAAATGATCGAAGTGGTGGAACTCGAGGCCATCACCAACATCCGTGTAGCTATGTAAAGCTAAGTGTTCTGTTTGTGGAGCCAAGTCAGAGACAATGAAACAACAAATCAAATAAAAATGGGAGAGTAAAGGTTTGCTTTGACCTGGGGACTGACAGAGACGCAAATTCTCATCGTCAACCTTTTTTAAGCACGAAACTGAAGTAAATATAACATGGGCTGACCTTAAAGAACAAAGCAAACCTTTAAATGTAAACATGGTTTCCTGTCAAGATTCCTTTCCAAAAAAAATCTTTTAAAAATATGTAAAAGAAAACAGTTCTCATAATGGGTAAGTCACAAATCATGAGGACCAAAATAATTATAACATGGTGTTAGAGTGTGATGAAGAATAAAAAACAGCTAAAGAACAAGAGAGAAGGGAGATTTCAAAATATAAGAGAGATATGAGAAAATTATTTTTCTTATCTTACTTATGTGTACAAGAGTTGTTTTAAGTAGCCATACATTAAAATATTAAAAATAATTATAGTGGAAAGACAAAAGAAAAAGCTGGATAATAGATCTCGATAATAGAATGATGTCTCTCTCTAGCATTTCTATTTCTGAATTTGTATTCACACCTTCTCAACTGGTCTAAAATATCCCCAACCTTCCTCTCAGTTTCTAAACACAAGTTGGACATGATCCCCTTTTTTCCTTGCCTTCTAAGTCAAGTCTGATTAGTTATAGGACAAATTGTACGGACTGAACGGTATAAACTCAAACTATTGTTATTAATGCTTTCTTCAACTTTATTTGATCTCTTATTTATTTCTTCATGACAATACTCGCCCTCAACTTAGCCAAAAGGTATGGTTAGCTTGGATCTCATGAAAACATCCCTCATTAAAACCTTAGAGTGAAAAACCTAATAGGAAAAGAAACACACTAAGGAAAAAGAGTAGATGCTCTATGGCTGAGAGGATTATGATCTAGACAGGTCCATGAGTCCCAAACTTGGATAGATGTGCTCACAGACTTTGGTGCTTGTTCCTTTGGTGAAGATGTCAACCAGTTGATCTTTACTTCTTGTGTAGCAAAGTAGGATGATCTGTTCCTCCACAGCTTGTCTAACTCTATGACAATCAACTTCAATGTTTTTTGTCTTTTGTAGAACACTGAGTTTGATGTTATATAAATAACAACTTGGTTATCACATTGCATTGCGATTGGGCTGTGAACTCTATGCCCAAGTATTTGAGAAGCCCTTTAACCCATAATACCTCATTTGTAAGCTTCCTTATGACTCTATACTATGCTTCAACACTTGAACATGAAACCAACTTTTGCTTCTTGCTTTTCTAGGTGACGAGATTGCCTCCAATGAAAGTGAAATAATATGTGGTTGGTTTCCTATCATTCTTATCTCCTTCTCAATCAAAATCACAATACTCAACCACTTCTGTGTCGCCATTACACCCCATCCATACTCCTCTTCCTAGAGCTCCACTGAGGTATTTGAGTATTCTTTCCACTATTTTCCAGTGATGAGTCTTTGGTAGTTGCATATGTTGGCTCACCTGTTTCACAGCAAAACAAATGTCAGATCTACTAATAGGTAAGTATATGACCTTAGCCACTATTCTTCTTTATTGTTTTGGATCGTTAAATGGTGTGTCTTCATACTCCCCCTCACGCAAGATCTTGTAACTATCTTCTAGTGGTGTTTTAGCTGGTTTCTCTCCAAGTATACATGCTCAATTCAAGCTATCAAGTTTGTACTTTCTTTGGCATAAGAAGAACCATTCTTTAGAGCGGCATACTTCAATTCCAAGAAAGTATTTTAGTTCACCTAAGTCCTTAATCTCAAAAAAAGATTTTAAGTTTTGGTTTCTAGTATACATTCTTTGTCATTTTCTGTGATGATGATATCCTCAACATACACAATCATGACTAATATACCTTGCTGCTGGTGAGAGTGAATAAGGTGTGGTCTGTCTCAGATTGTCTAAATCCTTTCCCCTTTAAGGTGTTGATCAGCTTGTGGTACCAAGCTCTTGGTGATTGTTTTAGTCATAAATTACCTTATTGAGTATTAGAACATTTTTTAGCTTAACTAAATGCTCTGGAACATGAGGTGAGTGCATGTAAACTTCATCATCTAGTTCCCCTTGAAGAAAATCTTTCTTGACATCCATTTACCAAAGTTCCCGTTCCAAGTTGACTGCTAGAGATATGATAATCCTTATGGTGTATAATTTAGCCACTGGAGCAAAGGTATCATTGTAGTATTCTATATATGTTTGAGTGAACTCTCTTGCAACCAGCCTTGTCTTCTTCCTTTCTGGTTTTCTATTACCCAAGTACTTGATGGTGAAAATCCATCTACTAGTCACTGCCTTCTTGCCTTTTGGAAGTTCAGCTTCATACCAAGTGCATTGTCGATCATAGCCTTGGTTTCATGAAAAACAGATTCTTTCTATTCCTCATCTTCCATTATTTCTTCAAGTGATCTTGGTATGAACTTCTGATCCAGATTACTCATGAAGATTTGATGCTCATATGGATATTGTGCCAGAGATCATGCGGCTTGAATTGGATGAGCTATTTGCATTGTAGTACACTCTTGAGTTTACCCAATATGATGGGTCTCTCCTGATCATAGTGCTTCTTCTTAGTGGTTACACTTGTCCAACTTCAGCCTCATTCTCATTAGACTATTCTTGGTTTTCTTCTTTTTCTTGTCCATTTTGATCATCAACTTTAGAATCAGCTTTATCCATTGTCTCCGCTGGTCCTAGTTGGTTAATTGTCTCCTCTGGTTTTGGTTTCCCCCTTATGATCAAGATGGACTTCTTCTTCGACTGTGTTCAGCTTCTTGGGTAGATGGTTCTTTTGCCTCTTCCCTATTATTTTGTTGATTGATGCCCAAACTCTCTAAGATTATCCTCAAGTTATTTTCCATATCCAAAAGTGCAACGACAAGTCTATAAGGCTTTCCCAACTCTTCTCATCATAATACTCCTTGGATTCTACAAAATTTACATCTGTTGACACTATAACCTTTCTTGATTCTGGTGAGTAGCATTTGTACCATTTCTTGTTGGCTGAATACCCTATGAACATTGCCTTAGTATTTTTAGCTTCTAATTTGTTTCTTTGTTCACCTGGAATCAAGACAAAATAAAGTCAGCCAAACACACGCAAATGATCAATGGATGGCTTAGTCTTGGTCAATACCTCAAATGGAGAGCTATCATGGAGGATCCGTGTTGGTATTCAATTGATAAGATAGAATTTTGAGACTACATCATCACCCTAAAATATCTTTGGAACATTGGTGTGGAACATCATGCTTCTTGCAACCTCCATGAGATGCGATTCTTTCTCTCAACCACTCCACTTTGTTGTGGTGTATAGGGACAGTTTGTTTGGTGAATGATTTCATGTTTTGCTATGTGATTCTTAAATGCATGGCTTTTTTATTACCCACCATTATCCGACCTAAATTTTTTAATATTTGCATTGTAATGGTTAATAACATAGCTTTGAAAGTTCATAAAAGCATATAGCACCCTATCTTTAGACTGGATTAAGGTCAGCAATGTATATTTTGATTTTTCATCTATAAAGGTAAAATATTTATGGTTTTCTCTACAGGCACAAGGGGCAGTCCACACATCAGAGTGAAGTAAATCAAAACAATGCTCATATATAGTCACTAAAAATAGAATTGCAATGTTTTCCTAGGATACAAGCCTCAAAACTATCATTTTTAAAAGAAAGATTGTGCAACATAAACCCTAAGGCAAGAGATTGAGGGTGACCTAATCTAGCATGCCACAATACATTAGGAGCTAAAACAGAAGCAAAAGTAAAAGCCGTAGGAAAATAACACCCTTTCCAAAAGCAAAGGTCTTATTTGCTCACACCATTTCCAATCATCTTATTTGTCTCAGTATCCTGAAACTGAACCTCATTAAGACTAAAAGTGACATGAAAATTAAGATTAGTAATAGTCTTTTTCACTGAGAGCGAGTTAGAACTAAAGGAAGGCATATAAAGTGCTTTAGACTCTTTATCAAATAGTTTCAGATTTCCTTTTCCCTTAATGGAAATTTTATCACCATTTGAAATCACAACACTTCCTAAAGCGGGTTGAACATTACTAATCAGTCTAGCATCCCTAATCATATGGTGAGAAGCTCATGAATCAATGATCAAAGACCTAGCAGTTTGTGATGCGTAATGAAGTGATTTTAAAGCATTATGAACATTACTATTAATGTTACCAGAATTTGCATTGAGAGCTTTTATGAAAGCTTCAATGTTTGACTTGCGAATGAGTGCATCATCCTGAAGTAGCTGAGAAGAAGTTCCAGCAATGTGGGTAGTAGAACTCATGGCTCTTCCTTCAACTTGTTGTTGTGTTGGCTGAGCTTTTTGCTGGGAATTTTTATGAACAGCTTCATGTGCTCTAGCTTGGTTAAAATTTGGTGGCCTAAGATGAGGGTGAAGAATCCAACATTATTTCTTCATGTGGTCAACCTTCTTGCAATGCTCACAAGTCACTCCCTTATTCTTATCTTCTGTTTTAAAGTAGGTCTTGTTAGCTGGCCCCATCTCAGCTCTGTTAGCTAAGGTGAGATCCTTTTTCCCCTCAAATAAGTCAATTGACCCTTGCTCCTTTTGGATTTGAGAACAACCTCCTCTAGGCTTAGTAGTTTCTCAGCCTCAAGATATGCTTGATGTGATCATTGTAAGCTAGAGAACTAATCCAAAAACTTTTCCGTGCTCAAGTCTCTCATTAAGATGGTTATGTCTATTTTGTTTGGCCTCAATACCTCTAGCTCTGCCCAAAGAGCTCGAAACTTCCCAAAGTGTGCTGTAAAGTCCGCATCCTCCTGGTTCAGGCTGTTGATATCCCTTTTCACCTCAAAGACCCTAGTAAGGTTGGGAATGTTTCCATAAACCTTTTGCAAAGTATCCTATAACTCCTTTGTTGTCTCACAATAGGAGTAAGTCTCCATTATAGGGGCATTAAGAGAGCTCTGGATGATAGACAACACCATGAGGTCTTCTTCACTCTATTTACCTTCATCTACCAGCACAATCTCTTTGACATTTTCTCTTTGGTTAGTTTTTTTTGTGCTTCACATGAAGTAATATGCTCTCATAAACCTCTTCCACCAAGGGCTTTCTTAGCCAATCTTGACCAGAGAAAGTAGTTAACCCTTTTAGGGTGACTGGAATCATCAATGGTTTGCCTTAATCCATTTCGAAAATTTATTTTCGAGTGGATACAAGAGTTTTTCAATATAAATTTAGAGAAAGTAAACCGATAAAAATGTAGAGAATGAAGAGAGAAGATAATTTTCAAAAGTAAAATGTGAGTATAAGACCTTTATAGCTCTGACTTTATATTAGAATGTGCAAAACAATGAAGAACAACTCAAGAACAAGAGATATCTCGAAATTTAAGAGAAAAATAAAGAAATTATTTTCCTTAACTTAATTATGTGTAAAAGAATTGGTCTAAGTAGCCATATATTAAAATATTAAAAATAATTATTGTGGACAAACATAAGTGAAAACTGGATAATAAATCTTGATAATAAAATGATGCTTCTCTCCAACAGTTTTATTTATGGACTAAAAATTAAGAAAAAACTAGATTTTAACCCGCACGTTTGTGCGGATATTTTTTTATTTTATAAATGTATTAGATATTATTAAAAATGTTATAAATATATAGTTTCTATTTTAGTGTTATATATTGTGCAAATCTATAATATTATTTTTTATATTTCTTATTTAATATTATTAATATATAGTGATTTTTAAAACATTTTACTTTGTTATTAATTTTTATTACTTACTAATATATTTTCGAGTTAGGTAAAATAAAATAACCATATGAAATAATCAAATAGAGAACCTTTTTCATAATATGTTTTTTCTTTAATTTATACATTTTACATATAATATATTTTAGGGTGTTTTGCAAAAGTGACTCAAAATTTCAACTCAAATGCAAAACTTACCCACCATTTTTTTGAAACTTTTATTTGCCTTATTCACCCTAAATTTTTGAGTTATTCACAAAAATGTCATTGCTTTTTTTTTAAATAAGTCTTTTACTCTATCATCCTTATCTTCACACAAATATTTACAATATTGTCATTGTCATCAATCCTCCAACTACCATGAACAACCAAATTTAAGGTCTTAATGACAAAAAAAATGAATTTTTCTCTTACTATCTCATTTGTTGTGCACTCAAACCACATGTCTTTCACTTTTCTTACAAAATCATTCAAAAAAAACCAAGACTTTTATTCCAAACTTTGTAATGTTCATAGAGTAACGGATTGGTAACTTGAGTATTGAAGTTCTGTGTGCTTGGAGAAGCCTAAGCAAGTCATCTGACGGTCCAAGGTATGAAATCGATATTGTTTTTCAGATCTGTTCGCGAAGAAGACTTCTAGAGAAGTCTTCTGGTCAATGCATAGGTTAGTTTTGCAATTGACCTTTTTGCGTGTTTTGACTAAAAGACTTCCTTAGCAGTCTTCTAACTTTCCTTTGATTACAAAAAAAAACAAGGAAAACCGAGAAGACTTCTCTACAAGTCTTCTCGGATAATTGGTTGGTTTTTCAATTGACTGAAATTTGTCAGAAATTTTGACTTTTGTAGAAGACTTCCCTAGAGGTCTTCCGGCGGAAGTCTTCTAGGGAAGTCTTCTTTTCTATAACATGAAGTCTTCTCAGCGTCGCCAGAAGTCTGCTTAGGTTACTTTTACAATTGAAAATTAATAGCAAAACATTAAATATTTAAAAGAAGACTTCTCTAGAAGTCTTCGGCTGGAAGACTTCTCAAGTTTTATTCCGGGTTTCTGGTCAAACATTTGGTAACGAGAGAAGACTTCTTAAGAGGACTACCGCCAGAAGACTTCTATAAAAGTCTTCTCATTAATATTTAATGTTTTGCTATTAATTCCCAATTGCAAAAGTAACCCAGACAAATTTCTGGTGACGCTGAGAAGACTTCATGTTATAAAAAAGAAGACTTCCCTAGAAGTCTTCCGCCGGAAGACTTCTAGGGAAGTCTTCTCTGGGATTTTCGAGAATTTTTCAAATTCAAAAGTAAGCCAATATTTACAAAGGAAGACTTCTCAATATGTCTTCTACAGAGTAGAATTCTAGAGAAGTCTTCCTTCATAAATTTACAATTACAAAAATGACGTAAACGGAAGACTTCTTTAGAAGTCTTCTCTGGGGATGACTTCTTTAGAAGTTTTCTCCAGGGAAGTCTTCTACGTCAATCTTTATTAAACTTCAATTTTCTCAAAACTCAAAACGAATTTTTAATATTTTCTTGTTAGTTAATGTGTATTAGTCAATATTGGGGCTCCTGAGTGAAATTCATAACTAAAATGATGATAATTATGAGGTTACAAACTTTTTATGTTTATTAATGTTCCTAGATAAAAATAGAAGACTTCTTAAGAATTCTTTCGTGAGAAGACTTACGGAAGACTTCTAAAGAAGTCTTCTCCGTTTTTTTTTTTAATATGATGTTGTGTGTTTGCTAATGTGTTTTAATATGATTTTTTCAGATGATGCTTCAATTACCTGTTGTTTACAGAGAATGGTTGGTGAAAGATAATTCTTGGGATTTTGTGATTGATAATGTCAAAGGAGCGAGAACGTTCTTTTTGAGTGATGGTTCTACACATGATGAACTTGTTGAAATGGCTGTAGAAGATTTTAACCTGGATAAGAACGCGGAGGTTGTGGATTTAACTTACTTTTTACCAGACACACTAATGCAACAAATAGCTCCTGATACTCCTCATATTCATGTTACAAGTGATAGACAAGTTCAGAACTTGATCAAGATAAGTAAAACACATGTTGTACGTCTTTGTGTATCAAGCCGAGGCAGGATGAGAAATGTTAAAGATGCCAACGCTGAAGGAAACCTAGCTGGTGAAGGAGAAGAAGAAAATGGAGGGGAAGAAGAAAATGAAGTGGAAGATGATGATAATTTTCCTCAAAATATAAATTATGAGGAGGAGAAGTATGTTGTTGAAGTGGATGATTAGTTTGGAGATTACAATGAGTATGGAAGAGTTAAGGAAGAGGAAGAGGAAGAGGAAGAGGAAGAAGATATATTTTTTGAGAATTTCAAAGAGATATATGCTAATGAAGGATAAAGCTCGAATGGGATAGTTGACACCAATATCTATGTCAGCCAGAGTTTTATCAGTAAAGCGGCATTGGTTTCAGAGTTGTGGTTGACAACGGTGAAACATAAATTCTCCTTCAAAATATACAAGACCACTAAAACTCTACTTGTAGCAAAATGTCGTGTTCCTGGGTGCAAATGGAAGATTAGAGCGAGTGTGAAACATGGAAAAACACGTTTTGGGTAACAAAGTATGTGAGGACTCATACATGTTCTGTGTCTGAACGACAAGCTCACCGGAAACATTTTACTGCGAAGTATGTTGGTCAGCTTTTCATAGATCGCGTTGGAATCATTTATGGGTTAAATCTGAAGCATATCCAAGATGCAATAAGGAACATGTTTGGCATGACTCTAGATTACACCACTTCATACAGAGCATTGTTACATGCTCAAAAATTGGTAAGAGGATCAGCAGAAGAATGGTATGAGAGGCTACCTTCATATTTGGAGCAAATCATGTTAGCAAATCTGGGTTTTAAGACTAGTATAGAACTTGATGCTGAGAATAGATTTAAGTATCTATTTATATCATTTGGAGCTTTAGAAGAAGCCTCGGTACGAGCTTTAGAAGGAGCCTCAGTACGAGCCTCAAAAGGAGCCTCAGAGAGTGTACGAAATTTCTTCTAGGGTCTTCTTTCTTCCTTGAAAGGAAGCTCAAGAGATCCATCCTTGACAATGATGACCTTTGGATTGGTCCACGGCTTAGTACCATGGTCTTCCCAGCACTCTTTGCTCCACTTCATCTTACGTTCACCACCACAGATGAGATTCACGAGGTTTTCAACTGCCACATCGGTGTTGTCATTGTCCCACTGAGGGAACAATTCACCAAGCTCCTTCACCACAAGGTTTACCACGCGAGTCTGTAGGAAGTAATGAATATCAAGTTAGATACTGAGACAATAATCACTACCATACTATTGGTAATAATCAGACATACTTGTGTGCAGATACCCTCTTTGATAAATTTTCGTCTTTTATGCCCCTTATAAGCCAACAAAGGAGTACTAGGTTTGTTTCTTATGGGCTTTCCATACTCTGCAGCAAAGTCGGGCAGAGCGAAGTAGATCCATACTTTGAGTACTTGAATAAACCCATTAATGGTGTAAGATTTTGTCAAATTCTTAGCCTTCACTTGTAATTCCATTTTATAGCCTGCAAACAATGATAAAACAAAATCTCAAACATAAAACAAACACACCAAGAGTTCTATACTAACATACAGACTGTGAAGACTTTGGAAGACTTCGGAAGACTTTTGGAAGACTTCGGAAGACTTTCGGAAGACTTCGAAAGACTTATCGAAGACTTCAGAAGACTTATCGAAGACTTCAGAAGACTTACCGAAGACTTACGAAAGACTTAGGGAAGACTTACGGAAGACTTCATGGAAGACTTACGGAAGACTTACAGAAGAATTCATGGAAGACTTACGGGGGACTTCATGGAAGACTTACGGAGGACTTCATGGAAGACTTTCGGATGGCTTCCATTAAGTCTTCCGGATGACTTCCATTAAGTCTTCCGGATGACTTCCATGAAGTCTTTTGGATGACTTCCATGAAGTCTTCCGGATGACTACCATGAACACTTAAGGATGACTTCCATGATGATTTACAGGTGATTTCCATGAAGACTTATGGCAGACTTCCGGGAGACTTACGGAAAAATGGGTCAACTTGAGGTCGGAAAGGAAAGAAATAGAGGAAGAAGTCAAGGGGAGAAACGAACGGTTTCAGATCTGAAATAAAGAGGAGCCGGTAGTCGGAAGAGATTCGTCGGAAATCGTCACAATAATCGCCTTAGTAGAGGAGGCTAGGGTTTTCACCAACTTTTTTTTTCGGAACACCGAAAATGGAAAAAAAAACAGTGAAAAACTACTATTTATATGTACGGTAAATTATCAGGTTAGGTTAAATATATTTTGGTTTTTTTCGGTTAATTTCAAATTGAAGGTAAATTAAGTTCGAGTTTGGTTTGGAAGACTTTTTCAGAAGTCTTCTTGGAGTTTTCCAAGAAGTCTTCCATGAAGTCTTCTACTGCATTATATGTTAGAAGACATCCCGGAAGTCTTCTGGAAGTCTTCTGAAACCCTAAATCAATTAACTAACCAAAAACACTTCCTTAAACATAAAATAAACTTAGAAAGTGTTTAAAATCATCTTATTAGAGGATCACTAACACATATTCGTCAAATTCAAAAAAAAAAGTTAAAAATATAGATTTCAAAATCTACGCCTAAAACTACCTACAATACTATCACATATGTTACTAAACCCTAAACCAATAAATATCATGACTCATTCTACATTAAATCATCTAGGTTGAAAACAATTCAATTTTAGTTGATATAAATTTACATTATTTACAAATATTTGTGGTTACATGATTTCTATTTTTCCTGTATATAAATATTTTTTTATGAATTTTATAAATTATTTTTAAGATTTATTGTTTGAGAAGACTTCTAGAGAAGTCTTCCGGAGAATACGTACATGGAAGTCTTCTCAAAGAAGACTTTCAGAAGACTACTGGACGACTGACGGAAGACGTCCGAAAGACTTCGCCATTAGGCGGGAATTTGAGTTTCACAGAAATTCAAGCGGTAAAATTGTAGAGTCTTCCGTGAAGTCTTCCATGAAGTCTTCTACTGCATTATATGTTAGAAGACATCCCGGGAAGTCTTTTGGAAGTCTTCTAAAACCCTAAATCAATTAACTAACCAAAAAGTACTTTCTTAAACATAAAATAAACTTAGAAAGTGTTTAAAATCATCTTATTAGAGGATCACTAACACATATTCGTCAAATTCAAAAAAATAAGTTAAGAAGATAGATTTCAAAATCTACGCCTAAAACTATCTACAATACTATCACATATGTTACTAAACCCTAAACCGTTGAATACCATGACTCATTCTACATTAAATCATCTAGGTTGAAAATAATTCAATTTTAGTTGATATAAATTTACAATATTTACAAATGTTTGTGGTTACATGATTTTTATTTTTCCTCTATATAAATATTTTTTATGAATTTTGTAAATTATTTTTAGGATTTATTGTTTGAGAAGAGTTCTAGAGAAGTTTTCCGGAGAATACGTACATGAAAGTCTTCTCAGAAAAGACTTCTACTGAAGTCTTCCGTAGGAGCCTTATAGGGAATTCTTCTCATAGAAAACTTCTACAGAAGTCTTCTCACGCGAAAATGTTATTTTGGTAAAACTGAATACAATTTTTTTGTTTGCTCACAAGAAGTTTGTTGTATTTTCACTAGCCTTTTGGATTACTTTTGCATTTAATTGAATTTGGGGTACACTTTTGCATTTGAAATCAAGTTTTGAGTCACTTTTATTTATTTATATTACATAAAAGAAATATATTTAAGATCATTTTTATTTACATGTTGTGTATAAGAAAATATACTTTAACATATATTATTTTAGTATTTTACGGGATTTATAAGTAAAAAAAAATTTGTTTAAATAATATAGCTCTAATTTTATAGTAAATTTTATAAATAATAGTATCTACCATATTATTTTAGTAAATTTTACTGATATAGGATATTTTTGGATGTTATGATAATAAGCTTTATTTATTTTTTAAAATTAAGACTTCAAAATATTAGAATTTTTTAATTATTACAACATATATAAATGGTTTTTTCGTGGTGTATTTCAAAAAGTTATTTTTATTATCTATGATTTTATCTTTTGTACAATTTTCAATATTATGATTTTGAGTGTAAACATTTATTTTCAAAAATTTATATTTTGTCAAGAAAACTTTGCAAAAGTACACAACTATTTTTGAGTTTGCAACATTAAATGAATGTTGAAACAAAATTTGTGACTACATCTAATCTACTATTTTATAAATAAAATATTTGAATTTTTGGTACTATTTTAAAAATTTCTCAATAGATTTTGTTGTAATTTAAATTTAAATTGTATTTGTCATTAATATTTTAAATGAATTTCTAAATTTCATAGTTTTTAATAATATATTTTTAAATATTATATGAACTAAATTTTATTATATACTATTATATTTTTGTATAAAAACATTTTTAAATAATAAATTGTGGAGAGTTTCAAAATATATAAAAATTTGTAGATATATATATATATATATATATATATATATAAGTATAGCCTATGTTAATACATTTATGTTGTATGAAAATGTTACAGTTTACGAATTTTAAGCTATTTTAATGATAAGTGATAATTTATTTAAATGAAAATATTTGAAATTTAAAAATTGAATTACCTATTTAATATAGTTTTATCATATTTAATTCATGTTGCATTGCTATTTTTATATAATCCAGAATATATTTATAGAATTTGTAAGAACAAACAGTATATAATTTTAATTTTCTTGTTTTATAATAAAATATTAGTTAACAATGATTTAAAATAATATTATATTACTAATTATAAAATTTATTAATGTTTTATTTTAAAATATATATATTTAGATTTTTAAGTATGATTATGTTAGACTCTTCCTCAACATAATTTGTTATATTTTAAAAGTAAACTTTAAATTTAGAGTTGGTTGATTATAAAAGTAAATAATCAAATAATTTTTAAGTGGTCCTACTATGACTTGTTAGTAGTAGATAAAACATATGATCTAAATTAATATATTAGAAAATTGTATTTCTCATTAATATTTTAAATGAATTTCTAAAATTTCATAGTTTTTAATAACATATTTTAAATAGTATATGAACTAAAGTTTATTATATACTATTATATTTTTTTGTATACAAACATTTTTAAAAAATATATTGTGGAGAGTTTCAAAATAAATAAAAAGTTGTAGATATATATATATATATATATATATATATATATATATATATATATATATATATATATATATATAAGTTTAACCTATGTTAATACATTTATTTTGTATGAAAATTTTTTACAATTTACAAATTTTAACCCATTTTAATGATGAGTGATAATTTATTTAAATGAAAAATTTAAAAATTGAATTACCTATTTAATATAGTTTTATCATATTTAATTCATGTACCATTGCTATTTTTATATAATCCAGAATATATTTATAGAATTTATAAAAAACAGTATAGAGTTTTTATTTTCTTTTTTTATAATAAAATATTAGTTATCATTGATTTATAATAATATTATATTACTAATTATAAAACTTATTAATGTGTTATTTAAAAAAAATTAGATTTTTAAGTAAGATTTTGTTAATTTTTTTTCTCAAAAACAATATATATGCCACTCGTTGTAATAGATTTTACACAGTGGACCAATTGAGGCAATGGAAAGAGACTCAAATGTGCATCATGTATGGAGAATCGAACGAAACGAGAAATCGTCTAATTTTTATTTGTTGTTTTTCTTACATGGTTTGGATTATATTTATGTCCGGTTTTATTACTCTATGCATCAATCGATTCAATCCTAACTGCAACTTGATCCTTTCACATTTAAAGCACGATATTCTTTTTAAAATCGACCGGTAGCTAGCTAAAATGTTATGCCAGATATCTCTTTACTAGTTTTGGCATGAGTGTAATGCAATGCAACACCAAAAATCACCGTATTCACCTAAGACTATATAACATGTTGTACACAGAAATACCTTTAATCGATTCCTTGTTCTGAAAGATGACATTAGAAGAAAAAAACACAACTCTGAAAAGATTGATCGTTATTTCTCATTTGTCTGGCCGTCAATATTTTACTTTCTCTGGTTTTTTTTCTGATTAACTTGGAAATATCTTAGATAAAAAGTCCAAACTAATTTCTAAGAGGATGTGTTGTTGCGAATACTTGAAAACTTTGCTTTAAGATGAGAGCTTTTTTCTCTTTGCTTTTTTTGTGTGTGTGTGTGGGGGGGGGGGGGGGGGGGGGACTGGATGGGCTCATCACATGCATATTTCATTAACATTTTTCCTTTTCAAACCAACAGATTTCCATTTCTATTTTCTCCAAGTCATCTTAGTAATTACAAAACTATACATTATAAACTAACTACTAATCAATTAGGACCCCAACAGCTCAAATACATAACCGTTCTGAGCGATTCTTCACACTTCTTCGCCTTTTCACTCTCACCAGACGAGTTAACGGCAGCGGAAACAGAAGACGAGAACCTTTTCCCCTGGGAAACAGCTCTTACATTGTTCCGGAGATGCTGATTCACCGACCGGAACATGTAGTTCCACCGACAAAGACCCAACTGGTCTTTCAACGTCTCTACGACTCCGATGCTAACTGCCACAGTCCACGCTTTGCTTGTAGAACTCATCTTTTCTTCACTGTTACTTTATGATCTTCTATTGGTTTTCGAATATAGTTGTTATTTTGATGAGTTTATAGAAGTGAAATCGAATGATATATATAAAATGAAGAAGCAGACAAAAATTGCCGTTAAGTTGGAGTGAAACCAGAAAATGTTGCTGCTGGTTTTATTACGTTACCACCGTCTGGATCTTTATATGACGAATTTATCCTTATAAAGAACAAGTAGATAAGGGGTAATGTCGATCTTTTGTAAGATCATGGTTTGAAGAGTGTGCATCTAAGCGCACCTGGTTTCGAGATTGTGTTGAGTGCTGTGTTCCTACGTTACATTTTAAAAAAGGAAAATGCATGTATAAAATGTGAATCAAGTCAAAAACACAATTAAGTGAAAAGAACCAGTTACTAATCATGTATATTAATATTGATAACCAAATGCATAGCCAAAATCGGTAGGAATATTAATATTCGCTCAATCTAATAGGTTTAGCCCTAATCATGTAAAAGTTTTTTTAATCATAATCCTTGCTTTTGAAGCATACCTTAAAAATGGTTAACCCTATAATGTACATGACTTAAATTTTAACCCATTATTTTGATTCACATAATTATTATACACTATTTAAATATCTATTAAATTTTTAAATTTGTTTGGTTATGCAAAATAATTTTTTTTCATCAAAACCCCAAAAACGAAAAATCGAGTTTTCTCACCAAAATCGTAAAATAGAGTTTTTTTTTTGGCAAGACTGAAAATCGTGTTTTTAGGGTTTTGTGAAATGCCTTTAATTTGACCCTTATAACTCAAGATCAATCCTTTTTTTACTCACTTTTATATTTTATTTAATGATATTACATAGTTAATTTAATTAATGACCAATGTAAAATATGATGTTATATCTGCCAATGCTTGTAATAGATTTTACTTTGTGGATCAATTGAGGCAATGGGAATGGATTCAAATGTGCACCATGTGTGGAGAATCAAACGAAAAAAAAGAGATCATCTATTTTTTACATTGGTCATTAATTATTTTTCGTACATGATTTGGATTATATTGATGTCTAGTCTTTTTGGTCGATGCATCAATCGGTTCAATTCTACCTGCAACTTGACCCTTTCACATTTAAAGCTCAATATTCTCTTTAAAATTGAATCGCAACTAGTTAAAATGTTTTACCATACATCTCTTTACTAGTTTTTGCATGAGCGTAATGCAATGCGACGCGACACCAAAAATCATTGTATTCACCTAAGTCTATAACACATATTATCCACAAAGATACCTTGAATCGATTACTTGTTCTAAAAGATGATACTAGAAGAGAAAACACAACTCTGACAAGATGGATCTCTATTTCCCCTTTGGCCGGCTATTAAGATTTTAATTCCTTTATTTTTTTCTGATCAACCTGAGAATATCTTAGGTCTATAAAAAGACCTAGACTAATCTCTAAAATGATAAAGATGTGCAGTATATGGATAGACTCTTGAATATATATATATATATATATATATATATATATATATATATATATATATATATATATATTGGTCAAAAGACTCTTGAATATTTAAAAGGACCGAAAACAAAGACACATATTCATATCGGTGTCAATAATAATGTGATATAGTTTCGCACAACAGTTATATTGAACAAAAAAAGTGTTGGCCTCTTAAACTCGTCTTTATACCACTCAATCACAAAATCTCGATTTTCTATTTTTTTCTTTTCAGTTTTTTTAATTGGTCATTATAGAGCATTTGTATGTGCTTTAAAATTATTCTAGTACTCATATTTGCTCTCCGTATTAAGAATAATAGTTTCTACAACTTTTTATTATTATTATTATATAAATTTAAAATTTCAAAAAGAAAAAAAATTATTTTGTCCAAAACTAAGCATAACCTACTATAAAATCAAGTTTGCAAAAAAAATAAAAAAAAATAATGGTGCCATTCATTACTAGTATTATTATTATTTTACCTATTATTAGTCTAAAGGGGTAACTTAGTTGATTTTGTAGAGATAAGAAATATGCAAAAATACAGCTTTCTCAATTAGTTAATTTACACAAATATGAGCTGATACACTTAAACTTTTCAAGCAATTACATTTATTTTTGCTGTTGCGAATACTTTGAAAGCTTTGTTTAAGCTGAGAGCTTTTTTCTCTTTGATTACATGAATTAAGTGTTTTTTAATCTACGTGCATAATCCTAGAACGTCAAATAAAAAAAACGGAGGGAGTATAAAAAATGCAGAAAATACAGCTTTTTCAATTAGTTAATTCACACAAATCTGAGCTGATACACTTAAGGTTTTCAAGCAATACATTTATTTTCTGTTGCGAATACTTTGAAAGCTTTGTTTAAGCTGAGAGCTTTTTTTCTATTTGCTTTTTGTTTGGGGGGGACTGGATGGGCTCATCACATGCATATTTCATTGACATTTTTCCTTTTGGAACCAAAAATTAAATTAACATTCCATTTCTATTTTCTCCAAATCATCTTAGTAATTACAAAACTATACATTATAAACTAACTACTAATCAATTAGGACCCCAACAGCTCAGATACATAACCGTTCTGAGCGATTCTTCACACTTCTTCGCCTTTTCACTCTCACCAGACGAGTTAACGGCAGCGGAAACAGAAGACGAGAACCTTTTCCCCTGGGAAACAGCTCTTACATTGTTCCGGAGATGCTGATTCACCGACCGGAACATGTAGTTCCACCGACAAAGACCCAACTGGTCTTTCAACGTCTCTACGACTCCGATGCTAACTGCCACAGTCCACGCTTTGCTTGTAGAACTCATCTTTTCTTCTCTTTTACTTTATGATCTTCTTTTGGTTTTCGAATATAGTTGATATTGTGTTGAGCTTAGAGAATTGTAATCGAATAATATATATAAAATGAAGAAGCCAACAAAACTTGCTGTTAAGTTGGAGTGAAACCAGAAAATGTTGCTGCTGGTTTTTATTACGTTACCACCGTCTGGATCGTTATATGACTATTTTATCCTTATAAAGAACAGTAGATAAGGGGTAATATCGATCTTTTGTCAGATCATGGTTTGAAGAGTGTGCATAGCGCACCTGGTTTCGGAATTGTTTGGGTTCTGTGTTCCTACGTTACATTTTAAAAAAGGAAAATGCATGTATAAAATGTGAATAAAGTAAAAAAAAAACAATTAAGTGAAAAGAACGTTTGGTACTATTTAGTTTATCCTTTAGTTTTGAAAATTAAACAAGAAGAGTTTGTGACCTGTGGAAATGTTCTCACTGATCTAGTTGTTGTAGACCATATATTATTTCTATGTAAAAATTGTTTTTCGTAATTTTAATTTTTCTTTGGATATTACTGTTAGGGTAAATTTGTGCATGATTCTTTGTGATACTACACAAACATTAAGTAAGTAATAGAAGACAAGATTCAATGATCAAGTATAAATTTTATTGATCAAATGAACCAGGACTACAACGTGTTGATTAAAAACTATAGTTTTAGTCGTTTAACTCTATTGTAAAATCTCTTTTTCTAGGGTTTTGGGTCTCTTTGTATAAGTTATTAGTCAAAAATTATGTTAAATCATTCCATTTCATGAAATATGGAAAGATCTTGTGCCTAAGAAGGAGAAGAAGGTCGGTGTCCTCCTCTCAAACATGAGGATTGACTTCCAAGATTAATTATCCCTAACAGTTTGCCCATTATCTTTCGATTTCATGGATGAAGTTAAGAGATAACATGTGCACTTTTGGTCGACCGCTAATATCTAAAAATTTCATAGATTCATGAGTAATCTTCTTCAGGATGATTGATCGCATTAAAATGTTATCTCCTCCTAACGCTGCTATGAGAAGTGATATTCCACAATGGAAGCAAAGAAAGGAAAAGTATGCTCAGAAGTTTTCTACAAGTCGTGCTTTGGATCAATTACCCGATGAAAGGAGAATTTATGAAGCATTGTATGATGTAGGAAATATGTCTCTCGTCAAGTTTTCTACAAGTCGTACTTGTGATCAATTCAATCTACCCGATCAAATGTGGACATTTGCAGCATTGTATGATTTAGGCAAATATGTCTCCCGTCAAGCTTTCATTACTTGGATGGCTAGTTGGAACCAATGGCTGAGCTATGTGGTGGGGAGAGGTTCATCTGATTTTATAAAAATGAATTTCACATACGTATATTAAGTAATTGTTAGAATATTTTGTGAAAAACCTTTAGTTTGACCCCATAATTCAAGATCAATTCTTTTTTGACCCACTTTTATATCTTTTTACTGAGATTACATAAGAATTATAATAAATGATCAATGTAAAATGTGATGCTAGTTCCACCACTGGTTATAATAGATTTAACAAAGGGGAACAATTAAGGCAATGGGAGCAGACTCATATATGCACAATGTGTGGAAACCTGAATCAAACAAGAGATCATCTATTTTTACCTGTTATTTTCCTACATGGTTTGGACTATATTGATGTCTGGTCTTCTTGGTCGCTGCATCATTCCTAACTGCAACTTGATCCTTTCACATTTAAGGCGCAATAGTATTTTCAAAATTGACTCATATTCTTGGAACTGTTAGAGTAAATTTTTTCAGGATTGTTCGCGATACTACAGAAAAAAATAAGTAATAGAAAACAAAATTTAATGATCAAATACAAATTTTATTGATTAAGAGAGCCATGACAACAAGTATTGATTAAAAACCATAGTTCTAGTTGCCTAACTCTATAGTCGAATCTTTGAATAATAGATTCTTTGTTCTAGGGTTTTGGGTCCCTTTTATAGTTTGTCGTTAGTCAAAATTATGTTAAATCATTCCATATAATGAATTATAGAAAGATCTCCCGCTTAGGCAGGAGAAGAAGGTCGGTGACCTCCTCTCAAACAGAAGGAATGACTTCCTAGATTAATTATTCTTAACAATTTATCCATTATCTTTGGATTTCAAGGATGAAACTAAGAGATAAAATGTACAATTTGGTCGACCGGATCATATGCTAATGGCAGAAATTTTCATACATGCATGAGTAATCTTCTTTAGGATGATTGATTGCATTAAAATATTATCTCCTCCTAACGCTGGTATGAGAAGTGATATTCTACAATGGAAGCAAAGCGAGGAAAAATATGCTCAGAAGTTTTCTACAAGTCATACTTGAGATCAATTCAATCTACCGATCAAAGGTGGACTTCTGCAGCATTGTAGGTAATATGTCTCTCGTTAGGCTTTCTACAAGTCGTACTTGGGATCAATTCAATTTACCAAATCAAAGTTGGATTTTTGCAGCATTGTACGATTTAAGAAATATGTCTCTCGTCAAGCTTTCATTACTTGGATGGCTTGTTGTAAACAATGGCTGAACTATGTGGTGGGGAGGGGGTCATCTGATTTTATAAAAAATGAATTTAATTTACGTACATTAAGTAGTTGTTAGAATATTTTGGTGAAAAACCTTTAGTTTGAACCCATAACTCAAGATCAATTCTTTTTTTGACCAATGTAAAATGTGATGCTAGTTCCGCCACTAGTTATAATAGATTTTACAAAGGGAAAAAATTAAGGCAAAGGAAACAGCCTTATATATGCGCAATGTGTGGAGAGCTGAACGAAAAGAGAGATCATCTGTTTTCACATGTTTTTCATTTGGACTATATTGATGTCTGGTCTTCTTGGTCGCTGCATCAATCCTAACTGCAACTTGATCCTTTCACATTTAAAGCACAATAGTCTCTTAAAATTGACTCGCAACTAGCTAAAGTGCTGTGCAAGTCATATCTTCACTAGTTTTGGCGTGAGCGTAATTCAAGGGGAATTATATACTTATGTCGTTTGGCTACAAGCAAGAAAAAACTGAAGGTAACGAATTCGGACCGTCGACCCTTAAGGTCATTGCGGGATGCCATTTACCACCCGACCACTAACGTGTGGTTTAAAAATACTTTTTTTCACAATATAAGTGGTTTTCTTATTGGAAAAATTTCTCAAAGAACAATTTTTTAGTTTTTGTCAGTATAAGAGTCTTTAATAAAAAATGACAAAAATATGTTTCATTAAAGAGGTGAAGACATTTCCACCATTTACTTTATAGATATTTAAATATAAATAAATAATAAAAAAATAGAACTTTGAATCATATGTTTTCAAATTTGAATTTTTTATAATTTTTTTTTGGTTTTCTTTCCAAATTATTCTTTCTCAATTTTTTAAAAAAAAATCTTTTTGAAACTATTTTTAAAAATTTTATTTTGAAACTTTAAATATTTACTTATTTTTTTTTTTAAAATAAAGCTCACCCTTTAACTCTAAACTCCATGTTCATATTAGGGGTATAAATGTATATTTACCCTTTAATGAAACCTCTTATCATCATTTTTTTCTTTGATGGCTCTTTTGGTGAAAAGAAAATGAAATTGATTTCGTAGGTAATTTATTTATTTATTTTAATGAACCTTTATATTTATTAGATATTGTGTAATCAATTAAATTATAATATTAATTTTTTTTACAATTGTTTGAATTTATTAATTAAATATTTTTAAAAAAAAGTAACAACTTTATAATATTTTTTTTTTACCTAAAAGTATCTATAATATGACACAAAAGAATTATTATTTTGTCTCTTTGGTATCATTGAAACTTTTCATGGGTCATTGATACTATTTGATTACATGATTTTCATATTGGGATATATATATATGCAATGATAGAGGGCATGACTGGTTTTTCCGTTACCACCTGCAAACACAGCTTTTGCGATTGGTAGCGGTTGTTGGTATTTTGTAACAATCATAGAAAACGCTATAAATTTCCTTAAACCACTATAAACCTCTAAAATTCAAAAGCTGGTTCCAGCTAGCGATTGCGGGCGGTCGAGGGAGGGTAAATTTTAACAAAAATATATATAAATAAAACATAAAAAATATTCAATTAAAATTTTAAATTTATATAATATAAATACCAAAAATATATATTATATTTTAATTTATATTATAAAAATTTAAATAAAAATATTTCTATAATTTTTAAAAAGTTTAATTTATAAATATAATTAATATATTATAATAATATGATTTCTGATATTTTTATAATTATATTAAATATAAATATTGTTAATTTATTATTTAACCACTGATGCATTTGGTAGTTAACCAATCATAAGTAATCCGCAAACGCAACAATTTTAACCGTTTTATCAGTCGTTGAAATCTCTTAAAAACGCATAAAACCGCAACCATCCGCAAATGCTCACAGCCGCTGCGGTTACACCAGTGGGCCCCTAAAAGGAGATTTTGGATGTAAAAAAAGCTTCTCAAGTTAAGAAAAGTCTCCTTTCATTTTTACAAATGAGATCAAAGATGACTTATGTATTTTTTTGGACAGAAGTAAGGTGTGGGTCTTATGCTTTGATCCACTCTCATAAACCATTGTTAGGTACTCATATGAAAGCTAACGTTAAGGAAACCTCATATGCTAATGGTTGGAAATTTTGTAGATGCATGAATAATCATCTTTAGAATATGATTGATCGCATTAAAATGTTATCTCCTGCTAGTGCTGCTCTAGGAAGTGATATTCCACAATAGGAGAAAAGTGACGAAAAATATGATCAAAAGTTTTTTACAAGTCATACTTGGGATCAATTCAATCTACCCGATTAAAGATGAACGCTACATGGTTTAAGAAATATGTCTCTCCTCAAGCTTTCATTACTTGGATGGCTTGTTGTAATCAGCAGTGGAGCTATGTGGTGGGGAGGGGGTTAACTGACCAATGTGATTTATATATATATATATATATATATAAAAACACTTATATATGTTAAACAATTGTAGAGTGTTTGGTGAAATGCCTTTAGTTTGATCTCCATAACTCAAGATCAATTCTTTTTTTGACTCACTGTTATATTTTTTTAATGAGATTATATAATTATTTTAATAAATGACCAATGTGAACTACGATGTTATATTTGCCACTGGTTGTAATAGATTTTACTTAGTGGATCAATTGAGGCGATGAGAATAGACTCGAATGTGCACCATGCTTGGAGAACCGAACGAAATATAGATCATCTATTTTTTACCTGTTATTTTTCTTACATGGTTTGGATTATATCGATGTTTGGTTTTCTTGGTCGATGATCAATCGATTCAATCCTAACTTCAGCTTGACCCTTTCACATTTAAAGTGCAATATTCTCTTTAAAATCGACTCGCAGCTAGCTAAAATGTTGTGCCAGACATCTTTTACTAGTTTTGGCATGAGCGTAATGCAATGTGACACCAAAAATCACCGCTACTTTCAATTGATTACTGGTTCTGAAAGATGACATTGGAAGAGAAAACATATATCTGAAAAGATTTATCTTTGTTTCTCCTTTGACCAGCTATTAAGATTTTACTTTCTCTGATTTTACTTTCTCTTTTTTTTTTCTTATTAACCTAGGATTATCTTAAGTCTATAGAGGGTCTAAACAAATCTCCAAGAGGAAGTGTAGTTGTTACAGCCCAGAATGGGGGTCGTCCTGATGGTGGATGGATGGGCAAATCGGATCGACCAAGAGATGATCGATTTATCGATATTGCTGGAATCTACCTTGCAAACCTGAAACAAATGGAAAACAAATGAGATGCGGTTTATGCTATGAAATAAACAATGAAAATAGATAAAGAAAAGGGATAGATATGGTGGAATCAAGCTGCTGGATGTGTATCACTCTCAGCTTGATCAAAGGATGGACTTTGAAGGGGATTTGCGGATGATGGTTTGATTGAATCTCTCAATCTGGTGGGATGATGGCACGATGTGATTGACTCTCTCAATCTGTGTTCCTCAAGGCTGATGAATCCACAAACAACCTGTAAGACCACGAATCAGTAGGACTAAAGCACTTCACACACTAGAATCCTAAAGACAATCGATTTTATGCAAAGAACACTTTGATAAAAACTGAATAAACTTTTATTAACTAGATGATTGAGGGTGGTTTTTACATTGCACGTCTAGGAGCTTATATAGTGCTCAGAGACAAGATTACAAACGTTCTAAAAAAAGAAAGAAAGGAAAGAAATCAAAAAGAAAGCAAGAAAATCGAAATATGGCCGTTGGAGCCTTTAGTGGGATTCTTTGGCTCCAAGTGAGGAAATTGCTTCTTCTTGAATCTGGACGGTTTAAGGGGATAAGATAGCTTTCTTGGGACCTTCTGTATGGCTTGGAAGGTCTTCAACTCGTGCCTAAACAATAGGGAAAGGAGCTGTTGAGATTTGAATGCAATGAGCTCCAAATATGGTAAGTTGCACTTAATGGGGATCCTCCTGATCCTGTGGGCTCTGGAGCATGGTATGATGATGGCATCGACTCCTGATTGGTTGGAATGGTCTTCTGGAGGTCTTGGGTTGATCATATTGCCTTCTGGTTGGAATTTGTTTGCTGGCAAATGATTAAACCGAAAGATTGTCCAATCTTTCCATAAACTGCTCGGTTTGGCCGGTTCTGGATAAATGAGCATAACTTCTATTTCCCTTGACCAAATCTCGTGATATTGGGCTTCCTGGAAAGCTAAGAAACTCCTCTTGACTTCTAAATTTGTTTTTGACTCGGGCCGGATCTTTATGGGGCTTAAACCTTCTTCCAAACTCGGGTCCAAAATCGAGTACTCGCAAATGAATGGGCTGGGCAACGTCCATTTTGTAAAATCCATAACTTCTTGTTCCGTGGGTATTTTCTTGAAATTCAAAGCCTCAGTGCTTCCTTGATGAGTAAGCCTTCCTTTAAAATTGGTTTCACTCCAAATGGACTTCTGGTTGCTGAGATATTCGCATTGGACTGAACCCATGTCGCTGGAACCTCTACACTGGTTGGTATGGAAAGTTTGGTGAGTATCTGGACGAGCTGCTGGTTTGATGGCCGCAACATTCCCTCCCCCTTGTGAAGGTTTTGACCTCAAAACTGGATAACCTGCACCAAGATAGAGCAAGTCAGGTTTCATTCTCTTTTGAGATTCCAAAGTCTTACCTCGGTATTGTTTTGGTTTGGGGATGGATTGTGCATCTGGTGGCTCTTCTTTGAAAAGATGGGAAATTATCACGCCTCTATCATGAACATGGTCATTGCATCTCTTCTGGGGTTGATGGTCCTTCAGACTTTTGGTAGGCTCATTTTTGACCAACATTGGAGTTGAGTCTTTTAGCAACAAAAGTTGATCCGGTGGGATCTCTTTGAAGCTTTCTTCTTTGCAACCTGAAATATTCTCAACATTCTGGACAAAAACCAAGTGAATCATATCTGATACTGGAGTTTTATTAAAAGAATGTGCTATGGTCGAATTTACCTTAGTTCCATCAGCATGATGAAGAATGAAATTCTTCTTTGGGCAAGTGTGGTTGGATGGCTGCCTCTTTTGCAACTTCTTACCTTGGTAGGTATGATCACTCTCTTGTGATACATTAGTTCGGTTTTTGTGTCCTTCTTGAATTATTCCTGGATCAAAACATCTTGGCAAAGACAAGTGTATTATATCAAAGCAAAGGAATTTATAAACTGACAATATCATAGAACAATTAACCTTTGTGGCAGTAAGAACATCTAGTTCTTTGTTTGCCTTGTGTTCACCTAGGTTTCCTGTACCAATTTCACTTCCTCTTGGACAAGACAAGTATATCAATCCTGTCATGGACTTAATAAGAAAATTCTGATCTATAGTGAAATGTACCTCAGGCTTTAGCACTTGAACATTCTCTTGTTCAAATTTCGGTTTCCACTTGTGGTGTGGATTTTGATTGAGCTCATGTTCTGGTTTGGCTTTTTGAACTTCAGTAAGCATATGGCTCTCATCTGGTATCCCTGTACCATGGATATACACGTTTAAACCAGTGTCTAAAGGTGATGTTAAACACTTACCTTGGTTTGATACTTTGGTTACTGGTTTTGCTTGTTTAAGCAATTTGAGTGGCACCATGTCTTGAGACTTCTTCTGGTCCATTGGAAGGTAAGGCCCTGGGGTGTCATCTCCGTGGAATATAGGCTCCATAAGACCTGTAATAACACTCTTGGACAAAGACAAGTGCATCATACAAGTAGTAGATGAGTCATGAACTATATTATCAAGTGTAGGACTTACCTTAGCCTTTACTTTCATAGTAGCTGGTTTTGGTTCTGTTTTGATCCTGCTCAAAGTGTCTTGGCCGACACTTTTACTCATCTCCCTGACCTCTGGGATGTCTCTCTTCTGGTCCAATAAATTGCCAGTGGTGTGGACTTGGTTTGGCCGCATGCTGCCTTGTGAAGGTAAGCTCCTTTGTCCTTCTTTTGACACCTCTCTTCTTGCATCTTTGGGAACATGAGTTGGATACCTCTTTGGATATAATTCCTGGATTTCAGAACTTGTGTATTCTGGTGCAAACTCATGCCTCATGACTTCCTTAAGGTCTCTCCACGTTTTGATAGTTGGCTCCTTGTAAAACCATCTATCATCTTCTTCTTGTATCCACCACTTAAAGGCATCATCTCTAAGTTGATCAATGGCATAGGACAACCTCTCCTTTATATGGATGTTGTTGTAGTAGAACCATTCATCAGTGTTCCTTTCCCACCTTAGATAACCTCTCTTCCCTGAAAAAGTAAAGAGTTGAACTTTATCAGCAACATCATTATAATCAAACCGATAATTAAGAACATGATGGTTGTGGGATTTAGGAGTTGGATGTTGGTTGATCCCTGAAGGGTCTGGTGGTTTTGGCTCAACATATGCAGCCTCTGGTGCATTCACAAAACTTCTTTCTCCTGGTTTTGGTCGTTGGCCTTGAGCTTTGTTCCTTTTCTCCAGCTGAGAAATCTGGTCCTTGAGCTCTTGTAAAGCTGCCAACTGCTGGTTCATTGTGGCCCTTAGAGTATGGCCGTGTGATTCCTCTACCATTGCTTCCTGAAAATAATCTCAAAGAGCAAGTGAAGGTATGGGAAGTTCTGGTCGAACCAAAATAAAACAAATGCAGTAATGAAACTTAATCAAAACCGAGAATTATGCAAGTATGAACCGAAATGAAACACTAAGCAAAATTATTTCTTTTTCTTTTGGTTTTCTGATGCAAGCAAGAAATGAAGGAAATATGGAATGATAATAAACACAATTAAAATTAAATATGAAATGCAAACTAACAATGATATATATTTTTTTGAGTTTTTAGTTTAAGGGATGCAATAAACTGAAAATGGAAACAATGAAGTATGCTTGGACCAAAATGATATAAACTAAGCTAAATAATTTTTAATTTTGTTTTTCAATTCAGGATATGATATGCACGAAATTTAAATGGTTCAAATGTCTATATCCTTTTTTTTTATTTAAACTTGATATGCAATGCAAAGAAAATGGAAACAATTCAAATGCAGATTTTTTTTGGCAGTTTTTGATTATGGAAATAAAACAAAAAGGGGAACTAACAAAATTTCGAAACTAAATGCAATGCAACTGAATCAAACTCAACTTTTCTTTTTCTTTTTTCGTGGATAATATGATGATGAACAGCAAGAACACAAAAAAAAAAATTCAGAAACAAAACTTGAAACAAAAACACAGTTTTTTATGGATTTTCGGTTTATGAATGGAAAAACAAATGCAAGCAAGTATTAGATGCAAGGATAGATGTCACCTGAGTCAGGAAGTTTAGCTCTGATACCAAAATGTTACAGCCCAGAATGGGGGTCGTCCTGATGGTGGATGGATGGGCAAATCGGATCGACCAAGAGATGATCGATTTATCGATATTGCTGGAATCTACCTTGCAAACCTGAAACAAATGGAAAACAAATGAGATGCGGTTTATGCTATGAAATAAACAATGAAAATAGATAAAGAAAAGGGATAGATATGGTGGAATCAAGCTGCTGGATGTGTATCACTCTCAGCTTGATCAAAGGATGGACTTTGAAGGGGATTTGCGGATGATGGTTTGATTGAATCTCTCAATCTGGTGGGATGATGGCACGATGTGATTGACTCTCTCAATCTGTGTTCCTCAAGGCTGATGAATCCACAAACAACCTGTAAGACCACGAATCAGTAGGACTAAAGCACTTCACACACTAGAATCCTAAAGACAATCGATTTTATGCAAAGAACACTTTGATAAAAACTGAATAAACTTTTATTAACTAGATGATTGAGGGTGGTTTTTACATTGCACGTCTAGGAGCTTATATAGTGCTCAGAGACAATATTACAAACGTTCTAAAAAAGAAAGAAAGGAAAGAAATCAAAAAGAAAGCAAGAAAATCGAAATATGGCCGTTGGAGCCTTTAGTGGGATTCTTTGGCTCCAAGTGAGGAAATTGCTTCTTCTTGAATCTGGACGGTTTAAGGGGATAAGAGAGCTTTCTTGGGACCTTCTGGATGGCTTGGAAGGTCTTCAACTCGTGCCTAAACAATAGGGAAAGGAGCTGTTGAGATTTGAATGCAATGAGCTCCAAATATGGTAAGTTGCACTTAATGGGGATCCTCCTGATCCTGTGGGCTCTGGAGCATGGTATGATGATGGCATCGACTCCTGATTGGTTGGAATGGTCTTCTGGAGGTCTTGGGTTGATCATATTGCCTTCTGGTTGGAATTTGTTGGCTGGCAAATGATTAAACCGAAAGATTGTCCAATCTTTCCATAAACTGCTCGGTTTGGCCGGTTCTGGATAAATGAGCATAACTTCTATTTCCCTTGACCAAATCTCGTGATATTGGGCTTCCTGGAAAGCTAAGAAACTCCTCTTGACTTCTAAATTTGTTTTTGACTCGGGCCGGATCTTTATGGGGCTTAAACCTGCTTCCAAACTCGGGTCCAAAATCGAGTACTCGCAAATGAATGGGCTGGGCAACGTCCATTTTGTAAAATCCATAACTTCTTGTTCCGTGGGTATTTTATTGAAATTCAAAGCCTCAGTGCTTCCTTGATGAGTAAGCCTTCCTTTAAAATTGGTTTCGCTCCAAATGGACTTCTGGTTGCTCAGATATTCGCATTGGACTGAACCCATGTCGCTGGAACCTCTACACTGGTTGGTATGGAAAGTTTGGTGAGTATCTGGACGAGCTGCTGGTTTGATGGCCGCAACAGTAGTTAATAGATATATTCTCGAATATTTAAATGAGCCGAAAACAAAGATACATATCCATATAGACGTCAATATAATGTGATATAGTTTCAATGGCATCCTAAACTTATTTTCTTACCAATCGACCACAAGATCCTAGCGTTCTGTTTATTATTATAGAGCATTTGTATGTGTTTTAAAGCTTATCTTAACACTCATATTTGCTCTCACTACTTAGGAATAATAGTCGGTAAAACTTTTTTTATTATTATATAAATTTGAAAATTTCAGAAAAAAATAAATTAGTTTGTCCAAAACTAAGTATAACCTATTATAAAATCATGTTTCCAAAAAAAGTAAAAGAAAATTAATGGTGCCATTTATTGCTATTATTATTATTTTCTCTATTATTCTAAAAGGATAACTTGCATATGTAGTTGATTTTGTAGAGATAAGAAATATAAAATATAAAGCTTTCTAAATTAGTTAATTTACACAAATATGAGCTGATACACTTAAAATTTTCAAGCAATACATATATTTTGCTGTTACCAACACTTGAAAGCTTTGCTTTTAGCTGAGAGCTTTTTTCTCTTGTTTTTTTTGTTTGGAGGGGGGACTAGAAGGGCTCATCACATACATATTTCATTAACATTTTTCCTTTTCAAACCAAAAATTAAATTAAGATTTCCATTTCTATTTTCTTCAAGTCATCTTAGTAATTACAAAACTATACATTATAAACTAACTACTAATCAATTAGGACCCCAACAGCTCAGATACATAACCGTTCTGAGCGATTCTTCACACTTCTTCGCCTTTTCACTCCCACCAGACGAGTTAACGGCGGCAGAAACAGAAGATGAGAACCTTTTCCCCTGGGAAACAGCTCTTACATTGTTCCGGAGATGCTGATTCACCGACCGGAACATGTAGTTCCACCGACAAAGACCCAACTGGTCTTTCAACGTCTCTACGACTCCGATGCTAACTGCCACAGTCCACGCTTTGCTTGTAGTACTCATCTTTTCTTCACTTTTACTTTATGATCTTCTTTTGGTTTTCGAATATAGTTGTTATTGTGATGAGTTTAGAGAAGTGTAATCGAATGATATATATATAAAATGAAGAAGCCCACAAAAATTGCCGTTAAGTTGTAGTGAAACCAGAAAATGTTGCTGCCGGTTTTATTTGTTACCACCGTCTGGATCGTTATATGACTATTTTATCCTTATAAAGAACATTAGATAAGGGGTACTATCGATCTTTTGTCTGATCATGGTTTGAATAGTGTGCACCTAAGCGCACCTGGTTTCGAGATTGTGTTGAGTTCTGTGTTCCTACGTTACATTTTAAAAATGGAAAATGCATGTATAAAATGTTAATCAAGTCAAAAACACAATTAAGTGAAAAGAACCAGTTACTATGGTAGATAACCAAATGCATAGCCAAAATCGGTAGGAATATTAATATTGGCTCAATCTAATAGATTTAGCCCTAATCTTGTAAAACTTTTTTTAATCATAATCCTTGCTTTTGAAACATAGCTTAAAAATGGTTACCCCTATATTGTACATGACTTAAATTTTAACTCATTTATTTTGATTTATATAATTATTATACACTATTTAAAATCTATTAAAATTTTAAATTTGTTTGATTATATAAAATAAAGTTTTCTCATCAAAACCTCAAAAACGAAAAATTGAGTTTTCCCATCAAAATAGTAAAATCAAGTTTTTTGTTGCCAAGACCGGAAATCTTGTTTTTAGAATTTTGTGGTTTCAGCGGAAAAACTTGATTTTGCGGTTTTGGCAGAAAAACTCAATTTTGCGGTTTATGCGGGAAAACTCAATTTTTCGAGTTCAGTGGAAAATCAAATTCAATTTTTTGCGTTTTGGCGGAAAAATGCAAATTTACGGTTTTGACGAAAAAACACAATTTTACGGTTTTGAAGAGAAACTCGATTTTGTGGTTTTAGCAAGCAAACTCGAGTTTGCGGTTTTGGCTCGAAACACACAATTTTTTTTGGTTTTAGCAAGGAAACTTGATTTTGCGGTTTTGATGGGAAAACTTGATTTTTCTATTTTAGCGGGAAAACTTGATTTTGCGGTTTCGGCGGTTTTAGCGGGAAAATTCGATTTACGGTTTTGACGGAAAATGCGGATTTTGCGGTTTTGGCGAGAAAACTTAATTTTGTGTTTTCGCGGGAAAACTCGACTTTGCGATTTTAGTGAGAAAAAAATAATTTTGCGGTTTTATCGGGAAAACTCAATTTTGTAGTTTTGAAGGGTTAACTTGATTTTGCTGTTAGGGAAAGCTCAATTTGCACTTTTGGCAGAAAATTTAATTTTTTCAGTTTTAGTGGAAAATACGATTTTGCAATTTTGACGAGAAAACACGATTTTACGGTTTTTCATTTATATGATATCTTGAGTTGTTAAAAATGTAAATTTTGGTTAAAATTAGTATGCAAACATTTGCATGCATAAAAATTAAATGGGTTAACCCTGGTACCAACCCTAATTCTTGATTAGAATAGGGTTAAAATAAGGTTGAATTTAAAATAAGAATGGGTTTATTTTAAACAAAAAAGGGCTCAACCCTGACCCCGGATTTAACATCCCTAACAGTCGGCAACAAACACAAGGTGGTACTATTTAGTGTATTGTTTAGCTTTGCTAAGTAAACAAGAAGAGTTTGTGACTTGTGGAAATGTTCTTCACTAATCTAGTTGTTGCATACCATATCGTAATTTAAATTTTTCTTTGGATATTACTGGTAGAGCAAAATTTTTGAAGGATTCTTCGCGATACTACGAAAACATGAAGTAAGTAATAGAAGACAAGATTCAATGATCAAGAATGAAATTTATTGATCAAGAGAGCCAAGATTACAACGTGTTGATTAAAAACCATAGTTCTAGTCGTGCAACTCTATAGTCGAATCTTTGAATAGTCGATCCCTTGTTTTAGGGTTTTGGATCCCCTTTTATAGGTTTTCATTAGTCCAAAATTATGTTAAATCATTCTATGTCATGAATTATGGAAAGAACTCCCGCCTAGGCAGGTGAAGAAGGTAGGTGTCCTTCTCTCAAATAGGAGGAATGACTTCATACATTAACTACACCTAACAGTTTGCCCATTATCTTTTGATTTCATGGATGAAGTTAAGAGATAGCATGTTCACTTTGGTCGACCGGAACATATGCTAATGGCTGAAAATTTAGATGCATGAGTAATCTTCTTCAGGATGATTGATTGCATTAAACTGTCATCTCCTCCTAACACTGCTATTAGAAGTGATATTCCACAATGGAAGCAAAACGAGGAAGATATGCTAGAAGTTTTCTACAACTCATACTTGGAATCAATTCAATCTTACCTATCAAAGATTGAATTCTGAAGCATTGTAGGCAATATGTTTCTCGTCAAGCTTTCTACAAGTCATACTTGGTATTAATTCCATCTACCCGATCAAAGGTGGAGTTTTGCAGAATTGTATGATTTAGGCAATATGTCTCTCGTCAAGCTTTCATTACTTGGATGGCTTGTTATAACAAATGGCTAAGCTATGTGGTGGGGAGGGAGGTCAGTTTGACCCATGTGATTTTATAAAAAGTGAATTTCACTTACATATATTAAGTAGTTGCTAGAATATTTGGTGAAAAGCCTTAAGTTTAACCCTATAACTCAAGATCAATTTGTCTTTGACACACCTTATATCTTTTACTTAAAATGACCAATTTGAAATGTGATGCTAGTTCCGCCACTGGTTATAATATATTTTACAAAGGGGAACAATTAAGGCAATGTGAACATACTCATATATGCACAATGTGTGAGAACTGAACGAAATGAGAGAGCATCTATTTTTACCTGTTATTTTCCTACATGGTTTGGACTATATTGATGTCTGGTCTTCTTGGTCGCTGCATCAATCCTAACTGCAACTTTATCCTTTCACATTTAAAGCGCAATAATCTCTTCGAAATTGACTCGCAACTAGCTAAAATGCCGTGCAAGTCATATCTTCAATAGTTTTGGCATGAGCTTAATGTAAGGGGAATTGGATACTTATGTCTTCTGGCCACATGCAAGGAAAATCTGAGGGTAACGAATTTGAGCCTTCGACCCTTAAGATCATTGTCGGATGTCATGTACCACCCGACCACTAACACGTGGTTCACAAAAAAGTTTGTTTTCACAATATAAGTGGTTTTCTTATTGGAAAATTTTCTCAAAGAACCTTTTTTAGTTTTCATCACCAGGAGAGTCTTTAAGAAGAAAAATGACAAAAAGAAGTTTCATTAAAGAGGTAAAGACATTTCCACCATTTACTTTATACATATTTAAATATAAATAAATAATAATAAAATAAAACTAAGAGTTTCGAATTATATGTTTTCAAATTCAAATTTTTTATAATTTTTATTTTTTGAATTTTTCCAGAGTTTTTTTCTCAATTTTTTTAATAATCTTTTTGAAATTGGAAAACATTTTCTGAAACTATTTTTAAAATTTTTATTTTGAAACTTAAAGATTTATGTATCTATTTAAAAAAAAAACTTTCACCCCTTAACTTTAAACTTTATATCCATATTAGTTAAACTTAAAGATTAAATGTATATTTACCCTTTAATAAAACATTTTTGATCATTTTTTCCTTGATGGCTCTTTTTGTGAAAATAAAATAAAATGGGATATGGTAGGGAATGTTTTTTTTCAGTGAACCTTTTTTATCTATTTGATATTGTGTAGTCAATTAAATAATATTAGTTTTTTTACAATTTGTTGAATTTATTAATTAAATATTTTTTCTTAAAAAGTAACAACTTATTTAAAATTAGTGCTTTTACCTAAAACTACCTACAATATAACACAAAGGAATTATTAGTTTGTCTCTTTGGTATGGTCATTGGTACTATTTGATTACGTGATCTTCATATTGGGGTATATGAAATGACTAAAAGGAGATCTTGGATGTAAAAAAAAGCTTTTCAAGTTAAGAAAAGTCTGCTTTCATTTTTATAAATGAGATCAAAGATGATTCAGGTACGCTTTTGGATAGAAGTAAGGTGTGGGTCTTATGCTCTGATTCACTCTATCATGAACCATTGTTAGGTATTCATAGGGACTCTAACGTTAAGGAAACCTCATATGCTAATGGTTGGAAATTTCAAAGATGCATGAATAATCTTCTTTATAATGATTGGTCGCGATAAAATGTTATCTCCTTTTAATGTTGCTCTGGGAAGTGATGTTCCACAATGGAAGAAAAGCGACAAAAGATCTTCTCAAAAGTTTTTTCAAGTCGTACTTGGGATCATTTTAATCTACCTTATTAAAGGTGGACTACTATAGCATTGTATGGTTTAAGCACTATGTCTCTCGTCAAGCTTTCATTACTTGGGTGGCTTGTTATAATATGTGGTGGAGAGGAGGTTAGCTGACCCATGTGATTTATATAAAAAAGGAATTTCACTTATATGAGTTAAGTAGTTTTTAAAATATTTGGTGAAATACTTTAAGTTTGATCCCCATAACTCAAGATCCATTCTTTTTTTGCTCATTTTATAGATTTTCTAATGAAATTATATAATTATAATAATAAGTGATTAATGTATAGTGTGATGTTATATCTGCCACTCGTTGTAATAGATTTTACACAGTGGACCAATTGAGGCAATGGGAAAGGACTCAAATGTGCATCATGTATGGAGAACCGAACGAAACGAGAGATTGCCTATTTTTTACCTGTTGTTTTTCTTACATGATTTGGATTATATTTATGTCTGGTTTTATTACTCGATGCATCAATCGATTCAATCATAACTGCAACTTGATCCTTTCACATTTAAAACACAATATTCTCTTTAAAATTGATTTGTAGACCATATATTTTTGGTTCTTCTATGTAACAATTGTTTTTCGTAATTTAAATTTTTCTTTGGATATTACTATTAGGGTAAATTTGTGCAGGTTTTTTCGTGAAACTACAGAAACATGAAGTAAGTAATAGAAGACAAGATTCGATGATCAAGTATAAATTTTATTGATCAAAAGAGCCAGGACTACAACGTGTTGATTAAAATCATTGTTCTAGTCGTCTAACTCTATAGTCGAATCTTTGAATAGTTGATCCTTGTTCTAGGGTTTTGGGTCTCTTTTGACAAGTTTTCTTTAGTCAAAAATTATGTTAAATCATTCCATATCATGAAATATGGAAAGATTTCCCGCCTAGGAAGGAGAAGAAGGTCGGTGTCCTCTTCTCAAACATGAGAAATGACTTCCTAGACGACTTCCAGAGAAGTCGTCTCATATGGTTAATCTTAAAAATAACTTATAAATTTTATTAAGTAATGACATTTTCGTGAATAATCAGAATTTTTTTGGGTGAATAGAGCAAATGAAAATTCCAAAAAATCAGATTAGTCTTGTTTTTGACTTAAGTTTTGAGTCATTTTTGCTAGAAGTCTATGCTTCTTTGTCTATGTAAATATTATATATGATTATGTAGTGAAGTTATATATTTTTAGAAGATACAAAAGACATGTATAACCACTTATTGCAAAAATTTAAATAAAATTTAAATATATGTAAATGAAATATATATATATATATATATATAATTTCTATAAATGCATTTATCAAAGATAATGTATATATTAAACAACAGATATTTATATATATATATATATATTTTAAAAAAATGTAAGTAAATTATTTCATAAAAACCAAAAAATGTTAAACCATATTTTCGAAAAAATATCTTTAGTTTGAAAGTGATGAAGTAAATTATATTTAAATATATACAAGTAACTAATAGAGAGAGAGAGAGAGAGAGAGAGAGAGAGAGAGAGAGGAGAAGAGAGAGAGAAGAGAGAGAGAGAGAGAGAGAGAGAGAGAGAGAGAGAGAGAGAGAGAGAGAGAGAGAGAGAGAGAGAGAGAGAGAGAGAGAGAGAGAGAGAGAGAGAGAGAGAGAGAGAGAGAGAGAGAGAGAGAGAGAGAGAGAGAGAGAGAGAGAGAGAGAGAGAGAGAGAGAGAGAGAGAGAGAGAGAGAGAGAGATTAAATCTGCATTCATAGTCATTGACTTTCAAATTTGTTTAAACAAGTTTCCTATTTTGCATATAAAAAGTAAATAAAACTAGCATTAATTTGCATTTAGATTTGAGCTCCAACTAGCGACCATGTTTTAGGGAAAAATGATGAATTTTTTTGATCCTCAAATTTTATACCACTTAAATTGAATATTTAATCAAATTTATTACTAGATGGATCTCACTTTATTCTTCCAAATTCTTCATTGATGAATGAATTTATAAATGAAAATTTCCTCTCTAAATTTTATGAGGAACAAAATAAACAAAATATCTTTCTTTTTTAATTTATTCAATTCCTCAAATAAATTTTTGTTCCTTCTCTTGTTCATTTTTCCAATCATCTAAAAGTTACATGTTTCAATTATTTTATGATATTTTCTTTTTAAGCATTTAATAAGTTTTTAATAAGATATTAAATTATTATATCAATTTTGGAGTTTCGACAGAATTTACAGAGATGAGTTGTAACAGAATGCAATAATTAAACTATCAACAAATTCTACTGGCGACAAAGCAAACTTGAAGAATAGCGGATCAAAATCTAAAAGCCAGATAGGCAGCGAGTCAAGCACAAATCAAAGAAACTAAGAGTAGTCGCGAGTAAGAGATCGACACCAAAAGCTATTGAGAGAAAGGCGTCTTCACACCTTGAAACAACGGTTGTTGTAGCTTCCAACCCCTCAACCGAAACCAGACCATGTCAAAGAATCTATGCATAAACAAATCCAAAATACATGATAACTATACCTCCGACAACACGATAGAGAACCACCGAGCAAAGATGTCGTCGTTCAAAGAGATGATCCGGAGATTGCCGCCTCCAGTCCAAACCCCCGTGACTGTTTCACCCATTGAACTGAAATTCATATAGAGGTAGCGGACAGAAAGGTGACAACTCTCCGGAATCACAACCGCATGAGAATGAACCGCCCGTTAGACCAACTACTGCACGACAAGAAGAGCAAATACCACGATACAAACCGAAAGATAACAAAGTTCCGAAAACCTTATTTGATGAGCAATGAAGACGTGGAGGCACCCATGTCACGACAAGACCCAAACCGGATAACCATGGACCAATGCTGAGCATGGAGAGAAACAAACATGTCTAATACATGTGCGATGTCACCAACACGCGTCGTTGTAACCATTGCACATTGCCACCATAACTCAACCAAGCTGGAGAGGCCGGCTCACAGCAAGCCTACCCGCACCAACCATTGACCACCAGGAGAAGAGGAGAAGTAGAGACTATAACCGCACAGACTGAAACCATGACAGACACCAAACTTAGGAGCACCACCGCCACATCACTAGCCAGAGGAGCACACAAACATGGACCGCTTCTCACAAGCATTACACACCACCTCTCAAACCAACACGCTTTGGAGGCATACAAAACCTTCACTGGACAGAGACTCGCTCTACGGAAGACACACATAATTGTGGAAGATACAACACTATTCTCAAGTGTAGCCACCCCCCGGATCCGGCACATAAGCAAGACATAGTCCGGATTTGAGCTAGAACAGAACCACCACCGCACGTTGGACACACCGCAGAGTGAGAGGGGAGACGACGAGGACATACACATATAAGAGACAAAGAAAGGGGATGAAAATCAGTCGTTATAGAACACAGTGGCAACACAAAAGCGAAGCTAGAAAGAGTTTTAGTTTAACCCGGATGTGAGGAGAGATGCGGGAGAAAATATTTAAATGTTTTTATTTGCAATTAATAAGTTGAATGGCCAAAAATCTATAATTCAAAGCTTTTACTCTGCATTTGGCCTGTAAATTCATTCAAAGCTTTGGTATTTTGGAATTTTGTTTGAGTTGGCCTAGAACTTGGCGTTACCCTCAGTTAACCACGAGATACCTCGCTTAAGTTTATACATCACAAAAAGCAGTAACAAGCCCATAACCACTTTGGACATCTCATATGGTTCACAACTGCATCAGCATCACACAGATCCTATCCTCTTGTCACCGCATCGTTGAACAATACCAAAGGTTTGAAACTTCAGAGAGAGAAGACGTGTAAATCACAGTTATGTATCGTTGACATTTTTCTCCATAACCCAAATTTTCAGATCCAAAGCTCTTCGCAATGGAGTCGATCAACACAAGTAGTAGAAGGAGAAGCTAAGAAGCATATTGAATTCGCCATTTCTCTGTTTCTGACACACACGATGGCAGATAAGATATTCTGTTTACTCAAAAAATATCAGAAAATACCAATACCAAACCAGATCCAATTGTTATACCGGTTCTTTCTAGATCCATATTCACTATTTCTTTTTACTTTCTTTTTGTTTTTCTTTACTTTCTATTAGGGCTGGCATCCAGATTTTCGGTTCGGGTTGGTTCGGTTTATTTAGTTTTCGGGTTATTCGAGTTGGGATGGTTAGGAACCGTTTAGGAACCAGACACTTTTCGGATCGGGTCGGGTTGGGTTTCTATTTTTTTATAAAACACGAAATGGAACCGTATTATAAATAATTCGGGTTTGGTTGGGGTTTAAAACCTAAAAAACCGAAACATCCCAAAAACCCGATCTAAACCTGGAAAAAAATCAAAAAATATTCGGGATTTCGGTTTTTTTTTGGATATTTTTATTTATAAATTATATTTTATATATAGTAAAATTAAAATTAAAATTAAAATATAATTAATATTTTTAATATATTCAAAATATTCGGGTACCCGTTCGGTTCTCGATTTGATTTTCTGGGTTTAGAAATATAGGAACCGTTTGGGTTTTTGTAATTTGCGGTCTGGTGTCGGTCTCGGTTTTTTTGGTTCGGTTCCGGTTCGGTTTTTGGGTTTCGGATAATATGCCTGAAACTACTTTCTATTTCACTTCCTCTTGTTTTCCAAAACTGATTCGTTATCTTATTATAAAATATAATAAATTATTAATTATATAAACAATTTAAACTGGAGAATCTGTAATCTCATTTGTCCTCAAACCAGAACTTGGGACAGAGAGAAGTTTGAAGAATGTTTCTTTCAGATATTAAGCGTATTGTAAACCAGAAACCACCTTTTGGAGCAAATAACTCTTATGAATGGGTACACAATAGACGGGGTGCATACTCAATGAAGTCGGGGTACTGGCTGGCGTGTCTACTTGACCAATCAGAAGTACGTAGGGAGGCAATGGTAAGACCCTCGGTGAATGACCTAATGAGCAAAGTGTGGAAGGTTGATACGGCACCTAAGATTCATATTATCTAATGCGCTAGCTGTAAATGATGAGCTTCTGGCTAGTGGAATGAAGGCTTATCCTAGATGTCAAAGGTGTGGTGTAGTGGGAGAATCTACTAATCATGTTATGTTTGTCTGTTCAGCGGCGAGGTTGATATGGACTCAGGTGGAATTCCCTTTTCCCATGAGAGGATTTGAGAATATGAGTCTGTTTGAAAACTTCATCTTCTGTCAATAGACAAGCAAAAGGATGTACTGAAGAAGATTGGGCGTATTTTCCTTTAGGTATTGTGCATTTTTTGGAAAAACAAAAATGTTTTTAGTTTTGAGGGGAAATCGTATGCAGTAGATGAGACTGTCAATAAGATCAAGGAAGATGCAAGACAATGGTTTGAAGTGCACGTAACAGAGCAAGAGAGGGGGTGTGATACAAACTTAGCTTTTAAAAAGAAAAGTAGATGGAATGCGCCAAAACCTGAGATGCTGAAATTTAATGTTGGAGTATCTTGGTCCAAAGACAAAATGATGGTGGGGACTGCGTGGATTGTGAACTGGCGAGAAGTTCTTTTGCATAGTAGAAGGGCCTTTAGTAGGATTGGATTTCTGTTGGAAGCAAAAATTATTGGTTTGTTATGGTCAATAGAAAGTATTGGTGTCTCATAGAATAAAGAAGGTGTCTTGAGATTGAGGCGCTAGAACTTGTAAGAGCTGTGAATCGACCTTTTTAGAGTGGCCTTCCATTCGAGTCCATGGAAAAGATTTAGCAGAGGCTCTGTGTAACCTTCAAGAATGAAAGTTGGAAGGGGTAACAAGACAGGCTAATGTACCTGCGTTCAAGATGGCTAGAAGTGTAACTCAAGATCTTCGCCTCCAATCATATGTAGCTTAGGAGATTGGTCTGGCTGCGTGGACTTCTTGAAGAGGATCGGAATAGGAGTCACGGCACCGAGACTGGATAGAGAAGGTGAATGAATTGCTTTAGTGGGATGGATATGGTTGGGCATAAATGAGCTTTAGGCTCTGTTTTTGCCTTTGTTTTAGGCTTAAGTCTTTGTTTTGGTTTTTGACCTGGTGGATTATATTTCGTCCTGGACGTTTTTTTATTAAATGCAATCTCAAAGTTAAAAAAAAAAACAATTTTACAAGAATTTTATCTATTCTACCAAAAACATGTGTTTCCTAATAGATAAGCATTGTCGAATGATTGACTCATGTTCTTGATGAGGCAGTCGACCATTCTGATCTGAAGAGAGTACCGTTTGCTATGCCATACTTCTTATCAAACTAATGATCCTCGGCCTCGTTCTTCGATTAGTTGAATCACTTGTCTGTTACTCCTTCCCATGCAAGCCGTTGATTTAACCAGATTCTTCCTTTACGGGGTATGGATGAAGTCTTGTGATGAAAAGCTTCAAAGAGATTAGCGTAGAGCTTTGCTAGAACTTTCTCGAGAAAGAAAACTCCAGCTAATCTGAGTTTGTTTCATTCCTCTTACGCTTAATCAAACATCTCAATCTCATACTCGCAACGATACACTGCCATACTATTTGCACGAAGATTGATTCCTTAATCAAACATATCTATCGAGAAAACAAGAACCCTTCAAAATCAGTCGGAATAGTCTTTCATTCAAAGAAGGAGAGACCGGATTAGATTTTAAAACACAACCAAATTCAAATCAACTCGAAAGAGATAAGAAGATGAAGAACATAATCGAGCTTAATTTGACTAACACATCAAAATTGTCTGAATGAAAAACGGAACTACCCGATCGGGGGTATGTACAACAAAAAAAAACAAAACAAAAACAGAGGGGTTAGTGACCAGCGAGACAACATCACCAGCCACAAAACTAAGATCTTATGATGAAACTCTAGAAAGAGATTAGAGGAAACGAGAGAATTTGTTCATTAAATACAAAATTACAAATCCAGCCTCATATCTTTAACCATTTTCTGCCGCTGTAACAGCCACCTCTTTCTTTCAGACACGATTTTCAATTTTTTTCGTTTTTCTTGCAGCATATTGTAAAAAAGTTCAAGCTTCAATCAATTTGGGTCAAAGGTTCTAGTATTAACGGACGGGATCAACACGTTGGTGACATATTATGCGCCGATATTTATCATTTCGACGGTTAACTCAGGAAAATTCGCTTAACAGCCCAACCCCTACTCTTGACGGCGACCACACGCCTAGCGATTATCAAGAGGGAATCTTGTCAAATTGGAAGCATTTTGAACATGTAAACTACACAATTGTTAATAAATTGTGTTTTCTGATATTTCAAAGAAAAAATACCCTAAGCTAAAAACATTTTGTCATAAAAATAATTTTCAAAAAAAAAAAATGAGTACAATAGTTTTTACAAAAAGTGTAAATATACGTTTATACCCATACGGTTAACTAATCTACATTTAGAGTTTAGGTCTTTTAGGGTTATTTTGGTGATAAAAACTTAAAAAAAAACTATCTAAGAGAGGTAAACAATCTAAAATATTAAGACTGAAGTACATTTAGTACTTAACCCTAACATTTCCTAAATAATTACCATTGAATGCCACTGATATTATATGTGCATCCAAACACTAATTCTTAATAAAAATAAATAAATTTGGGCTAAGCCCATTACCAATCTTTGTCATTAGAATTGAATATTTCACAAAAAATGAATATGTATTATTCAAAAATTTAGAATAAAAACAAAATTATAAATATATATATAACATTAAATTGATTTTATTTTTATTAATATTCATATAAGCTACCAACTATATTTGAACTATAAAAAAGATAATAATGTTAATATTTTTTATTATAATCTGAACTTATTCATTTACAATAACAAAATTATGTAATTTTCCATAAAAATTTAATGACTAAAATACATACTAATATTTATTATAAATGGTTATATATAAAACAAATACAATTTATTATCATTTGTAAGATATATATCTAATAAGAATATATAAATTAAAAATAATAATCACCATATAATACATATATACAATTAGGTCTAGGACAGATCAAATATCTAGGGTATTCTAGGATATACGGATTCAGATATGCATTTGTCGGATTCGTAAAATTGTTATCCGGATTCGGATATTTGGGGTTAGAATATTCATACTAAAATCAAAATACACACAGACATCCGGACCTGTTTTTTAATTTAAAATAAATTAAAAAATAACTATTAACCATCTATTTAGTCTATTTAAAATTATTATTTAAAAAGCTTAAGAATCATTAAAATTTAATAAAATTAAATTTTAGTTATTTTATATAAAAATATATAATATACATAGATAACTATAATTAAATTTTAAATATTTAATATCTGGATCTGAATATCCAGACTTAAAATTTTGCTATCCGAATTTATAATTGGACCAATTGAATCCGTAAAATTATTATCATAATCCATGAATATCCGTTTTTCGAAGAGGATAAGATCCCGAATCGGGTAACGGATATTGAATATTAAGTTCAAGTCATATATACAATTATATCAAACAAATTGCTTAAAATAGTAGACATTCACAAAAATAACATCCGCGCGGGCGCGCGGCTAGTTAAGTTTAAACCCTAAGTCTCTTTTTAAGTCTTTTTTTAAGTTTAAAAACCCCATAAATCTAATCTCTGAGTCTCTTTTTAAGTTTAAAACCACATAACTGTAAACCCTAAGTCTAAATTAGCTAACCAAAAGGGTATAAATGTATATTTACACATTTTAGTAAAGTCTTTTTAGTCATTTTTCTCCTTAAAGTCTATTTTTTGGTGACAAAATATTTTTAGGTCTATCTTAGGTAGGTCTAGGCAAATAAACCAAACCCGAAAACTCGAACCGAATCCGATCCAATAAAAATAATACTGAACCGATCCGAACCCAATATAAGTACCGTATGGATCTTGTTTTACGGTATCTCGGGTTATGGGTTTTATCCGAACCGAACCCGAACTTAAATGGATATACGAAAGAACCCGAGACTTAAAAATTCCAAAAACAATTTTTACCATACCCAATCGTAATTTATAATATGTATCCAAAACACACTAAAATATTATTAAACACCTAGAATAATTAGTTATTATATGAATAATTAAATAAAATACTTAGTCTAATATATATTTTATTTGGTTAATATTAATAATTTTATGTTTAACATTGCATTTGAAATTTAGTTATGAATACATTTGTTTCGAAGTTTAAACAATGTTGTTTTTTGAAATTTAAGTAGTGTTTATCACGTTTATAGAATTTTTAGTTGTGAACTTTAATTTTTTATATTTCATTATGTGTGATTTTCATTTGTACAAGGCTTTGGTTTGTCATGAATCATGATATGTTTAATGTTTTTACGTATAGTTCAACGACAAGTTTCGTACAGTTTATGGACGAGCTTCACAAAATTTTTTTGAAGGACAACAATATGGTTGAAAGAAGCTAAATAAAAAAAATTTATTGAAAATATATTGAATTTAATCAAGTAGGAATTAATAATTTTAGAACCGATAACCCGATTAGTATCCGAAACCGAAACTATTTCGGGTTCAACCGGATCTTGGACATGTAACTAAACTCGAATCGAACCCGGCTAAACCCGAACCGAATGCGACCCGGATTTTTATAATATCTGAATGGGGCTAAAATTCATGAACCCAAAAACTTAAAACCCGAACCGAAACTCGATTGGTACCCCGATTGCCCAGGCCTAATCTTAGGGTATTCTTCTTTGAGGACAAATCTCTCAAATATATTTTTTTATAATTTTTTCTAGTGATTCTATAAAAAGGAATACCCTAAGATAGATCTAAAATAATTTTTGTCACCGAAATAGACTTCAAGGAGAAAAATAACCTAAATAAACTTTATTAAAAGGTGTAAATATATATTTGTATCGCTTGGTTTAAATAATTTAGACTTAATCTTTAGACTTATGGAGTGGATTTTTGGAAGTGGTGCTTAAAGATAAAAAATAATAAAAAAATATTAAATTTTAAAAATACAAAAAATCTATTTTAGTCATTTTTTTCTTTTAGGTCTATTTTGTGATAAAAACTATAAAAATGTTTATTTGAGAGTTTGCCCCATTTCAAATAAATCTTCATTTTTGTTATAAATCATGTGATGGACGATCCATAACTTTGGCCCGACCAAGAACCAGCCGGCCCATGAGATAGAGAGAAATCTGCCATACTTTTCCATTTTACCTTAGTCTTTGGTTTTCCTTTTCCTTGTTGGATTAAGAGTTGTTATCTTTCCATTTATCCTATGACGGTCTATTTGTAACCCTTATATAAAGGGAACCTCTATTTGATTATCAATAAGAAGAAACACACATTCCCCCCATTACTTTTACAACACGTTATCAGCACGATTTGTCTCTCTAAAACCCTAAGCTAAATCCAAAAATCATAAACTCTAAAACCTAGCCGTCGACGAACCCTAACCCTAATCTCGTGATCAAGCAATCCAAGCTTCTGCAACAAAAAACATCCAGCTCGCGATCCTCCATTCTCGGTGGTCCATTCAACCCGACTAGAGTTTCACGGTAAAACCTAAACCTAATTTATCAAATCCAAAACTAGATCTTTGCTAGGTTGATAGATAAGGATAGCGAACATAACCCTGATCATATAGGACTCACATCCATTGATTGTTTGATTGTTGATTGATTGTTTGAATACAAATCACATAGAAACCGAGTGCTAGGTTGTTAATCAAATTTAAACCCTAATTCGATTAGGTTTGCTAGTAAGAATCAATATGCCGATTTGCTTGTTGATTGTCATGATTGTTTTGATTGCTTGATTGTTTGATCACCTAGAAACTACTTGTTAGGATTGTTAATGAAATCGAATGATTGTTTTGAATAAACCAACCACATGATTCATAATGTAATCTGATTGATTAAACCAAACATATAACATATTAGGTTGTTAGATTGAATCGACCATATAACTTGTTAGGTTGCTAGATTGCATTGCATCATTCTTGTATTGGCCTAATGGCATTGCATTATACAAATAACCGGCCATTGTTGATTGAATCACTATTGTCTTTATTGCAAGTGCACTTAAAAACTCTTATGTTAGGTTGATAAAAATCTGAATTCTAAAACTCATGATCATATGATTTCAGATGTTGAAAACCAATAACTTGGAATATGCTGCCCTAAATCTCTCTGGAGATAATTACCTTTAATGTGCGCTTGATACCAAGATCATCCTAAAGTCTAAAGGGCTCGGTGAAAGTATCATAGATGACAATAATGTCAGTGAGAAAGATCGATACGGAGCCATATTGATAATACGCCATCACTTGGCGGAGAGTCTCAAAGATCAGTACTTAACGATTGAAAATCGTCTTTAGCTTTGGACAGAGCTGAAAAGCAGATATAATCACCAAAGAACGGTGATCTTACCAAATACTCTTTATGATTGAAGGAACCTAAGGATCCAGGACTATAAGTCCGTGGACGAATATAATTCAGCACTGTTTAAGATTGTTTCAAAATTGAAATAGTGAGATGAGACCTCCATGATCCACACCATTATCTGAATCACATGCAGCCACTGAAGCCCATAAAGAGGCTTATCATGTCCAATCTAATGGCCAACACGGCCGCAGTCCTGAAAAATGGCATGGACGTGGCCGCGGACGAGGAAACCACTATGGTGGCCGAGACCATTACGGTCGAGCCAGGCCGATTTACGGCTGTGGTCGAGGTAGAGAAAGTGGTATCATTTCTAAACCACATGGTCCGACCACAAGCAACAAATCAGTGTGCCATAGGTGTGGGATGAGTAATCATTGGGCAAAGACTTGCAGGACTCCCAAACATCTTTGTGATCTCTATCAAGATAATTTAAAGGGAAAAAATCCTGAAGCCCATATGACGATCCAAGATGATGAAAATGACTTTGATCATGAAAAGGATGACTTAATGGAATATGAAACTTCATATTGTCTTAAAGACTGAAGAATGATTTCGACATCATAAACATTTGTGTTCTTTGCTTGTTTTATTTTTGAAATTTGATTTGGTGTTTTTATTTCTATTTTTTTATTTCTATGATTGTCATTTCTGTTTTGGTTTAATGAATGATTTATATATGATCAAGGCCAATGCCACATTTAAAAAAAAAACAGCCATCAAAATTTTCACTCTATGGCACGACCGGCTTGGCCATCCTGGTTTGACCATGATGCGTAAACTGATCTCAAACACCGGTGGCCATACACTTAAACAAAAACGAATCATCCCTAAACACTTAACTTGTGTAGCATGTTCACAAGGGAAAATGATCGTTAGGCCATCACCAGTTAAGGTGACAAAGGAAACAATAAATTTCTGGAAAGAATACAAGGAGACATTTTTGGACCAGTTCACCCACCTTGTGGAACATTTTGATATTTCTTGGTCCTAATTGATGCATCGACCAGATGGTCGCATGTTTGTCTCCTATCGACCCGCAACATGGCATTTGCAAGATTGCTTGCTCAGATAATTTGATTACGAGCTTATTTTCTAGATTTTTCTTTGAAGACTATACGTCTTGATAATGTTGGTGAATTCACTTCCAAAGTGTTTAATGATTACTTATGTCCATGGGGATAGCTGTGGAACACTCCGTGGCATATTTACATACACAGAACGGTTTTAGCCGAATCATTTATAAAACGCATACATCTCATAGCTCGACCATTACTCAGGAGGTCGAGACTTCTGGTTTCAGCATGGGGACATGCAGTCCTTCATATAGCCGAGCTTATACGCATCAGGACATCTAGTGAACAGAAATATTCCCCATCACAATTACTTACGGGTCGAGAGCCAGACATCTCTCATCTCAAAACGTTTGGTTGTTCCATTTATGTTCCAATTGCTCCACCACAGAGAACAAAGATGGGACCTCAAAGGAGGATGGGGGTATATGATGGATTTGATTCCTCCATGATTATAAAATATTTTGAGCCAACTACGGGTGATTTATTTAAGGCCAGGTATGCGGATTGTCATTTCAATGAATCCGAACTTCCAACATTATAAGAAGATCAAAAGCTGGTAAAAAAAAATTCATGGAATCAAACATCCTTAACATGGAAAGATCCTCAGACTCAAGTGTGTGATCTTGAAGTCAAGAAAATAATACATCTACAAAAGCTAGCTAATCAATTGCCAGATTCCTTTGCTGACCCGAATAGAGTGACTAAGTCACATATACCAGCTGCTAATGCACCAATTAAAATTGATGTTCAAGAGGGACACAATCAAGTTGCTACAGAGTCTAGACAACGTTTGAAATGTGTTAGACCAATTGGTTCCAAAGATAAACAACCTCGGAAAAGGAAAGGTGCAGAAACCAAGATTGGAACCCCAGACATTGACGCGGCCAATCTTACCTAAGATGTGGCCGCACCCGACCCAAAGTCCTTGGACGTGGTCTATGGTCCAGACGTACCAAACAATGATGCTCGGGACGCCTTGCTTCATGGTACTGACGGTCCAGATAATAATGAGATCTCGATAAATTATGTTTTGTCTGGAATGAAATGGAATAGAAAAAATGTCGACATCAATGATATATTTTCATATAAGGTAGCACTTGAACTTATGGATAATGAGGATCATGAACTCACGTCTATATATGAATGCATGCAAATATCATATTGGCTTAAGTGGAAAGAAGCCATAAACGTGGAGTTGAATTCATTAAAGAAAAGAGGTGTTTTCGGTCCTATAATCCAAACACCGTATGATGTAAAACCAGTTGGATACAAATGGATCTTTGTGAGAAAGAGAAATAAACATGGCGAGGTTGTGAGGTATAAAGCACGACTCGTTGCACAAGGATTCACACAAAGACCAGGAATCGATTATGAGGAAACATATTTCCCTGTGGTGGATGCAATGACTTTTAGATTCCTGATAAGTCTAGCCATAGGAGAAAACTTAGACTTACTGTTAATGGATGTTGTAACCGCATACTTATATGGTCCACTGGATAATGACATCTATATGAAGATCACAGAGGGTATTGAATTGAAAAATAAAGAAAGATCTCGAGATCAACACTGCATAAAGTTAAACAAATCACTATACGGACTGAAACAATCCGGTCGGACGTGGTACAATAGAATGAGTGAGTACCTAGTGAAAGAAGGATATAGAAATAATTCAATCAGTCCATGCATTTTCATAAAGAAATTTGAAATAAGGGCTTTGTGACTATAGTAGTGTATGTTGATGATTTAAACATCATTGGAACCTCTGGAGAGATCGCCCAAACAGTTGAATATCTAAATAAAGAATTTGAAATAAAAGACCTAGGCAAAACGAAATTCTGTTTGGGATTACAATTTGAGTATATAAATGATGGAATCTTGTGCATCAAATGGCATATACAGAAAAGATACTCAAGAGGTTTAATATGGCCGAGTCTCACCCTTTGTCAAGCCCTATGGTCGTGAGATCCCTCGGTCCGGACACTGATCCATTTCGTCCTAAGATAGACGGTGAGGATGTCCTTGGTCCCGAAGTGTCATATCTCAGTGCCATTGGAGCATAATGTATTTGGCAACTCACACACGGCCAGACATATCATTTGCCGTGAACCTACTATCTAGGTTTAGTTCTTGTCCGACCAAAAGGCACTGGGACGGGATTAAACATATTCTTCGTTATTTAAAAGAAACGAAAGATTTAGGTTTGTTTTATACTAACCATAACAAAGAAAGTTTAATTAGTTTTGCTGATGCATGTTATCTATCTGATCCACACAATGCTCGTTCACTGACAGGTTATGTTTTCACACATGGTGGTACGGCCATATCATGGCGTTCTATGAAGCAGACTATTTAGGCCATATCATCTAACCATGTCGAGATTTTTGCAATACATGAGGCAAGCCGTGAGTGTGTATGGTTGAGGTCAATGACTCAACATGTCTGAGCTGATTGTGGGATGTCTGAAGACAAGGATCCAACCGTGATGTATGAAGACAATGCAGCATGCATTGCTCAGCTCAAAGATGGTTACATCAAAGATGCATTGCTCAGCTCAAAGATGGTTACATCAAAGGGGACAGAACGAAGCACATTTTGCCAAAGTTCTTCTTCACCCACGAGTTACAGAAAGCCGAAGAGGTCCAAGTGGTTCAAGTACGTTCGAGTGACAATTCAATCGACCTATTCTCTAAGGCATTACCCGACCTCGACGTTAAAGAAGCTCATACATCAGATTGGGATGCGTCAATTGAAAGACCTTCAGTGATGCATTCATCAGAGGGAGTGATATGGTTGTAATTTTTTCCTTACTTTGGTTTTATCCCAAAAGGGTTTTACTGGTAAGGTTTTAATGAGGCAACACGTTAGCATATCATTAACCCTGAAAGGTTATGGCGTCCAATGGGGAGTGTTATAAATCATGTGATGGACGATCTATAACCTTGGCCCGGCCAAGAACCAACCGGCCCATGAGATAGAGAGGTCGGCCATACTTTTCCATTTTACCTTAGTCTTTTGTTTTCCTTTTCCTTGTTGGATTAGGAATTGTTATCTTTCCATTTATCTTATGACGGTCTATTTGTAACTCCTATACAAAGGGAACCTTTATTCGATTATCAATAAGAAGAAACACACATCCCCCTATTACTTTTACTAGGGCTGGGCATTTTATCCGTTTAATTTGATTTGATTCATTATTCGTTTCTATTCGATCCGTAAAATCTGGATATCCGTAAGTCATCGAAGCAAAGCAAATACTAAAAGTTAATATTCGTCAAAAACAAAGCAAACCACAAATACTAAAATATTTAGAGCCGGATATTTGATCCGATTTGACATTATACAAATAGATTTATATCTACAAATAAATCTAGATTTTTATATGTATAATTTTATCAAATTATTATTTTAACATATCGTTTTATTAATTTTATTTAAAATTTACTTATACAATCTTTATAAAAACGATAATTTTTCAAAATTTTGTGTATTTATAAGAAAAAAATGATTATTTTAAAAAAATTCTAGAACATATAATTTTATTAATTCTTATTTTTCATTTTATATTATATGTAAAAATATTTTTTGAAAACAAATTTGTATAATTTTTTTAGATTTATTTGTATTAAACAACGTAGATGAAATATCCGTAAATATCTATAAATATTTGCAAATATCCAAAAAGAATATGGATATCCGGAGAAAATTGGAAAATCAGATATCCGTAACATACGAAGCAAATCACAAATACTAAAAATTACGGAGATATTCGATATGTGGCCACCCCTAACTTTTACAACATTGTTTATAATTTTTTCCGTTTTTGTTTATTTCTTAAGTAAATGTAAAACAAATTTGATTTTTTTTGTATTGTTCATGATCCTGTTTTTAGAATCTTAGGACGAGAGAGACTTTTCTCTTTTCCCTCTTATCACATTAAGGAGATGATTTTTTTTCTTTTTGTTTTAGTTTGTATTTCTCTATAAATAATCTTCATGTATGAATTTAGGACTTTTTGTTGTGTTTCAATCAAAATTAGAGTTGTGGGGATAACTGAGAAAAAGGCATTTTGTGGATCTTGAGGAAAGTTTATTTGTGGGTGGGAAGTTTAGGTTCGGATAACAAAGGCAACCGAAAACTCTAAGATGAGAGTAGGAGACTGGTTTGTTGAATAAGGTAGTGAAGGGTATTTTGTTTTGGATTGATTTGGTGGGAAGGAGATTAAGGATATGAACAGTAACATGTAAAGCTTCTACCCAGAAAGTTGGTGGGAGATTTTCTGGGAACAAAAGACTGCGCACAACATTGTTGATAGTGCGAATCATTCGTTCTGATCTGCCATTTTGTTGGGATGTATGGGGACAAGAAAATCGAAAAGAAATGCCGTGTGAGGCAAAGAATTGATTAAATTCAGAGTTATTGAATCCACCCACATTATCACACTGAAGTGACTTTATGTCCTTGTTGAACTGAGTTTTCACATAGGTTGCAAAGTGCAGGAATTTTGAAAAGGTTTCGTGTTTGTAGCGCATTGGATAAACCCATAGGAAGTGAGTGTGTTGATCAAGGAAAAGGACATAATAGTTTATCCCACTTAGGCTAGAGACTGGAGAAGTCCAGAGATCGAAATGCACTATATCAAATGGAGCCAAAGCTTTTGTGTTTGAGGTTTGAAAGGGGTGTTTTATTTGCTTTCCAAACTGACAAGCTGTGCAAAGATTTGCAGAGTCACGTTTATTACAACTTAAAGCTGGAGAAGAAAGTAAATGATTAAGTGTTTGGTCGCTGGGATGGGCAAGCCGGCGATTCCAGACACTGGAAGAAGTAGCTAGGAATGAAGAGGGGCCAGAGGAGGCTTTATTTGTGACTGGAAGAAGAGGATAGAGGTCGCATGTGCTGTTACTGCGGAGAAGTGGCATCCGCGTTCGAAGATCCTTCACAGTGAAACCAAAAAGGTCAAATTCAATTGAACATGAGTTGTCTTTTGTAAAACGTCTCACTGAAATAAGATTTTTAATAATCAAAGGAGTAATCAGCACAGATTTCAATGATAGAGGACGAGAGGCAGTAGAAAATGATAAAGATCCAGACGATGTAATTGGAATGTTGTTACCGTTTGCGACAGTGACCGTTTTTCCGGTGCCATCATTAAGAACAAACTTAAGATTACCTGATGAATTGCTAAGATGGGCAGTAGCACCGGAGTCCATGTACCATTGGTTATCAGTCGGATTTATTAAGGACATTGTGTTGAATGCAGACGCAAAATCGGTAGTAGGGTCATATTTCTGCTCTCCTACTGCAAGACCTTGTTGTTGAGCTTGCTGAGGGCTGGGTTGTCATGGTGGTCTTGGTCCTAATAGTCCCTGCTGTTGCAATGGCGGGTGAGGCCACAGACCGTATTGTGGCAATGGCCAATACGGGTAACCACTTGTCCAGTAGGCTGAATTCCATTGCTGGTAAGGAGGACGTTGTTGATTGTTGTTTGTACGTCCTCTTCCTCTGTAATTGCGCTTGCCTCTATTTGTGTTAAAGCGCTGATGACTTTGAGGATGCTTCTGTCGCGGGAGTGGTGTTGTAGCTTCTGCAGCAAGTACCTTGCCGGCGGAGAGTGATCGTTGTGAACAATAGACGGTCTTTTTCCCTTTAGAAAGTCTGTCTTCCTCGAGCATGAGCATTGAACGAGCTTCCTCAAATGATGGGAAGGGCTGTCTGTACATTATGAAATTTATGATTTTGTCATATTTAGCGTTGAGTCCATTGATCATGTACGTCACAAGTGTGCGTTCATTAACTGGAGCATCGACATTGGTCATGAGATCGGAGATGGACTTGAGTGCCTGACAGTATGCGTGAATGGTTAGGTCGCCGATCTTCATCGTTCGTAGCTTGTGATCCAGTTGTATTGCTTTAGCCTCCTTGTTGTTACGGAAGAAATTTTCGATCCGTATCCAGATCTCGCGAGCGGTGCCTCCTGTTTTGAAAGTGCTACGGAAGAGATATTTTGAGAGAGTGCCATAAATCCATAGCTTGACTAAGCCATCTCTCTTTTGCCATGATGCGTCGTTTGCATCCGCCGGTAGTAGAGTGCCATCAAGATGGCCAGAGACATCAAAACTCTGGCAGTGAGTTAGGAATAGTTCCCTCCAGGCATCATAATTATGGTCATTTGTATCCAGAATCAAAGGAATATAGGACTTGATATTATTGACTCCGTATGCGCATTCGAGAACGGCAACCATTGAAGAGGGAGGTTAAGATTAGAAATATAGAGAAGGAGATTTGAGAAAGAAGAAGAAGATCGGCAACTGTGGTTCAGGATGAACCCTCTGATACCATGTAAGCAGATCAGAATATTTGCCTTGTGTTATAAAATATTTATGACTTTATTGGATTGAGAAATCTTAAAAATGGCAGAATTTTTATACCCGTAGAGAGAAGATAATACTAATATAAGATAAACTATCAGAGAGAGAATTATTATAAGAGGGAGAAGAGAAGGTGTGTTTTCGACGATCACAAAACGATCTTTTATATAGAGGTGAAAAAGTAAGTTACTGTGCATAGTGACAGTGGGCTCCACACAATAATATTTACTCTGCGTACAATGCTGACTTCATATTCTCCACGTTTATAACACTCCCCCTTGAAGACCAGTGTCACAATCGTCTTTTGCTTAACGTCTTTGTTGTCTCGTTAAAAACCTTTAAAAAAAAACCAGTGGGAAAAACCATAGTAAGGTAAAAAGAGTACAACCATGTAAGCTCCCCCTCGAATGATTAGTCATAGGTTCTTCTGATGACGCATTCCAATGTTATGGACATGTTTTCTGAATATTGAGGTTGGAAGTGATTTTGTGAAGAGGTCAGCTGCATTGTCGCATGATCGAATATATCTTACTTCAATCTCTTTATTTTTTCCGAGCTCTTGAGTATAAGAGAAGAACTTTGGATGTATATGTTTTGTCCTATCACTTTTGATATATCCTTCCTTCGTTTGAGCAACACATGCCGCATTATCTTCATATAAGACAGTTGGCTCCGTACTTTCGTCAATCCCACTACTTGTACATATGTGTTGGCTTATTGATCTTAACCATACACACTCTCTACTTGCTTCATGGAGTGCGATCATCTCAGCGTGATTTGAAGATGTGGCCACGAGAGTTTGTTTCTGAGAGCGCCAAGATATAGCAGTTCCTCCGATCGTGAAAACGTATCCTGTTTGCGACCGAGCTTTATGTGGATCTGAAAGGTATCCTGCATCTGCAAAACCAACCATTTGAACTTTTGAATCTTTTGGATAAAACAAGCCTAAATCAATGGTCCCTTGGAGGTAACGAAAGACATGCTTAATTCCATTCCAATGTCTTCGTGTGGGAGATGAGCTGAATCTTGCCAAAAGATTAACAGCAAATGATATATCAGGCCGTGTGCAGTTTGTAAGATACATCAACCCTCCGATCGCACTTAGATATGGTACTTCAGGACCAAGTATCTCTTTATTTTCCGCAGATGGTCGAAATGGATCATTTTCAATGTTAAGTGATCTTACGATCATCGGGGTGCTAAGAGGAGTTGATTTATCCATGTTAAAACATTTCAATACTCTTTAAGTATATGTGGATTGATGCACGAATATACCATTTTGAGAATGTTCAATTTGTAGGCCAAGACAATACTTTGTTTGTCCGAGATCTTTCATCTCAAATTCTCCTTTCAGATAGTCTGATGCCCTTTGTATTTTCTTCTGAGTTCCAATAATATTAAGATCATCAACATACACTGCGATTATCACAAATCCGGATGTTGTTTTCTTGATGAAGACACATGGGCATATAGGATCGTTCACGTATCCTGCTTTTGTTAAATGTTCACTGAGACGGTTATACCACATACGTCCAGACTGTTTTAACCCATATAGTGATCTTTGTAATTTTATCGCACATAGCTCTTTAGATTTTGAGCTTAATGCTTCTGGCATTTTAAATCCATCAGGAACTTTCATGTAGATATTAGTATCTAATGATCCATATAGATATGCTGTGACAACATCCATGAGACGCATCTCGAGATTTTTATTAGCGGTTAGACTCATCAGGAATCTAAATGTGATTGCATCCATAACAAGAGAATATGTTTCTTCATAGTCAATTCGAGGTCTTTGAGAAAAGCTTTGAGCCACAAGACGAGCTTTGTATCTCGTAACCTCATTTTTCTCATTTCTATTTCGAACGAAAACCCATTTGTATCCAACTGGTCTCACATCTGCAGGTGTGAGTACAATAGGTCCAAATACTTCTCGCTTATTAAATCAAGTTCGGTTTGTATTGCATCTTTCCATTATTTCCAATCATGTCTCTTTTGACATTCATAAACAGATTTTGGTTCTGGATCTTCGATTTCCTCATTTATTTCTGTTGACACAATATATGAGAAAACATCATCGACATCATCCTTTTCATTTCTTTTCCATATCTTCTTATTGTGGATATAGTTGATGGAAATCTCATGATTCATTTCTGACTCATGATGTTCCATTTTGTCAGTATTCTCATCATTTGTTCCTTCCAAAATATTTTCTGCTAATTTAGGTGTGTCATTTATCTCGACATCTTTTTGTTTTTGGGAATTTTTATTCTTAGAAGCAGCAAGTCTCCCACGCTTCAGACGTGTTTTGGATTCACGTGTATCATATGCTTTTCCTTGCTCATTTGTTATTTTGATACAAGCAAAAGCATTTGCAGCTGGTATATGAGATTTAGTTACCGTCTTGGTATCCGCAAACGCATCAGGTAGCTGATTTGCTATACTCTGTAAATGCATAATTCGTCGAACTTCTAGTTTTGACTCTTTAGTAGGAGGATCAAGATATAACAATGAAGGTACACTCTATTTAATATCATTTCCTATGTTTTTGTTATCTCCCCCTAGAAATGGGAATACTTTCTCATCAAAATGATAATCGGCAAAACGTGTCGTAAAGACATCACCCGTCTGTGGTTCTAGGTATCGTATGATTGATGGAGAATCATAACCAACATATATTTCCATTCTTCTTTGTGGTCCCATCTTTGTACGTTGTGGTGGTGCTACAGGCACATATACTGCGCAACAAAAGATTCTTAAATGAGAAACGTTTGGTTCTCGACCAAACGCTAATTTCAGTGGAGAATACTTATGGTACGCACTTGGTCTGATCCGAATGAGTGTTTCTGCATGCAAAATAACATGTCCCCATACAGAGGTAGGAAGTTTTGATCTCATGATCAATGGTCTTGCAATCAATTGTAATCGCTTATTAAAGATTCAGCCAAACCATTTTGCGTATGAACATGAGCCACAGAATGTTCAACTTCAATTCCTGTTACCATACAATAATCATTGAATGCTTGAGATGTGAACTCACAAGCGTTGTCTAGTCTAACTCTTTTAATAGTATAATCAAGAAACTGGGCTCGCAGTTTGATTATCTGAGTTAAAAATCTTGCGAATGCCATATTTTGAGATGATAATAGACAAACGTGTGACCATCTACTGGATGCGTCAATTAATACCGTAAAATACTGGAATGGTCCACAAGGTGTATGTATTGGTCCACATATATCGCCTTGAATTCTTTCAAGGAACTTTGGTGATTCCTTATCAATTTTGGTTGGCGATGGCCTTATGATCAATTTTCCAAGAGAACATGCAACACATGTCATTTTATTGCCTTGAGAAATCTCCTCGATTTTCAGTGGATGGCCATGTGAGCTTTCTACGATTTTACGCATCATTGTGGTGCCTGGGTGACCGAGACGATCATGCCATAATGTGAACTCTTCAGGATTTTGTTTCACTATAAAATTTGATGCGATTTCATCGATATAAGTATGATGCAATCCTGAAGGGAGTTCTGGGAACTTCTCAAATATGTGTTTTCTCCCACATTTATTAGAAGTTACATATATGTACTTATTTCCATCCTCAGTTGCAGACTGAGTATCATATCCGTGAAGATATATGTCTTTAAAACTCAATAAATTTCTTTTAGAATTCGGAGAATATAGAGTATTGTTTATGGAGAATTTTGTTCCATTTGGTAATGTAAAGTTTGCTTTACCATTTCCTTCAATCACGTCTGCAGGACCTGATATCGTATTGACAAAAATTCTTTTTGGTTTTATATCAGAGAAATATCTCTTTTGTCTCATAATAGTGTGCGTCGTTCCACTATCTGGTATACAAATTTCTCAAACCCGTTTCTTGAATTTTGTTCCATTAGCATTGTGATCCATGTCTGTAATTGTCATAAACGTTAATAAAAAGAAAAACATGAAACCCATTTATATATAAATCATATAAGAAACACACATAATAATTATACATTACTGTGATGTTAAAGACATCAGTATTTGCTTAAAACAAGAAATTTAATAATTATACATAACAATACTGGGGACTATTCAATAGTCTTATTACAAGCATTTCAGTTCTCTTCAGGAGTAATCTAGTCCAGCTCATTTGCGAAAGCAGAGGCTTCGAGGTACGTTGTCCCCTCAAAATTTTCGGTGAGATTCACTTCTTTAGCTTTGCCTTTCGTAGACTCTTTATATAACTTACACAGATGTGGAGGAGTACGACAGGTACGAGACCAATGTCCTTTACATCCACATCTGTAACAAACAGTTTCATGTTTCTGAGTGGTATCCACTTGGGTTTCTTTACCCTTAGAAACATGTTTGGATCTTACCCATTTGTTAGATCCTCTCCATTTGGGACTGTAAGGTTTTCCACGTTTGTTGTTGAAGCGGCGACCACGATTCCAATTTGTTTGGATTCTCTTCTCGGAGTTTTCTATCACCGTAGCATTCACTTCGGGGAATGCCTTCGCTCATGTAGGTCGAGAATTGTGGTTTTTAATCAGAAGCTCATTGTTCTTTTCAGCCAACATGAGCGCAACCATCAATTCAGAAAATCTCGTGTACCCATATTTTCTGTAAATTTCGGGTAGGAAGTGAAGTTGTTTGTGGAAAGTGTTGTATGTCTTATTCATCATTTCTGCCTCAGAGACAGGGTTACCACAATACTTCAGTAGTGAAACTATCCTCAGGACGGCAGAATTGTACTCCTCTACCTTTTGAAAATCTTGAAACCTCTGGTTTTTCCACTCTTCTAGAGCGTGAGGGAGATTGATTTCCTTCTGGTTATCGAACCGCTCTTTTAAAGCTTGCCACAGGTCAGTTGGGTCCTCTATGCTCGCATAGTCATGCGTAACATTCTCGTCAAGGTGTTTCTTCAGGAAAATTATCGCTTCAGCCTTATGCTCAGGCGGCGGTTTGTTACCGATTATAATCGTCTCGGTTAACTTTTTCATCACCAGGTAGGGTTTCACGTTGGTGACCCATCCGACGTAATTTTCACCAGTTATTTTGAGAGCCGGAAACTGAAAATGCTCAATTCTTGCCATTTGTATTTCTAAAAACACAACATAATAAATTTTATTAGAATTTCATATTATTTAAAATGAAGCGTTTACATTAATCATGCAAGCAATTATAAAGAAAAACACCGCATAGAAAAGCATAGCAATATTTATGTTAAACTCTATCGGAGTAAATTCTCCAACACAAAGACCGTAAATACCAACGAAAATTACAACCGCACAAAAAACTAAAAGGAAACGAATCATCCTATTTTTTTCGGAAAAAAAAAAAAGAAAATCAGAAGAAAATTATTTGAAAGTTTCGAGGGGAGATGAAATGTTATGATGAATTGAATGAATGAAAGATGAGTGTATTTATAGATGAAAATATTGTTCATAGCCGTTTGAAAAAGGGTAAAATTTTGAAAAAAATTATTTGTGACCGTTGGGATTAATTTTTTTATTACTATTATTTTATTTTATTTATATATATATATATATTTTTTGAACCAAAAATTGGTCTAAAAATATATAATAATCAATCAACCAAATTTAGTAAATTTCATAATAATTTATATAGGTTGCCTAACATTTATATAATATTCATAACATGCAATTATCAATATTATTATGGTGATAAAATTATTTTGTTAAATTATTAAACAAATTATGCGGCGGCACAACCAAGCCAATAATTATAGTGTATTTACTAATCAAGGTTTATTAATGAGGCGACATACTGCCCGCATCAATATATATTAATAGCATAAATTAAAATAACCTCTATAAAATAATAAATAGTAATAAAAACGGTATACCGACCATTATAACAGGGTAAATATGATACATATAAATTTTATCAAATTGCAGAGTTATCGTGCTGATAACGTGTTATAAAATATTTATGACTTTATTGTATTGAGAAATCTTAAAAATGACAGTATTTTTATACCCGTAGAGAGAAGATAATATTAATATAAGATAAACTATCAGAGAGAGAATTATTATAAGAGAGTGAAGAGAATGAGTGTTTTCGACGATCACAAAACGCTCGTTTATATAGAGGTGAAAAAGTAAATTACTGTGTGTACATAATGACAGTGAGCTTCACACAATAATATTTACTCTGCGTACGACTTCGTATTCTCCACGTTTATAACAGGTCGAAGGTTTCTTGTATTCACGTTTAAATATATAATACAGTTGGTTACAATATTGTCGGGATATTCCCTTGAGTAACAATATTAAGCTATATCTACCTAACCAGCTGATCTTATCATCTTATATCTTATGTCTTTGGTTGACATTTTGCTCCATAACCCAAATCTCCCAAAGCTCTTGGCAATGGAGTCGATCAACACCTTGAAAGGCTACGGCAAAGTATCCGACCAAGAAAACCAAATCCCTTCTCCACTCCCCAAACCTTCTTCCCGTAAAACCCTCATCGCCACCGTCTCCCTCCTCTTGATCCTCGCCGTCGTCGCCTTAACCGCCGGAGCCTTCACTCATACTTCTTCCCACAATCCTCCAGTCTCCTCCAAGCCCCTCAACTCAGTCTGTGCCGTGACTCCTTACCCAGAGACCTGCTTCGATGCCTTATCCTCTTCTCTCAACGAATCAGACCTTGAATCAATCCTCGAGCTATCCCTTCGTATCGCTTCTGAAAAGGTCTCAACTTTATCCATCTCTTTCCGATCAATAGACGATATGCCTGAGGAACCCGCCGTTAAGGACTGCGTGGAGCTCTACGCCGACGCGGCGAGTCAACTCAACGAGACGCTAACGGAGATCGTGACGGAGAAGAAGAAGGGAGGGAATTGGATGACGGAGAAGGTTGTTGGAGATTTAAAGACTTGGATTAGCGCCGCCATGACTGACGGTGAGACTTGTTCCGATGGGATTGAGGAAATGGGGACTGTTGTGGGGAACGAGATCAAGAAAGAGATGGTGATTGCGAATCAGATGATGAGTGTTTGCTTGGCCATTGTTAGTCAAATGAAGAAGCTTCTCCTGTTTTTTCACTAAACCAAACACAAAAAGGTTCCAGCTTTTTTTTTCTTTCTCTCTCTGTTTTGTCTTCACAAGTGTGTGTCTTTTTCTCTGTTCATGTTCTGTAATTGATGACTACATAGATTTGTTGTTTTTATATGTAATTTGTATCTAAAGTTGTCTATATTTACGAGCTTCAGCTTAGCCTTGTCCACTTCTTTAATAAAAGCAAGAACAATAAAAAGAGGGTGTTCGATAACAGATTGTAATATATATATATATATAGATAGATACATGTTGGTTTTAGAAGAGCATTGATAGAGAGAAAGAGAGAGACTACTTCTTCTAAGGTTTATAAAGTGTGTATATGAATGGTACAAGATGGAAATTTTGGAAGAAGCATTTTCTGTATTACTGATCCTGGGTGCTCAAGAAACCACCAAGGAAACCAGCTCCATTGCAGTTCCCACACAATATCAACTTTTTCTCACTGCCCACAAGAGGATATTCATTCATGAGTCTGTTTGTTTGTTTGTTGTGGAAGTAGGAAGAAAGAAGAAGAGCAGAGTAAAGATGTTGCTAACCTACAAAGCCAACAGGAGTCACCAGCTTTAAACTGCCCATTAAAATGGTCAATCAAATTCACACCTCCTCCTTTGCATTGAGAACATGCCACAGCACCTTATTTCACACAAACTATTTTTTGTCAAATTATAAACCAACTTTCAGTTGTAGAAACTCTAAAGAGAGTAGTGGTAAGCTCTTACCCTTGCCTTCACAGTTTGGACAAAGTATGCTGTTCGATTTAGTGGTCTGAGTACCGTCTGTGGCCTGTTTTTGGTTCCAGAAGATGAGTTTTTTAAATTATGAAAATGGAGTTAAAGAAGATTTGGTAGAGAAGAACAGAACCGAACCTGAATCTGGAAGCTTTTGGATTTACAAGTCTGAAACACTTGTCTCTTCTGAGCAAACAAGGAGTTCTGATCACTTATTGGGAAGAAGAAGAAGTGAGTAGGTTTAGGAATCTTTATGGGAGATTGGAGGCAACAAGTAGTAGAAGGAGATAAGCATATTGAATTCGCCATTTCTCTGTTTCTGACCCACACGATGGCAGATAAGATGTTCTGTTTAATCCAAAAATATCAGAAAATACCAATCCAAACCACATCCAATTGTACCGGTTCTTTCTGGATCCCTATTCACTATTTTTTTTTACTTTCTATTTCACTTCCTCTTGTTTTCCAAAACTGATTCGTTATTTTATTATAAATATATAATAAATTATTAATTATATAAACAATTTAGACTTAAAGTCACTAATCTCATCTGTCCTCAAATCAGAACTTGGGATAGAGGGAAGCTTGAAGAATGTTTCTTTCAGAGTGATATTGAGCGTATTGTAAAACAAAACCAGCTTTTGGAGCAAAGAACTGTTATGAATGGGTACACAATAGATGGGGTGCATACTCAGTGAAGTCGGGGTACTGGCTGGCGTGTCTACTTGACCAAGGGAGGCAATGGTAAGACCCTCGGTGAATGACCTAAGAGCAGGATTAACCGGGGTCTCTTAAGATGGGGTTCTTAACTTTTCTAAGAGACGTATTAGCTTTTAACTAAAAAAATCTAAGAACCGTCTCTTAAATAAGAACCATAAGAGCCGTCTCTTAGCGGGAAAAATGTTAAAAAAAAAAAAAATTAAAAAGACAAATTTTACGTTAAGAACTCCACCTTAAGAGACCCGGGTTAATCATGACCTAAAGAGCAAAGTGTGGAAGGTTGACACGGCAACTAAGATTCGTATCTTTCTGTGGAAGGCATTATCTAATGCGCTAGTCGTGAGTGATGAGCTTCCGACTAGAAGAATGAAGGTTGATCCTAGATGTCAAAGGTGTGGTGTAGTGGGAGAACCTATTAATCATGTTATGTTTGTCTCTCCAACGGCGAGGTTAATATGGGCTTCGGTGGAATTCCATTTTTCCATGAGAGGCTATGAGAATATAAGTCTGTTTGAAAACTTCAATTATTCTTGTCAATAGACAAGCAAAGGATATACCAAAGGAGATTGGATGTATTTTCTCTTGGGTATTGTGAATTTTTTGGAAAAAAAACAAAAATGCTTTCAGTTTTGAGGGGAGGTTGTATGCAGTAGACAAGATTGTCAATAAAATCAAGGAAGATGTAAGAGAATGTTTTGAAGTGCACATAACAAAGCAAGAGAGGGGGTGTGAATAGAAACTTAGCTTTAAAAAAAAAACGATGGAGAGCGCCAAATCCTGAGATGCTGAAATGTAATGTTGGAGTATATTGGTCCAAAGACAAAATGATGGCGGAGACTGCATGGATTGTGAGGAATTGGTGTGGAGAAGTTCTTTTGCATAGTAGAAGGGCCTTTAGTAGGATGGGATCTATGTTGGAAACGAAAATTATTGGTATGTTATGGTCAATAGAAAGTATGGTGTCTCATAAAATAAAGACGTTGGTTCTTAAAATTGAGGCACCAGAACTTGTAAGATCTCTGAATCGACTTTTAGAGTGGCATTCCTTTCGAACCCATGGAAAAGAGTTAGCAGAGGCTATGTGTAACCTTCAAGAATGGGTAACAAGAGAGGCTAATGTACTTGCGTTCAAAATGGCTAGAAGTGTAACTCAGGATCTTCGCCTCCAATGTTCCGGTCTGGTTGCGTGGATTTCTCGAAGAGGATCGGAATAGGAGTTATGGTCATTAAGTCTTGATCGAGAAGGTGAGTGAGTTGCTTTAATGGGATGGATATGGTCGGGCATAGATGAGTTTTAGGCTCTGTTTGCCTCTGTTTTAGGTTTATGTCTATGTTTTGGTTTTTGATGTAATGGATGATGTTTCTTCTTGGACGTTTTTTTATCTTAAATGCAATCTCAGAGTTAAAGAAAAAGAATTTTACAAGAATTTTATCTATTCTACCAAAAACATGTGTTTCCTAATAGATAAACACTGTCGAATGATTGACTCACGTTCTTGATGAGGCAGTCGACCATTCTGATCTGAAAAGAGCACCGTTTGTTACGCCATAATTCTTATCAGACCGATGATCCTCGGCTTCGTTCTTCGATTAGTTGAATAATTTGTCTGCTCCTCCTTCCCATGCTCGCCGTTGATTTAACCAGATTCTTCCTTTACTCGGTATGGATGAAGTCTTTGATGAAAAGCTTCAAATAGATTAGCGTAGAGCTTTGCTAGAACGTTCTCGAGAAAGAAAACTCCAGCTAATCTGAGTTTGTTTCATTCCTTTTACGCTTAATCAACCATCTCAATCTCATACTTGCAACGATACTCTGCCATACTATTTGAGCGAAGATTGATTCCTTAGTTGAGTAAAAAATCAAACACATCTATTCAAAATCAATCGGAATAGTCTTTCATTCGAAGAAGAAGAGAACGGATTAGATTTTAAAACAAAACCAAAATCAAATCAACTCGAAAGAGATAAGAACATGAAGAACATAATCGAGCTTGATTTGACTAACACATCAAAATTGTCTGAACGAGAAAACGGAACTATCAAGACTAAGCGGAAAACTAGTATTGATCTAATGATCAAAGGTATGTACAAAAAAAAAATAGATGGGTTATGACCAGCGAGTATAGGTGTTAATTAATCCGTCCAGAGCCCAAATGGACTTAACCAATTGGATTATTTCAGTTTTTGGGCATCTTCCATTTTATATTAAACTCATTTAAGCATCATAACATCACTGGCCACTGAAACTAAGAGCTTATGATGAAACTCTAGAAAGAGATTAGAGGAAATGAGAGAATTTGTTCATTAAATACAAAATTACAAATTCAGCCTCATCTCTTTAATCCATTTTCTGCAGTTGTAGATGCCATCTATTTCTTTCATACACGATTTTCAAAAAAAATCATTTTTTTGCAGCATATTGCAAAAAAGTTCAACCTTCAATCGATTTGGGTCAAAGATTTGATATTAATACACGAAGTCAACACTTTGGTGACATATTATGCGTCGATTTTCATTATTTCGACGATTAACTCGGAAAAAGGCGCTTAACCACCAAACCCTTATTCTCGACGACGACTATACGCCTAGTGATTATCCGACCGGAATCTTGCCAAATTGGATGCGCTTTTGAACATGTAAACTACACAATTGTTAATAAATCGTGTTTCTGTTATTTCAAAGAGAAATACTATAAAATAGTCTTAAAAAAATTTATCATAAAAATAGTTTTTAAAGAGAAAAATGATCAAATTAGGTTTTATAAAAAGTGTAAATATACACTGGTACTCCTAGGATTAACTAATCTAGATTTAGGGTTTAGAGTTATGGGGTGAAATTTTAGAAGTGGGGTTTAGGATTTAAAAAATATTAAAATTTTCAAAATAAAAAGAAGTCTATTTAAATTATATTTTAAAAATCTATTTTGGTGATAAAAACTATCCGAGAGAATTTCCCTATTTCAAATACCAAATCTTCCTGTTTATATTTTTTTCCTTTTTAGTTTATTTCTTAAGTAAATGTAAAACAAATTTGATTTTTTTGTATTGTTCATGATCCTCTTTTTAGAATCTTAGGACAAGAAAACGACAAAGGTTAAAGCTAATATCCTTATTTTTGAAGGCCCAACCCAAAGAAAAACTTCACGGCTGGCAAAGAAGAAAGTTTTTTTTTTTTTTTGGGGGTGTTGGGTTTAAGAAAGAAGAAAGCCTTCAACGGCGTTAGTTGTTCGTCCTCGCTCTACGCCGCCTTCAGTCGCACCGCACGCAGGTAAACCTTCTGCACTTGTCTTCTTACATCAATACTCCTTCCTTTAGTTTCGTTACCCCTTTGATCCCAGAGCAACCCTTGCTTCTCATTTTAGTTTCGTGGACTACAGAACCGGACTTTAAGTTTCATAGGTTGTCTTTTAATCACACATTAGCTTCGCTATTTCATTCCCAGTCGAAAGTTTTGATCTTGAAAGCCTAATTTGCTTAGTTTCACAATCTTACGCTGTGTCTGATCCAAACTCTTGATATGAACTAGTGGTAGAGAGATTGTAGTGTGATGTTCGAAAAAAGTCGTACTTTCCTGACCAGACCTTCTGTTTACCACATCCGGTGAAACCAAACAGGAATTAGTTTGGTTGGCTTATACCTCATTGCACTGGAAATGGAAACTAGTCAAAGAGATGAGCTTGCTAGCTTCTTAACTGTTCTTCCCCCTGTTGATTTCTGTTGTGTTTATGGTTCCACGTTGCACCCAAATAACCAAGATAAGGTATTTATTTTATATACTCTCTTGAAACTCTGTGTTATGAGAGAGAGCATTCCCTGTTTCTGATCACTTTGCTGATTAGCCACCTTTGCTTTTGCAGTCTAAAATGGTGGACTACATCCTTGGAGTCTCTGATCCCATGCAATGGCACTCTCAGGTGAGTATCTGTAGAAAGATTGTTAGATGAGAAGCTGTTAAGTTTGCAGATCCTAATTAGTGTTTTTTAATTGTGTGATCAAGAATCTGAAAGTGAATTCAGATCACTATGCTTCATGGATGGTTCACCTTGGTGGAGCTAGGCTGGTATGTTTCTCTCCATACTTACTCTTCCGTTGCTTAAGTAAACACTGAACTCATACCTTTTTTGCTTTCCTAGAATAGATTACGGAAGTTGCAGATAAAGTAGGTGTTGGAGTTCATTTCAATCCATTTGTCAGTTGGAACGACAGGGTAAGAACTTCCAGAGAAACTGTAGGATTGTTTAAAACTTTATGAACAATCTAGTTTTGTTAATCCAAGCTTGTGTATTTCTATATTTCATATGTTTACGTTCTGCTCAAGTTGAGCATGTTGTATGTAATTTGAAGCCATCTTTCTTGCATGATTTACATTCCTTGTGAAGCTCTTTGCAGAAGCTCAAGTATGGGGTTGTTCGGATGCATGACCTAATACAGGACATACTGGACTGGAACAGATTCTACTTGAGTGGCCGTTTACAAAAACCGGTATGTCAGTTGTTTGGTGTTCTCACTGTTAACCGTGCATGGATTGTGAGATATTATAGGGAAGTGCCTTTGGGTTTTCAGGTTCATTTGCTTGTTGATAATCTGGACATAGAAAACGTGAATTCTGTTAATAAGAGAGCCGCAGTATCTGCAGCCCTTCTTCTCTTGCCATCAAACTTCACCGAGGTTGAGTTTTTGTTCATTGCTCAAATGAAGTTTTATGATACTGTACACTGTAACTCACAGAACTCTTATGCAGGAAGATCTATACGCCAAAATATGCAGCCTTTCTTACATGGGAGACTTGCGAATGCTTTTTGCAGAGGACACTAATAAGGTGAGAGAACTTAGTCCTGTCACATTGTGAATTTTTTTCTCAAAACATAGAAATATTACTCTACCTCTTTCGGTTGAAAAGATTTCTGATCCATTTGTTCAATCTCCTTTCTTTTAGGTGAATAAGATTGTGAAGGGGCAGTTTGATCTTTTCAGGTCAATGTACAAGCCTTTTCTTGAAGACTGCGAGACCAAAAACTTGTTGAGGTTCTCATCTGCTCAAGCTAATTTAGTTCAGGTACACACAGTTCATAGCTATATATATGGTTGGCGCAGTCTAGAGATTCTTTCAGGCATTGTTCGGATACTGATCCTTACCAACTTGTGGACAGGACTCTAGCCTTTCAGCATCACGCTCTCTGGTCTCCTCTCTTCCTGCATCAGTAAGAAGCCAAATGGGGAAGTTACTTGGGGAAAAGAAAATCTTGAGTGAGACTGGTATCAACTCTGATCTATCCCTCTCTAGCTATAAAAGGAAATGAAAGGATACTAATTGATGGGTATAGGTAGAGTTTCAGGGGAAGTCTGTATAGCTTCAAGAGAAGAAGCAGCGAAATGTATGGAGAAGGTAATGAAGCGAAGGGTAATGGTTTCAAGTGCAAGACAGGCTGTGTCTGGTTTCTTGGCTGCTGGAGCTATTAATGCAACAATGTATCTTTCACAGAAAATGCGCAAAGCTTGGAATTCTCGGTCATGACGTTGCAAAAACTACACACGAATGAGTTTTTAGATGAACCAAGTTGAAGAAAGTAGATCTTGCCACCAATAATTTTGATCAATTTTTTTCTTCTAAGTAACAACTTTTCTTTTTGTGTTGATGGTTATATCCTCTGATATCATAGATGAGAGAACTATAGAAGCATGAGCATCAATTTCCGTATCATTTTTATCATTTTTATGTTCTTACTTGTGCTAACACAAAAGAAATGATGCCCATCTATTGCAATAAGCTAGTATGGTTAGCCACAGGTCATGAACCCACTCTGGTTCTCGCCACTAGTATGTTGTGATAGTCATTAGATATTTTTGAGAAAGTTTGGGAAATACCTTCAGATGAGATCATACTTTGAAGATGACACTATATATTTTATTCTTTTTGAAAATACACTTTCAGAACTTAAATAGGTATTTCACCAGTTATATTTTTTTTTGCTAAATGTCATTCAAATGATTTTTAGATACTACAAGTTGTGAAACAAGTTAACTGACCTAAGAATTGGTCATGCAAAAAAAAAAAATAGAACATGGAAGGAAATTCAATCAGTATTACATCGAAAACAAGTTACCTAGTCACTGGCAGGATTGATTTAGATGTAAGAAAATGATCAAATATTTGTATGAAAATATTGTATGCATAGTTCATAATTGGAAAATTTTCAATTTTACCACAATTTTGATATTATTTTTTAAATTTATCATTAATAAATGACTATTTTTAAAAATATCTTAAATTTATGGTGAAATAGACGAAAGTGTTTTTTAATATTTATAAAACATTTAAAAACGCAACTCCACATTTTTAATACTAAACTTTAAACAATAATCACAAAAGTATAAACATAAATATTAATATATTTTTGATTAAGAGTATTTTTGAAAAATAATATTTAATTTGTGTTATTTTCATACATTCGTGTCAAATGTATGTTTCAAAAAATAAACAAACACATGGATTTCATTTGGCCCCGTGACTGGTTGAAGGTTGACAATTTTAATCATACCTTGGCTCTTTATTATAGTTTTTACTATGGGGACCAATTTTTACGTTTCCGTACGATGGCTTTCGAATCTAGACCCATGTGCTCTAAAACTTACCTCAACAATACTATTTTAACTGTTTGGCTAGTTAATTGTAGAGAGATCGGTTTTATTACTCGATATATATTAATTATTCATATGGCTCAAAATTTCTAACAAAATGGTTCGGAAATCAACCTGTGGTTGTACAATTATTTTAAATTCTTTGATTTTTTTTTGTAGTATCGTAACATTATATGATCACACATCAAAACCCAAAATTGTCATAAAATATCAAATATAAACTTTTGCTCACATCAAAACAGAAATTTATATGTGGATAACTAAAATACTAAGCCTAAGTTCAAAAAAAAAAGATAACTAAAATACTAGTAAATAGTAAGAAAAATCTATTGGCCGCAACTAAATATCAATTCGTACCTGGCTGATCTGAATAGATACATGGTATCAACTTCTTAGCATGTAAACCTTAGAAGGGACTGAACGAAAATGATTTATATCATACGCTTACATACAAATGTCAAATAAAAAAAATCATATTGCCATCCGTTAATCAAATCATGAGTATAAACATTAGATGTGACTTTTTTTAGAAATATTTAGATGTGATTTTGCTATTTCATAATGACAATGTGAATATTCATAAACTAGATTAAGATCTATGTTTGCATGGGGTGAGGCGGAATGAAAATTATTTAATTAATGTATTATGGTTCAATCTAGATTTCAATCTAGTTTCGGTTCAGTAATTTTTATAAAAATTAGATATCATATCAAAACTATATTTATTTTAGTTTGATTCGGTTTATATATTTTCATGTTTTTTTGTATTCGGGTTATGCGCAAAAATGTTAAAATATATTTACCTTTTATAATATTTTGTCAATTTAATCTCGTATAAGTAAAATATCCAATTTATTAAACAGTAATCTAAAGTTAAAATATAATGTTTTATATTTTAATTAATTATTAAAATAGTAATTAAATAAAATATCATAATTTTATAAGATAATAAAATAATAATAATATCAATTAACTAAATTTTAGCACAAATATATGTCAGTGAAATATTTACTTAAATAACAAATTATTCAAATTAACGTGTTAAATATCAAAGTCAATCAATAAAATAACTATATATATATCAGTTATAATATGTAATTTACATATAACTATACTACTATGTTTTAATTTATCAGTTTAATTGGTTTATTTGGTTGAGCCATTGATATACTAAACCATATCCATATACCATATTTTTTTTAAATAACATTCATTCGGTTTATACGGTATTATCAAATTCAAATCACTTTATCTATTATAATTCGGTTTGGTTTAAATTTATTTTGGTTTTACTAGATTTAACACCTTTAATTTAAAGCACTAAATATTTTTTTGTATTTTGTAATTAAAACTAAAATTTAGTTTCAAAAGTAGATCATGTCTTTCAAAGTGCTAAACCGAACGCTATATAACGTTTGATATAGAATTTTCAAAGAATAATATCTTTGGAATATATACTTTTATCCATAAATAATATCAAAATTTTCCTATATGTTATTGTTAGGATATAGATATGAAAAATATATTTTAGAATCATATATATTTTGCACAAAGACAGTAATATATTTTTATTTAATACAAATGAGGTGTATATTTCCAAATGCATATTTGAAGTCAACTTGTATATTATGTGTATTATTTTTTTATTTGGTCTAAAGATTAAGTGACTTCTAATAAATGGGTGAACTATTATATTGATTCGGTATAAAAAATAGTTGAATAATCAACCAAAATTGATTAGCCAAATACAAATGTATTAGATTATAGACTCATATGGAATAGTCTCTATGTAAATTAACTCATCTAAAGACGAACTAACATTACATAAAATTCAAAACGATTAAAACATATATGATTTGTCCTTGGAATTTATTATCTTGATATTCATACATATGTTTTTGGACATATATATATGTTTTGAACATGCGCCAACATACAATTTAAAATCAACAAAATATTGTTTTGCAGTTTCAAAAAAAAATTGTTTTGTACATGATATTACAACTTATAAAGAATAATAAATTAGATGAACATATATGTTTTGAGCATCTAATCTATTAAAACTGAAGTACAAATATGAAATAATTCTTATTTTTACCTAATATTTACAAATAATGTCATTGATAATATCAATGTATCCAAACATGTAAACATTGATTCTTAACAAGAAAAAAAAATTTGGGCTAAGCCCATTAACAATTTTTTCATTGAAATTAAAGATTTCATAAAAAAATGTATATGTGTTTTCTAAATTTTTATAATAAAAACAAAACTATACATATATATAACATTAAGTTAGTTTTACTTTTTATTCGTATTCATATAAGCTACATAACTATATTTGAATTATAAAAAAAGATAATAATGTTAATAATTTTTTATTATAATCCGAACTTATTCATTTACAATAAAAAAATCATGTAACTTTCCATAGCAATTTAATGACTAAAATACATACTAATATTTATTATAAATGGTTATATATACAAACAAATACAGTGTATTAGCATTTGTACGATATATATCTAATAAGAATAACTTATGTAATTTAAAAAATTTAATCATCATATAATACATATACACAGTTAGGTCTAGGACAGATGGAATATTTGGGGTATTCTAGGATATACGAATTCGGATATGCATTTGTCGGATTCGTAAAATTGTTATCCAGATCAGGATATTTGGTGTTAGGATATTTGAACTAAAACTCGATTACACGCGGATATCCAAACCTGTTTTTTTAACTAAAAATAAATTAAAAACTAACTATTAACCATCTATTTAATCTATTTAAAATTATTATTTGAAAAGCTTAAAATCATTAAAATTTAATAAAATTAAAATTTTAGTTATTTTATATAAAAATATATATAATATACATAGATAACTATAATTAAATTTTAAATATTTAATATTTGAATCCGGATATCCAGACCTAAAATTTTACCATTCGAATTTATACTTGGATCAATCGAATCCGTAAAATTACTATCATGATCCATGAATATTCGTTTTTCGAAGCGGATGGGATCCCGAATCAGATAACGGATATCAAATATTAAATTCAAGTCATATATACAATTATATCAAATAAATTGCTTAAAATATTAGACATTCACAAAAGTAACACACGCGCGGGCACGCGGATCAAAGACTAGTTACTACTTACAACTAAACAAAACAATTC
>CAJHQQ010000371.1:0-209953 GCA_905132885.1 Moricandia moricandioides
AGAAGACCTCATCATGACTGAGACCTATGCCCCATAACATCGCCGCCAGCCTCGTCATGGAAGGGGGCGTTCAAAATCGCCCGCTTTGGACACTTTCGACGAAGACGATGGAGGCTTTGAGATAGGCAACCAAGAGGACATAGAAGAGAGTGACAACAACGATGGGGGAAGCGAGGAAGAGCACGACGAGGAGGCCACTGCCTCCGATTCATTTTGAGGTATCTCCATACCTCTATCCTTGTAAATATTCATTTACTTTTTGGTATCTCTTTCTATTTCTTGACTACACAGAGACTGTGTTGTTCAAGTTTGGGGGGAGATATTATGTCTAATCATTTTATTTTCTTGTTTGCATAAGCATTTGAATCTTGCATTGCACATATATATATATAAAAAAAATGAAAACAACAAAAAGAACCATGTAGTTTCGTCATTTGCATCTTTAGGGGTCGAGTCTAGAGCATATAAAGTGCATTCATATCGCATAGGGGACAATGATTAAACTAAACGTACAAATAACTCATGCTAAGAACTTAATTTGATACCCTTTGTAGTTGTGGCAAGTAGCTAGAGCATCCTTTGAAAGACTTGTATACTTCGAGCCTTGAAAACTCCTCTTCAAACTTGTTTGACTGATGAAGCTTGCTTGTCCTTGAAACCAACTCCAGTCTTACTTGAGTTAATGAAATTAATCTATCTCGCTTATGGTCTCTTGTTGTACTTGATCATGGATACCTCATGCAGTTGAGTTAGTCTTATCCCTTTATACCAATCTTTGGCAGCTCAAGTGGCCATCGCTCCTCTAGATGGTTCTCCACACCCTTAACCCTATCTTGCTTTCTAGCTTTACTAATTTGTCGAGTGAGATCTCTTTTGAAAGTTTGATATGTGCATAATGTTGAGAGTATTGGGAACGAAAATGGTTGGTCCTCATTACTTGCTAGATTTAGGATCTCATAATTGTCTAGCACATAGGATTGGAAGGAAGTATTGAGTGTGCATTTTGAAGGATGGAGAGATAAGATATTAGGGATCAAAAAAAAGAGAAAAGTAGCTCAAGGAACGCCAAAATAAGAAATTCCCTAAGTAAAGAAAAGAAAAGATACAAAAGAATGGGGAATATAAAAAAAGGAGAAGAGAGAAAGTGTGAACTAAAGCTAAGAGAATGGTGGAATGATCCCTAGCAAAAGAAAAGAAAAAAAATGAGAGTGTTCTTGGGGTTTTTGGGTGAGTGAAAGGGAGTTTGAAATTGGAAACCATTGGAAGAGAGTATTTTAGGTCTAGGGAATGGGTAGAACAATGAGGATTGAGCATTTTATGCATAAATTGTTCTCTTTCTTAGATATATTATGCATAATGTTGAACTACTTGTGCTTGAGAGTAAACCACCGTGAAAGAACTTGATAACCTTATTGATTCACAAGTCTTCAAGAATTTTTCCCACCAAGCTAAATGATTAGGACCGATTGCCCATTTGCAAGAATGCAGTTTTGATTATTGTCTAATGAATGTGAGAGTTGGTTGCTTGGCTTGTTTGTGTAGTCTTGACGATAAGTGTAGAAGATCGAGGAGTTGAGATAGGCCTATAGAAGTTAGAGTTTGATAAGTTCTTTGTTCTAGCTATTTGCAACTATGCATGGGTATCATGTTGATGGCTAAGAAGATTCTTTTGGTAATGAGTTCCCACTTTCAAACCTCTTGACCTTGTTAATCTTGGGAATATACTTGTGGACAAGTAAAGATCAAGTTTGGGGGAGTTGATGTCTTGCATATTTGCATTGTTTTAGTCATTGTTCATTGAACGTTTTGATCATTTAGATTAGCATTTAGACATGTTTAGGCTGCATTGCATTGCATTTTTCTATAGCAGGTACTGGAGATTCTAGATGGTGAGTTTGAAGTCATTTGAGGCCAAGAAAGGGAGATTTGGAGCATAAGCAATGTTTTGTCGCTAAGTGTTGTAGCGACCTCAGTGTAGCGACCATGAGAGGTCGCTAGAAGAAGTTCTTGGAGCTTTAGCGACCACTGTATCGACCAGGAGACATCCCTAGGAGAAACAAGGGATCTGTAGCCACCAAGCCAGGTCGCTACGAGGTCCCCATCCCCACATGACCAAGTGTTGTAGCGACTTCGATGTAGCGACCAAGCCAAGTCGCTAGGCTTACTTGCGGGCACCATAGCGACATTGCGTAGCGACCAAGCATGGTCACTAAGGACGCATAAGCTATGATTTTCACGGGTTGACCCAGGCTTGTTGGGTTGACCCGATTCGTTTTCAAACTACTATATATACTCTTTAAACCTAGTTTTTAAGACACTCTGGTTTTTACCGGGAGACATATACTACTTTTGGTGAAAAAAGATTGAATCCTTAATCCTCTTGATCTTCTTATTTTTTGTTTCACTGATTATTCTGGATCATTAGAAATGATTAACTCTTAATCATCTATGGTTTTTGAGTTCATCATGTTCTAGTGATTAGATACCTTTAGGATTCATGGGTTTGGGTGATTAGATGATAGATTAGAAAGTTTAGTGTTAGGTCATTCATGTTCTTTGATTATCTTTTATCTCTAATGCTAGATTAGACTTGATCACTTTAATCTAGATCCTTATACAGTTTGTACCCGAAAGGTGTTCGATGAAATGTCTGAACCAAAGTGATAATTATCTTTACTTGCTTAGCCAATGACAATTGATGTTAGCAAAGTTTAGTTAGTTAATAGATCTGTTCTTAATGATTGCTTGATTTAACTAAACCAAAGACATTTGATGTTTAGTGATTGAAAGCAAATGAACTTTTATCTTGATAAAGAACTAGTTTAATGGTGCGTCTAGACTAGTATAACCGGATTGATTGTAATGTTAACCATCTATGTTAGATCTTAGTCACCCAAAGTCAAAACCCCTGTCCATGGGTTCTTTGTTTCCCTATTGATTTATAATTCTAGTTTTTACTTTTGTGTTCTCTTGCTACTTCGTTTCACACATCGAAACTGATTGCACTTAGATTGAGCTTATACTTGTATTCTCATTGCATCATGATCACTTAGGATTGAATTGACACTCATCTATACTACTTTGATTAGGATAGAGTAAAATCCTTTATCATCAAGTTCTTGAAACTTTGTTCAAGATCTTCTTTCTTAACCCCACTCCACGAAACAAAAGTCTTAGTACGAGCTTCAGAACGAGCCTCATAAGAAGCCTCAAAGACTGTACGAAGTTTCTTCCAGGGTTTTCTTTCTTCATTGAAAGAAAGCTCAAGAGATTCATCCTTAACAATGGTAACTTTTGGATTGGTCCACGGCTTAGTACCATGGTCTGCCCAGCACTCTTTGCCCTACTTCATCTTACCTTCACCACCACACATGAGATTCACGAGGTTTTTAACTGCCACATCGGTGTTATCATTGTCCTACTGAGGGAACAATTCACCAATCTCCTTGACCACAAGGTTCACCACGCAAGTCTGCAGGAAGTAATGAATATCAAGTTATATACTGAGACACTAATCACTACCATACTATTGGGAATAATCAGACATACCTGTGTGTTGATACTCTCTTTGACAAATTTTCATCCTTTATATCCCTTATAATCCAGAAAATGAGGATTAGGTTTGTTTCTTATGGGCTTTCCGTACTCCGCAGCAAAGTCGGGCAGAGTGAAGTAGATCCAGACTTGGAGTACTTGAACAAACCTATTAATGGTATAAGATTTTGTCAAATCCTTATCCTTCACAGAGTCCATAAGGATCTAAACGCCAATCTCCCCCCATGGGTAGATCTCAAAGCCTTCTAGATTCATCACTAGCCTTGCAGGACTAGCCCGTGTAGCCGATGTGGACTTTCGTCCTTCAATGAATCATGTGTAGATGGCTAGGTATCCCAGCCTCATGCGGTCATCCCGAGACCACTGTCCACATCTCCACACGCCGCCACTATTTGCTGGGAGCTTGGACCAGAATCGATATCAACATCCATCAACTCCCAGAATAGATACAACTCCTCTGTCAGCCCTACATGAGGATTATCCACATTCTCAACATACTCGCAGTTGAGACCGGTGATATGTTCGAACTCAATGAGTGAAAACCTCACCGGCTCTGAACCGATGAGACTCCAAAGCTCGTACTTCTTCTTGACATCAAGCTGAAAATAGAGCATATAGTGAACCAGCCTAGACTCCCAACCAAAGTTCAACTCCCAAAACTTTATGAAGACTCTCAACCTAGAGTTCCTCAGCTCCTCCCATTCATCAGCATGGAGAGCATCCTTTACAGCATGAAGTAATTTGAGGTCATCGATATGATATCCAATGCTCTTCAATGGAATGGGCTATTTCCCTAGGGTGAACAACCTCTTTGGGAGTTCTGGTAATTACATTTTATAGCCTGCAAACAATGACAAAACAACATCTCAAACATAAAATAAACACACCAAGAGTTCTATACTAACATCAAAACTCTAGAATACTTTGGAAGACTTCGGAAGACTTACGGAAGACTTACAGAAGACTTCGGAAGACTTACGAAAGACTTACGGAAGACTTACGGAAGACTTACCGAAGACTTACGGAAGGAAGACTTACCGAAGAATTACGGAAGACTAACCAAAGACTTCATGGAAGACTTACGGAAGACTTCATCGAAGACTTACGGAAGACATCATGGAAGACTTCTGAATGGCTTCATGGAAGATTTCCGAATGGCTTCCACTAAGTCTTCCAGATTACTTCCACAAAGTCTTCCGGATGACTTCCATGAACACTTACGGATGACTTCCATGAAGACTTATGGATGATTTCCATGAAGACTTACGGCAGACTTCCGGGAGACTTACAGACAAATGGGTCAACTTGAGGTCAGAAAGGAAATAAATAGAGGAAGAAGTCACAGGGAGAAACGAACGGTTTCAGATCTGAAATAAAGAGGAACCGGTTAGATTAATCTAGTATAATACACTTGGGCGATGAAGGAGATACAAGATTGACCGGAAAAACAAGATTACATGGAGTGAAAACGACAGAGAAGAGATTCGTCAAAAATCGTCACAGTAATCGCCTTAGAAGAGGAGGCTAGGATTTTCACCAACTTTATTTTTTTCTAAAACACCGAAAAGTGAAAAATAAAACAGTAAAAAATACTATTTATATGTACGGTAAATTACCAGGTTAGGTTAAATATATTTTGGTTTTTTCGGTTAATTTCAAATTGAATGTAAATTAAGTTCAAAATTGGTTTGGAAGACTTCTTGAGAAGTCTTCTCGGAGTCTTCCGGGAAGTCTTTCAGTTCGAAGTCTTCAGGGAAGTCTTCCAAGAGTTAGAAGACATCCCGAGAAGTCTTCTAGAAGTCTTTGGAAACCCTAAATCAATTAACTAACCAAAAAAACACTTCCTTAAACATAAAATAAACTTAAAAAAGTGTTTAAAATAATCTTATTAGAGGATCACTAACACATATTCGTCAAATTCAAAAAATAAAAAGTTAGAAGATAAGATTTCAAAATCTAAGCATAAAATTACCTACAATACTATAACATATATTACTAAACCATAAACCAATGAATATCATGACTCATTCTACATTAAATCATCTAGGTTGAAAAAAAAAATCTATTTTAGTTGATATAAATTTACATCATTTACAAATATTTATGGTTACATGATTTCTATTTCTTCCCCGTAGAAATATTTTTTATTAATTTTGTAAACTATTTTTAAGATTTATTGTTTTAGAAGACTTCTAGAGAAGTCTTCCGGAGAATACCTACAGGGAAGTCTTCTCAGAGAAGACTTTCAGAAGACTATTGGACGACTCACGGAAGACTTCGCCATTAGGCGGGAATTTAAATTTCACGGAAATTCATGCGGAAAAATTATAGAGTCTTCTGTGAAGTCTTCCATGAAGTCTTCTACTGCATTATATGTTAGAAGACTTTCCGGGAAGTCTTCTAAAACCCAAAAATCAATTAACTAACCAAAAAATACTTTCTTAAACATAAAATAAACTTAGAAAGTGTTTAAAATCATCTTATTAGAGGATCACTAACACATATTCTTCAAATTCAAAAAATAAAAAAGTTAAAAGATAAGATTTCAAAATCTACGCCTAAAACTACATACAATACTATAACATATGTTACTATGCTCTAAACCAATGAATATCATCACTCATTCTACATTAAATCATCTAGGTTGAAAACAATTCAATTTTAGTTGATATAAATTTACATCATTTATAATGTTTGTGGTTACATGATTTCTATTTTTTCCCCATATAAATATTTTTTATAAATTTTATAAATTATTTTTAAGATCTATTATTTGAGAAAAAGTTTATTATGGTAAAATTAAATACAGTTTTTTTGTTTGTTCACAAGGAATTTTTTGTATTTTCACTAGCCTTTTGGATTACTTTTGCATTTGATTGAATTTGAGGTACATTTTTACATTTGAAATCAAGTTTTGAGTCATTTTTACCAATTTCTCCTCCTTTGAATCTTGATGTGCGACAACAGTGTATGAATCTCAAAATTAGTTAGTTTTTTTCGCCCAACATAATTTTCTTTGTGTTGGAGTTTGGACCAAAATATAACAATGGGGCAAAGGCCGAGAACGAAAACAAAATACATTGCCATCGCATATTTTCATTCTTCATTGTTTTCTTCCATCCGTTAGGAAAGCAGTTGGAAATTTTGAACGAACAATTTCTAATTCAACTTAATGTTCAATTATTTGCGAACAGTCGAATTTTGACACAATCTAATAAACAAGAGTGACATCACGTTTTGTAAGAGTAGGATTTGAATAACTATATCGAAGTAATAAACATATATATACAATATAATACCTAATATTGCATTAGAAAAAACATTGCATGTAGTGACAATCGAATTTGAAGAGCCCTGATCGGTTGTACTTTGGAAACACCAATTTTCAAACATCTAAATTCCAATAACTGATGTAGGCCATAAATTTTATTAATATCATTAATATATTTGTGTTAGAAATGTCAAAGGGAAAACAAGAGAAAGATAATAACTGAAGTTAACACATGGAATGCTTCTAGTAAATGTTTGAAACTATTTATCAAATTGTAAATAATTTTAAAAGAAGGATATACTTTTAACGTGGTTTAAAGAAAAGAAAGAGGATATACTTTTTAAAAAAAATACTAGCATAGAAAAATCGTTATAAGACTAGAATATCATATATTTTTGAAACTTACTTACTAAATATGTTTGTAGATCCCTAGTAAATTATAATAAACACTCTTGGTTAATTTCTTTTTAGCGAAGCTTATTTATAATAAAAATAATTAAAATTATTAGCAAATCCACGTCAGCAATAACTATAATTCATGTCACTAATATCAATTTATGGCACTAACAATTGTGATTAAAAAAGTGGGAAGATAATGAAACGACGTTTAACTTAAAATTTTCTTCGCGATTAAACTCCATTTCTTTTTCGTCGGAAATCTTCTTCGAACTCGTTTTCTTTAAAATTGTCTTCTACCCCAATCATCCGTAATCGTTTTCTTTGCAAGCGTCGTCTCCGAAGTCATCTTCTTTGATATGTTTCAACGTTTTTCTTTGTGTTTTTCAAGTATGTGGCTGAGTTATGAGTTATTTGATGGGTGAGTTATGATATATTTGATGGCTGAGTTATGGTTTATGAGTTATTTGATTGTTGAATTATGCGTTATGAGTTATTTGATAGCTGAATTATGAGTTATTTGATGGCTGAGTTATGAGTTATGAGTTATTTGATGGCTGAGTTATGATATATTTGATGGATGAGTTATGAGTTATTTGATGGATGAATTATGATATATTTGATGACTGAGTTATGAGCTATTTGATGGTTGAGTTATGAGTTATTTGATGGTTGAGTTATGATATATTTCATGGTTGAGTAATGAAATGGCAAATAAGAGATGATGGCATGGATTACGACATGAAAAAACGGTAAGTCAGCCGCCAAACGAACACCTAACTCAGCATAAATAAAGCAGCCATCAAATACAACGTAAGTCAGCCGAAACGTGAATATTATTTTAGTAATTAATCTTTTGTTAATAAATAAGTCGTAACTATGATGGAAAATCATAAGTCAGCCGCATTGCAATATAAATCAGCCGTCAAATGAATGTTATTCTAGTAATCAATCTTTTACTAATACGTCAGCCGTAATTAAATCAAGTTTAATGTTAATCCTGTCAATTACAGCTGATTTAATATAACTCAACCGTAACAACCTCCCATAAGTCAGACGTCAATTTAATAACTCTGCGAGACGATGATCATTAAATCAGCCGGCGAAACATAACTCAGCCGTGTCTTAATTATAATTCAGCTAAATTTTAGAGAAATCATTCCGCAGATGTATAAGTGAGCCGTAACTTGTGTTTGTAAGTCAGCCCTTATCCCATAAATCAGCGAGATTAATGTAAATCAGCCATTACTAACGGTTGACTTATGTTCGTAAGTCAGCCAATTTTCATAATCAGCTCTGTTATTTAACTCAACTGCAACGTAACCATACATCAGCCGTAACGAAGTTTGTATCGCTTTACGGCTGAGTTCATTAATATACGTCAGCGCATTCCTACATGGCGCTGTTTTTTGCTTACGTGGCATTAAAAATTAATGGTATACTTATAAATAAATAATATTTTTTCTCACAATGTAAAGCACGTTCGATATTATAAAAAAACAATAATAAAAATGTTTTTTATTTTTTTAATATATCCTAAAATATGTACTATATGAGTAAATTTTCCCTACTTTTTAGTGCAAGCTGTCCACAAAGTTTAGAGCATCTCCAATGTATTACCCCATTTTTTACTCTAAAATGGTGTAACACCAAAATAAAGTTGAGTTTTACTCCAAAAATATATATTCTTAAATAACTCTATATTTATGTAATTAATAATTGTTAATAATACCTCCTGCTTATAAAAATTTACCAATAAATCCCAAACTATCTTATGTTTACAAAAATTCTTTAAAAAGAATTTATTTAAATTAAAAATTTATTATTAAAAAATACAAGAAATGATAAAAAACAATATATATGTTGGTTCAATAACTATTATTAGAATATTTTCCCCACAAATTCTTAACTAATGTATTTCGTAATAAAAAAATGAGCTTCTATATTTTTTTAATATTCCTAAATCGAGCAAGAAAATTTTGAAATTGTGCATTTTCATCTTCTGCAATTTCAATATCTGGAGGTGGAGCTTCTCCTCCAATTCGATTGGTGCATCAAGTTCATGCTCATCCTTAATTATCATGTTATGAATAATTATACATGTAGTCATGATGTCATGTAACACATCTTTTTCAAAAAAGAACATGTCCTTTTAAAATGGCAAAGCGCGACTGTAGAACTTCAAATGCACGTTCAACATCTTTCCAAATGGGGTGAAAATGTCAAAAATGAAAAGAAAACTTGATGGTCAAACATCAATAGTTATAAAAACTTTAGAAGAAGGAAATAAACAACTTTTAGAACAATTAAAGAAGAAAAGTGCTGAAAAGATACATCATATGGGATTGAGAAACAAAATTATGCACTAAAAGAAGAAAACAAAGTTTTGTTTTGTGATTTGAGTTCCATACAAGATCCGAATGTCTTTGCATATATTCAAGTTCAAATATTATCACAACGAAATGCGGAATCACAAGATCAACAAGGTCCTTCTCAATCTTCTCCGTTTGGGTAATACTTCACTTTTCTTAGCGGATCCGGAAGCGATTTGCCGGATTATTAAATCTATTTTATGTTATTTTTATTTTATATTATTTATGTTTGTTTATATATTTACTTTATGCATTTTGATGTAGAATATTAAATATTCATTTGTGGAATATCCTATTATTTTTCATGTTATTGTATTATTTTTAAATTTATTTAAATAAGAAATAAAAATATTAAAGAATTAAATGACTATTTCATAAATAAAAAAAGTTTAACTCCAAAATGGAGTAATGGGTAAGATTACTCTATTTATGGAGTAACCCTAGTCATTACTCCATTTTGGAGTTGAAAATGGAGTGGGGTTGGAGTAGATTTTACTCCAAAATGGTGTTTGGAGGAGAAAATAGAGTATGATTGGAGATGCCCTTAAGACTGTCAATTTTTGTTTGCCATACCTCACATTCCTAATTACTTATCCTACAAATTGAAGAAAAAATACAGAATGAAGAGAAAGCAAATGAACACATCGATAATACCCATCACAGCCAAGAAAAATGTACAATCTAAAACATTATTGCAATGCAAAAAAAAAAAAACATCCAAAACAATATTAGAATATCACAGAGCATGATAAACACTCTTACAAGATAAAATAAAAATTGAAATCAAACAGGAGTGGTAGTAACACCCGAAGGTGAAGGAGATCTATGTTCAACTTTCCTTAGCTGAATAGCTTTGTGAGACTCATCATCATCGTAATACATGTAAGCAAAGCCACCATGCCTGGTCATATCCATACCGGCCATCTCATCCTCCGGAGATATACGCAACAGTTTCATTTTCTTGAGGATGAAGAAAAGGGTTCCCATGGTGGCACTTACCCAACCTGTGATCACAAGTATTTGAATCAGCTGAGCACCAAGCAGTTTTCCTCCACCTCCCATGAACAAACCGTGCGGCCTTCCGGGCTTCTCGCCGTAGATCTGGTTCAAATATTTCTCTCTAGCAAAAAGTGCGGTAAAGATTAGCCCCCAGGCTCCGCACCCACCGTGTAACTGTGCTGCCTCGAGCGGGTCATCGTATTTGAGTTTCTCTGCCAGCTTGTTGCATCCAAGGAGTACCAGGGCCGCTACGAACCCGCAGATAATCGCTGCCCATGGCTCTACTACGGAGCAGCCACCGGTTATAGCTGCAAACCCTCCAAGGAGGCCGTTGCATACGTCAGTAACGTTCCAATGTCCCGAGAGAAGACGTTTCCCGAAGAGGGTTGTGAGCGCCGCGGTGCAGCCAGCTAAAGTGGTCGTGACAGCTGTCCTTCCGACAGCGCTCCACTGGCCGTTGATCGTGCCTGATTCATATGTGACGAGGATCTTGTTGAAGGAACCAGGGTTGAATCCATACCATCCAAACCAAAGGAGGAATGTTCCAAGAACAACTAGTGACGCCGAGTGGCCACGTAGAGCGATAGCTCGTCCACCGTTATCGAACCGGCCAAGTCGTGGACCTTCGATCAACGCACCCCATAAACCAGCAATACCTCCAACCATATGAACAACACCGGAGCCAGCGAAATCGATTGCTCCGGTGCTGAAAAGTAAATCTCCGTCTGTCCTAAAAGGACTAGCCCACCCATCAGCAGACCAGAACCAGTGAGAAACAACCGGGTAAACAAATCCTGTTAAGAAGGATGAATAGATCAGGTATGCAACAAATTGAGTCCGTTCAGCGATGGAGCCGCTAGTGATTCCGGCGGCAGCGATAGCAAAAGCCCATTGGTATAGAAAGTTAGAGTAATCGGCGGAGGCTGAAGGAAAGTCTTTGAGACCAAAGTTGTGTTTTCCGATGAAACCGTTTGACGGAGATCCAAAGGCAAAGGCGTAACCGAATAGGTAATAGAAGAGGCCTCCAGCTGCAGCGTCAAGAACGTTTGTAAGCATGATGTTCATGGTGTTCTTGGCTCTGACTGAGCCAGCGCAGAGCATAGCGAAGCCGAGTTGCATAGAGAAGACGAGGTAAGCGGAGAAGAGAAGGTATGTGTTATCTACGGCGAAAGCCACGTCGGTAAATTTGTTGTTAACGGTGCTAAGTTGGCCGCAGATGTAGTCAGCCGCAGCCGTGGTATTAGGGCCTAATAAAACTGCAAGATCGGCAGCCGAGCATGATAAAGTTCCCGACATGTTGGGAAAGATTGGTGAGAGATATTGGAAACAAAGATAGGCAGAGGAAGAAAGTGTTTTTCTTCTCTGTTTATAATAAAATTGAGGAAACTTTAGAGTTGACTTTTATAATTACACCTTACAAAAAATTTGCAAGTTGCAAAGTCTTAAAGTTTTGTTTGCTAGTACATGTGATTTTTTAAAGGTATCAAAAAAATTCATCTACAAAATCGGTGTAGATAAGATCTGTGTTCAGAGAAAATATTTTATCACATCCAATTATATCATCTAAAAATCTCTCCAGAACTTAAAAATCGATATTGTTGACATTTATCAACTTACTTTTGTTTTAAGATTAAAATTTAGTTTTTAGTCAAAATAGATTGAAGTTTCTTGTGAACATAAAAACCTCTCATTTTGACCAGATTATTTGCTGAATGTCTGGATCTTAATCGAGTCTCTTCTGAGAAAGAGTTTCTTCATCAATACAATTCCATTCACAGCGAAAGAAGAATTAATTAAATGCGTTGAATTTTATCTGCGAAAAGCTTTTTCTAATACCAATATAAGAATTTTCATATTTTATTTGTCAGCAGTTAACTATTTATTTCTTCAACTAATAATTTTTTATATATTTCTGATAAATAAATTTATAATGTAAAATTATTGTTGAGAAACGAATCTGTAGCATAGCATATTATATAATAAGAATATTGTACTCATCACCTTGATTGGTTTTCTGTATTATAAAATCTAGAATTTGTGTCTTAGATTTGGAATCTCTTATTAAAAGAGTAACATTTTAATAAGTAATCTTTAAAGTGTAATATATTTATAAGATTGTCATTATGTTATGTGTCAGCATAAGAAGACTTTTCACACTTTCTATTCAAAAACTCATTTCTTACTAGATTAATTACATTTTATGTCATTTAACATTCTTTATATATTATAAACATTATTAACATTAAAAGAATATTGTCCAGTCTTTTCTTAAATAAAAGCTACAAAATTCTTTACAAAATTACTTAATATGGTTAATAAATTAATGAACATTAATGATTATGAATAATAAATATTTGATAATAATTTTTTTATCCTCCATCATTTTTGTTTAATTATATATTTTTAAAATAAATTAAACAATCACATTGAACATATAAAAAATAGATTTTTTTCTTTATATTTTAAAGTTTTTTAAATTATTATAAATTACTAAAACTGTTAAATCCACATTGAAATTTTGTAATCAATTGTTTAACTTTTTGTGTTATAACAAGATACAAATGATCATAAATTAATATCAATATGAAATATCATTTAATATATGTCATATATAAAAAATATAAACATGTTAATTTCAAATTTTTCATTTAGTAAGAAGCCTCAATTAATAAATATTCATATTAATAAAATCAATATTTTTTACAACAAATATAAAATTGTTAATAAAATCATATGAGTACTCAATTAATAAATATTTATATTAAAATATACTATATATCTATGTCAATATCATTTAATTGTAATTATATATCACATAAATAAATAAATGATTTTTTGTTTTTTTGCCAACAAAACTAATTGTAAATAAAAGATGGATCGTTTTTTATTTATGTGCTTACTCTAATTTAATTATATACGTAATAATAACTCGCTTCTCAATTATTCAATATACTTAAATGAACAAAAAATAATAATATGTATAAATAATTTGTATACATAATTAATGTTAATTCCGCAAAAGCACGATCTCAAATGTTATTTGATCATATCATTCAAAAATACAACTCTTTATATCAAAGTAAAATGGTAAATTATAACATCTTGATGATATCATTGAAGCCTAATATAAATTAAATAAGTTTTAAAAATAAACAAAATATCATCAAACATGATCGTACTCATCAACCTTATATTGATGGTCCATAATTTTACGTTTGAGGACTTATGACATGATGGTTAAATGATCAATAATTATTAATATGTAATTTTTACACTGTGTTCCGCGAATACGCGCTGGTAATCACCTAGTTTTTATTGTTTACATATTATTTCAACCTTGGCTATACAAAGATTTTGCACCTGATATATGTATAATAATCCTTCTGTTTCACTATGATACATGTTTTAGAAAAAAAATTATTTTATTAAGATATATTTTTTATGTTTTTTATAAGAATATTGCAAACTTCAAGAAAATTAATTATTAAGTCATTATTGGTCAAAAATTATTAAAAACTGAAAATAACAGAAACCGATACATTTAATATAGTAATTTAATGTATTTTCTTAATATGTGTGAAAACTCTAAAAAATCTATTTTTATGAAAGAGAGAGAGTATATATCTTCCTATTTTTCTCTCTCTTACGTACGTTAACAGTTTTTGTATATATTTTACAACATATATGATATGACAAAACTAAAATCGAAATGAGACTGAGATACAACATGAATAAATAAATTAAGTTGATCTATTCCAACATGTCTAGTTTAGTGAGCAAATTTTGACCAAATGAATCTGCATCTTTGATTTCGACTTTTCACCTGTAACCGTGAAAAAGAAGATGATTTTGTTAGTGGGACTCACTGGTATATCCTTTTGATTCTTTTAAGTTTTTGGTTCACACGAGACATGGGGAAACAAGAATTGATGTGGTCCGTTCACGAAAGCTACAAAAGTATCCACATTTAATATAGTTTTCCATAAATAAGTATATCCTTCGAATCCAAAATATATATCTTAACATTATTTAAGAATCGAATTCTTTTTTTAATTTTCTTTATGTGTCATCACGATATACATTTTCACAAAAATGATGATATAACTTGGTCAAAATAATAACAAGGCTTCTTTCTTATTATAATATAAGATGGTCTGCATGCGGGCGTTAATATGATTTTTAATTAGGGAATTCGTCCAAAAAAATACTGAACATGGCAAGAATAGCCAAAAGAAATATAGACATACTGGGTGGCAAAAAAAACACAGACTTTCATTGACTTTTACAGTTTATTAAGAACGTTACGATTGACTAACCAAATTAACCCACCGTTAACAGAGTTAACAGATAATTTAGATGACGTTAATTTTGGGTGTTAAAGAATACGACACCGTTTTATCGGTTTGTCTGATTAAAGAGAAATGAATGAAACGACGTAGTTTCCTTCATTTTTGAAATCAAAAATATGTGCTCTATAGGGATCGAACCAGTGCTCTCGTCTTTAATTATACAGGTTTTTTGCCACTGAGCTAATGGACTTTACAATAGATTGACGAACAGAGTTTCTTATATTATCGTCGAATCCCAGTTAAATGAATCAAAAAGAAAAGACGAACAACTTTAAAACGTGGAAACTGATCGTCATCATCATCAAACATCTTCACCTTCATCGATCGTCCACCCCAGCTGACGAGATCTTCTCGGCTCCACCACCGCAGCCGTCTCCACCGGTATATCGGCTAGAGTTGTAAGAGAAGAAGACGAAGAAAGGGATTGTAGATTCGAAGATGACGACGAAGCCGTCGGGAAACTCATAGCCATGATGTTGCCTTCGCTCCAAGACCTCCGGATCGGAAACGAGATGCTCTCCGAGCTTCCGTGGCGTCGGCAAGGCTTCCGCCACTTATTTTGACTTTTCTTAGCGCCGTCGAGAAGCGTGCAGTCGCAGTTTTTGTGGTAAGGACGCCGTTCGATGGCGGAGTCGAGGCCGGAGATACAACCTTCGAAGATGCAGCGGAAGATCCCGGCGGCGGCGGCCATTGTTTACCGATCTGAGATCCGGTGGGTTTGTTTTTTAATTTCATTCATCCCGTCGTTAACTCAATAAAACGAAGTTTGTTTCATAATCTTGCGAGAAGTCCACTAGCTCAGTGGCAAACCCCCCCCCCCTCCCTCCCCCCGTAAAGACCACGAGTGCACGAGTTCGAATCCACCCTTCCACCATTTTAATTAAATAAAACGACGACGTCTTGACATTTTGTATTAAACCAAAAAATTGAATGAAACGACGTAGTTTTGCTAAACGGCTGTATTTAACATTGATTAACCACCGTCTTAACTGTCAGTTAACGGTGTCTTAATATGGTCGGTCAATCAAAGTTTCTTAATAAACGGATAAAAGTCAACAAAAGTTCAAGGGTTTATTGGCCAGCCTCGAGTCTATATTTCTTTTGGCCATTCTTGCCATGTTCAGTATTTTTTTGGACGAATTCCCTTTTTAATTATGACATTTTCAACATTTCTGATTTTCTAAGTAGTATTTACTTTTAATTCGGTTCCAATATACCATATATATATATATATATATATGCAGAAAATAATTATGTTAATATGTAGTATTGATACTTTTGGATAAGATTCATTATCCACTTAGTTTGATGTTTACATTTCTATGATTCTTCACTAACAATTTTTTTATTAATATATATTACGTATTTTCTTATGCATCTCGTATGACTATCAAGTACATCCCTGAGAGTATGATATCATAATTTATGAAAAATTATATTATGTTTATATCATATATGTATAATTTGTACAAGATTACTTAATATGATATAATTAATTTGTATGGCATCTCAAAACAGATACGACACTGGAAAAAATCATAGTGAAATTTTAATTCAACACACCAAATATATGGTTTTAGGCTAATATTATATGTTGTGGACGAAATTAATATTACATGTTGTGTGTTTTAGGCTTACGGGGATTAGGGTTTCAGTCCGAACTTCCTGGTAATTCAAAAAACAAACAAAACAAAACACCAAATCTGAAGACCCACTCATAGAATTAAAATCCATATGTTTAAGTTAATTAAAGTTAATATAAAAAATAAAAAAATTTAATAACAAACCGCAATATTTATTAAATGTATTATAACAATATATATATCATGAGAAATACTTTGGAAAATATAATCTATCTTTTATATATAGTGTTTTCTCTCATGGTAGGTTACCACATCATCAAATAGACTCACCACAATTTGAAACGTCACTCTAATTTTTAAAAATTTATTAAAAATTCTCATTTTTCATTCTCTTATTCTTTATGCTAAATATATTAACACAATATTAAACAGTCCATATATTTTTATTGACTAAATATGAATTAAACACAAACAAATTGTAAATTTTAAATTTTAAATAATTTTTTTAACATATTTTAAATAAGCATTTTTAATGATAAAAGATGATTTAAACCCAAACAAATTATACTTTTTTAAAATTAATAAATTTTTAAGCATAAATATTAAAAAATATAAAATTCGTGGTTGTACTAATATATATGTTAAGTACTTTCAAGAAGTTATATTGTTTCTTTAAACAATATAATCATTTACATCATATATTTTATAACTGAAATAAATATTAAAATTTTTACATAATTTTATAATTTAAATACAAGTAAATAAACTGAAAAGAATATGAATAGTCATTTATTATTTTGTAGTGTTTTCTCTCATGTGAAGTAGTCACATCATCAAATAGACTCATCACAATTTGACACTTCACTCTAATTTTTAAAAATTTATAAAAAAATCTCATTTTCACTCTCTTATTATTTATACTAAATATATCAACACAATATCAAATAGTCAATATGTTTTTAATGATTAAATATGAATTAAACACAAAAAAAAATTGTAATTTTTAAATAATGTTTTAACATATTTTAAAGAAGCATTTTTGATTATTAAAGATGATTTAAACCCAAAACAATTATAATTTTAAAAAATTAATAAATATTTAAGCATAAATATTAACAAATATAAAATTATTTTTTTTGGTTGTAATAATATATTTATATTTGAAGTACTTTCAAGAAGTTATATTGCTCCTTTAAACAATATAATCATTTACATCATATATTTTATAACTGAAATAAATATTAAATATTTACATAATTTTATAACTTAAATACAAAATTAACGGAAAAGAATATGAATAGTAATTTACCATTTTGTAGTGTTTTCTCTCATGTGAGGTTTCTACATCATCAAATAGACTCACCACAATTTGACACCTCCCTCTAATTTTTCAAAATTTATAAAATATTTTTCTCATTTTTTTGCTCTCTTATTCTTTACTAAATATATTAACACAATATTAAATAGTTCATATATTTTTAGTGATTAAATATTAATTACAAAAAATTAAATTTTAAATAATGTTTCAATAAATTTTAAATAAGCATTTTTAATGATTAAAGATGATTTAAACCCAAATCAATAATAATTTTAATAATTAATAAATATTTAAGCATAAATATTAACAAATATAAAATTAATTTTTTTGGTTGTACTAATATATTTATATTTTAAGTACTTTCAAGAAGTTATATTGTTTCTTTAAAAAATATAATCATTTACATCATATATTTTATAACTGAAATAAATATTAAAAAATTTACATAATTTATAATTTAAATACAAGTAAATAAACTTAAAAGAATATGAATAGTCATTTATCATTTTATATCATAAACCTTTAAAAGAAGAAAGCTTATTAAAATAAGTATTCAAGAATTTGTATTGTTTCATCAAGCAATATAATCATCTACAATGTATAAAATCATCTTCATCATATATGTTATATTATTTTAATATTTATTTTTAATATATTGATTTGACACAAATATTAAAATATTTACATAATTTTATAATTTAAATAATATAAATAAACTAAAAATAATACGAATAGTCATTTACCATTTGAAATCATAAATAAAAAAAACATAACTTATTAAAATAATATTAATAAATGGGTGTTTTTAAAAAATAACCTAAAAATTCAAGTCAAACCTAAAACCAAACTCGTTTTTTAGTTACTATTCATCATTGAATTTTACATAACACCCCTAAGTTTTTGAATTATTTACAAATTTGCCATTATTATTTATTTATTTATTAATTTCGAAAAATAAAAAAAAACAAATACACCCTAACATTTCTTCTTAATTACAACTGCCATCATCATCAATATTTTCAACCACCATGAACCACCATTTTTGATCTCTTAAAGCTCTAGAATTGAATTTTCAACCACTTTTTCTCATTCTAAACAAGCAAATCTTCATTTCTTCTCATTTTCTCTACATTTCCATCTAAAAATCTCTCTTAACCTTCATTTTCATAATCACAAACTTCATAATTTCGTGTTTTTTCACTTGTGAATCGTCAAAAATGTTTCCTTTTGGTCATTATTGGAGTTTGGACGGTTGAAAAGGCTTGAAACGAGCTTCACACTGCAAAAAGGTAATTATTTACATGGTTTAAGTCGTTTCTCAGATCTGTGTCGCGATAATAGACTATTTTATATGTCTACGCTCTTATGTAGACGTACAATGCAGTCTATTTGTCAACGCACAGGTCAGTTTTGCAATTGACTAAACAATTTTTTTTTGTAACGTAGCCTTCCCCAACAGTCTACATCTTAATCTTTGACAACAAAAACAAAAAACTACGTAGACCTACAAAGACGACTACACAAAAGAGGTTAGTTTTGCATTTGAATGAACTTTTGACTTTTCATAAGTAGACTTTAACGTAAGTCTACGAAGCGTAGACTGCCGGAGAAGTTTACTTAAGGTCAGTTTTGCATTTGACCAAAATTTTGACTACGTTGAAAATGTTAGTTTTGTGTTTGACTAAAACTTTTTAAAATTAATTGATTTTTTTTTAATATGTAAATTTCATATGCAGTCTTCTCTTCCAGAAAAAAAAATGTAGACTACTCGTGAAGTCTATTTTTTTTTTATTTTTGTCAAATGCAAAACTGACTCGTCGGATTTGAGAGTAGACTTCTTGCGAGGTCTGCAAAGCTGTAGACATTCATTTCAATCTACCCCCTAAAATGTCAAACATAGTCAATTGCAAAACTAACCTCATTCAAAAGAATTAAAACATGTAGACTGTATATTTAGTCTACCTCTGAAAGTCAAATCCTGGAAAATTCTGGTCAATAGCAAAAACTAACCTTTTAGAAGTTGTAGACTGAAAACGAAGTCTGCTTATATAAAATCACAACTTTTTTTCAACTATAAAAAGTAATCCGTAAAATGGTCAATTGCAAAAACTAACCCAAAGAGTAGACCTATCTGACCGTCTACGAATGTACACTGAAAAGAAAGTCTACCACTTTGTAGACTAAACATGGAGTCTATTTCAAAATATATATTAAAAGTTAATTTGTGTACTATGCATTAAAATTTTTCACAATTTTTTTCATTTGAAAGTGTGTAATAGTTAATCCTAATGAGTTTGAGTGATTTTGGATAGAAAAACTGTTGTAATTATGAAAGTATAGTACTTTTGATTTTGCTATATTGCTAGGAAACAGTTGTAGACATATTAGTAAGTCTACGTTAATTGTCACAGTGCAAACAACCGGGTCACATCCAAACTGTCCAGGTTAAACCAGTGTTGTCTTACTGCTTTGGATGTTGTCTTATGTATTATCTCTTATGTGTTGAATTAATCAATTGTATTATTGCTTTGGATGGTGTCTTATTGCTTTGGATGTTGTCTTATGTCTTATGTATTGAACTTATTAGCTGTATTGTCGCTTTGGATGTTGTCTTATTTGATGAACTTTTGTTGAAATCGTAGGTCTTAATTTTTCTATTACTTTGAGTTCTAATGTTACTTTCTGTCGTGCAGACCAACATGTTTGTCTTCTTGAACAGAAAGTAGACTTCTTTTTAAGTCTCTTATAGAGGAAGACTAATATGTAAATCTCTGGATTGTATTGGAGTTGTACTTTAGGTCGAATATGAATTAAAATCTCTGAAAGAAGAGTACTATACTAATACAAAGGATGATATTTTGATAGATAGTCGAATACCAGACTTCTGTAAAAGTCTTATGTAAAAGAAGACTAATACTTAAGTCTGCTGCAAGCAAATTACATAAGTTTGTTACAACCATATGTCTGGTACAAAAGCCTAATACAACCATCTGTTACTCACAGTTCTTGAGCTCCTCCCTAGAGTATACAACCTCGATAGGAAATCAAGCTTATCCATTTTTTAACATGCACCAAGAAGACACAAACAAAGAATTATACAAGTGCATTCTACACGAGAAGTCTACAATTTAAAATGAAGCCTACACGAGAAGCCTATAAATTCAAACATCAGCGTACTACAAATTCAAAACATCAGTTTACATGAGAAGTCTACAAAATTCAAAATATCAGTTTACAATTTCAAAATATCAGTCTACAAGTTCAAAATATCAGTCTACAAATTCAAAATATCAGTCTACAAATTCAAAACACCAGTCTACAAATTCAAAACTTCAGTCTACAAATTCGAAACTTCATACTACACTTCAAAATGAAGTAGACTGACCAGAAGTAGAGAAATGGATTAGATATGATGCACTGCTCGTTAGAGAAATTGATCTAAGACTGGCCAACTCAGATATGAATCAAAAGAAACTAAAACGTTAGTAAACAAGGATGAGCTTGTTAGGTTATTAGTTAAACGAGAGATAGAGATGACAGAGAGACGTACGTCGAAAAGATGAAGCATAGTCCCTTGCTGGCTAGGACAAAGAGATGAAGTAGAAGCCATGATACTGACCGGAAGTAGAGATTTGGACGAGAAGCACCGTTCCTTAGAAGTCGCCAGCTCAGATCTGAAAAGAGAAAAAGGTAAAAGTGGTCACTTTTTATCAACAGAGAGGTAAAGCAGAGACATTTAACTTACCAGAGCGATGGAGCAGACAGAGACGAAGCGGATGGGAAACTGCGTGGATCGAGCTTGCCGGAAATCTTGCCCGAAATCTCGCCGGAAATTGCCTAGAGAGAGATACGGCGAAGATTAGTTCTTTTTTACCCGAAAACCTTGAGAAATCGTATTTATATACTAGGTTAAATTGTGTGTAGACTGAAAAAAGGTCTACATATATGTAGACTTTATAATATGTCTACGAACCCCTTAACCACAAATCTCAAACCGTAAATATTTATTTGATCATCAAATTATATTGGTTAAATCGGGTTAGGTTAAATTGTGTGTAGAGTGAAAAAATGTCTACATATATGTAGACTTTATAATATGTTTACGAACCCCTTAACCACAAATCTCAAACCCTAAATGTTCCTTAAAAATGTTTAATTATATAAAATTTTAATTTTTTTACTTAATATTATCCATTATATTAATGATTAGTTAAAAATATTACAACAATTATTTTTACACATTTTTAAAATTAAATTATTAGATAAAATTATGGTATAGACTACATAACAAGTCTACCGTATGAATATACTTTGTACGAGGTCTACATATATGTAGATTTCTTTCTGTTACGTGTAGACAAACAAATGATAGAAATGTAAAATACATTTCTGTTTTTTTGTTTGGTCATAAGGGTTAAATAATACTTTATCACTCTTTTAGGTTGGTTTTGCATTTGACTGAAGTTGGGGTACACATATAGGTTTGAATTGAAATTCTAGATTGTTTTTAGCAATTCTCCCTTAATAAATTTAGTTATATTAATATATTTGTGTTAAGCTTTAAATTTTCTATTGAAAAAATTAATGACCAATGTTAATCAAAACTTATATTTAATAATATTTTTTACATTATATATAATAAATAATTTTAAGTAAAATCAGAATATTAATAAATAAAATAAAAATATTTTAATTTAATTATAATATAAAGTAAATTATTAATATGTGACAAGCCATTTATATTAAATAAGTTCAATGTCAAAAATCATATTCTAAAAATTAATTAATATCATTTTGTTTTGCTTATCATAATTATTTATTTGGATAACATGGTATACTTGGAAATTAAATATAATAACATATAAAAAATTCAAGCAAACATTTATCTTTATGACTAATTAAATTAGTTGGTTTTCAAGTTGCATACCTAATTTAAAATATTATTAGTATAATACATTAGCTATTCGTTTTTGTATTTATATAAATATTTTTTTTAACAATGTATAGATAAAATGTCACTAAATTCAAGAAACAAATATACAAAAAAGAAAATATCCATATTTCTATATTTAAGTAAGATGATTATAGTTATATAAAATTTTCTTACTATTAAAGTCAAAATATAACAAATATCAAAAATAAAATAAGACATTTATATTTTCGTGAATTATTTTAATAGTAAAACAATTATATAAAAAGTATGAGTGAAAGTTAATGTAACTTATTATTGAAATAAAAATAGAAATAAATAAATCATAAGTTATGTGAACATAAGATCTACACTTATTATATCCAAATAGTTGTAAAAAATAAAAATGTTACGTATCACTTTAAAAGCTTAAATATAATTTCAGTACTCATAAGAAAATAAATATATATATATACATAAAGAGTTCAACAAAATACGTAATATAAAATAAATGACAAAAACAAAAAAGAGAAAGAAATGCAACCAGATGACTTATATAAAATAAACAAATTATAAAAATATACACCGACATAATACAAATAGAACATAAACTTATATAAACAATCACAATAATCGTATTAGAAAACTTAGTAAACGAGCGATAAAACCTACATTATTTTACGACAACCAAATTCAACGGAAAAAATAATAAAATAAAGAAAAATAACAACAAAAAAATGATGAACACATAATAGCACCAAGCCCTTCAAAACTAAACACAAAATTTAAACAAAAACATAATGGACAATTTATGCGAGTACCGGGGACTACCCAATAGTAATATTATATATTAGTGAGGTCATGCAAGTCTTCAGAATGAGACTGGAGACTTGCATGACCTCAACGATCATCTGCGTAATGCAGCAGGTCAAAGGATATACAATCAATGGACTATAATCCCTGATACAGAAGGAGAAGAAGACGCTGCAATAACTCAACCTGAAGCTAATGCCCATGCCGCAATAAGTATAGAAATTTCAAAGCTAATCAGAAGACCATGGATCGAATTTATGTTTGACAAGGTACTGAAAGAACATCAGAAGATGATTGTGGATTTCAATGACAAGTTAGATTTCTTCTACCTCCACCTAAGCACAAAAATCGAAGATATCGACATCAGGGTGGAAAATTTGGAAAATCATATGACGCATGAGAGTGAAACCCTTACGAGATACGAAGTTATGGTCAAAGAGGGGGAAGAATCTGGGCGAAAATATCACGTCAATGCTGTGATTGATGATGATTTTTGGGTAGAAATCAAGAAAGAGAAGCCACAAGAGGAAGGATTATGTATAGGAAGTTTGAGTTCGTTAGACAGCCCACACAAGCATCGATCGACGGTTCATGTTAACGTGACGGAATCGGGAATATCATCATGCGTCGTTCGACGCAGAAACCGCGTAATCGATCGATGCTACCTAGTGACAAAACGAGTTGATCTACCAATGGTCACGAATATGATAACTCTAGAGCAGAAGAGGGATACATCAGGACCTATGATAGTTGATAAAGCTATCAATGATCATACTAGGAGAGAGCCAAGAATCATTCTAAAGAAAAAAGTGATCTGGGAAGTTTGTGGTACCATGTCTGATCAAAAACCATGAATTTCCCAACGCCCTATGCGACACCGGATCGTCAGTGAGCATCATGCCCAGAGCTTTAACAGAAAAGTTAAACCTTAGAGTAGAGATTTCCATCGATTCTTTTGTCTTTGTGGATTGCTCTAGAGTAGACTCAAGAGGTATATGCAGAGTGTTCCACTGCGAATTCAAGACGTCTTAGTCCCGATAGACTTCCATGTGATGGACATCCAGATCAATTGGAACTATTCCCTGTTACTTGGAAGAGCTTTCATGGCACCGTAGGAGCTATCTGTGACATGAAGACAAACAAGTTGTGCCTTTCCTTGATTGATAATAATATTTATCATGAAATTTATAAGAATAAACCTTCCCTCACGAAATTTTGTAATGATGCAGAGCTTGTGGCCACATGCTTCTGCGATTACAGGTGCAATGAGGAATTGGTAGATGGAGCATCGATCGACACCCAACCCTTATCATCGATCGACAGTCCTGCAAATCAACAATCGATTGACACCCACCCTTCAATATCGATCGACACCCATAACCCAGAACCGATCGACACCCACCATGCTGATTACGATTACAATCCAGTCTACCTCGAATACAATTAAAAATACAGAGAAGAAGAGATGATCGAGTACCGAGGGCTTGCTATGGAATAGGCTGGAGTTTTTTTATGATTCCCATGAACCAGGGAAATCGACATCGATCGACGGCGACCGTACACCATCGATTGATACTAAGCACGAAGCAGAAACCGAACGTGATTCAGCAGAAGAACGCGACACATAAGCTGGTTATCTACAACCAGATGAGTTCGGTATTATGAGAGATCCAGATGGTCACGTGAGAGCTATGGATGGCATAATTCTAAACGTCACGAAGGAAGATGTAGCAGATATACTTGCAATGGCCAATGGAGCTGGAAACCTTTTTTGGAACCGGTCTGATTATCGAGCATCGATCAATGGTAACCATATACCGTCGTTCGACACCAATTGGGCATGCCGAGGATAAAGTGAAGCTTACGAAGAATATGATTCAGATTACACAGAGGAAGGAGCTGGCTGGGTAATGGAAGCGAGAGTAGGCAATCCGGCATCGATAATCGGCCTATCTTGGCCATCAAATGACATCAAACGGAAACCAGAAGATTCACTTGGAACAGAAGAAACAGAAGCTAGTTATCTCAGACCGGATGAGTTTGGAATTTTCAGAGATGTAGAAGGATGTGCATGAGGTCTTTATGAGAATTCTAACTATACCTAAGAAAGATGTAGCAGACGCACTTCTAATGGCTGAACGATCAGGAAATTTCTTTGGACAACGGCAACAACCATCGATCGACGCACATGTACCAGCATCAATCGAAAACGAGGAGCAGAAGCAAGAGACATAATACAAAGCAGAGATTGATGATATTGTGCATGAGATCTACAAAGCTCAAGAGATGTCACTGGATGATTTCTACATGAGGCTTGATGATATCTACTATCCTATTGATAAATGCCTCACCAATTTGACTACACGCATGGATGAGATGAAGCAAGAGATGGATACTGTTCAAAGACAGCATGCGAGTAGACGGATATAGTGACATCGATCGACAGCAACACCTTGCCATCGATCGATACTGAGTTTGAAAGATGGAAGTCCGCAGCAGAACACCACTTAGAAGACAGGTTCAATGAAATTTATTTTTCTGAGAGCCTGATGAAGGAAGATATTTCTCAGAATTTGGAGATACCAGAAACTACAGTTGCCAGACTTAGAATGCTCCAGCGCAGTATTGTGCATCTACAAAGAAGAATGCATTCACTAGAGGTTACTAAGGAGATCATAAAGAACGAGAAAACCAGAGGAGATGAGGCAGTCAGAAACTTCATTGGTACATGGTTTCAGAAGAGCAAAGAAGATGTAGACATTTGTTTTCCAAGTGTTGATCAACCTCGTTTCTAGTCAGAACATTCACAACGTCGAGCTTAAGACAATAACCAAGCGCTGAGTGGGAGGCAACCCACTGTTTAGTAAGTTTTATCTAGTTTTTGATTATATTAGTCTAATTTTAAATTTTATATTATTATTGCAGGTTTTCCGATTAAAAAAAACGAGGAAGATAGTCTGCATAGAGCATCGACCGACACTGGATCACTGCCGATCGACGGAGTAACCATCGCATCGATCGATAGACCCTTATCTGTGTCGATCGACGATCACCATCAGCGAGCAGGTATATCGTTTTTCCTTGTTAAATTTGGTCCTTATGATTTATTTCTTCTCCAATCTCAGACTGTATAACACTGGTGATAGTGTTTTTTAAGTCTGGGGGAGGTATTACTGATATTGTGTTCTATTTTGAGTTTTATAAGCAGTGGAAACTTACTGGTTTAGCATCGATCAACACCATTAACCGGCCATCGATCGACGCTCTCTTACAGAGAGAGGTATCGAGTTTTATACTTAAGCTATTTACTTATGATTTAATTTTTCTAACCAATCTAGGGCGGATTACACTGGGACAACGTAATTTAAGTCTAGGGGAGGTTCGCTAATGCTATTTAATTGTTTTTGAGTTATATATATATATATATATATATATATAAGTTTTTCAAAAAGTTTATTGAGTCTAGAAGATGACTATGATTAAGATTTATTATTTACTAACCATGCTATAAGCATCATTCTTAGAAGGTTGTTTGCAGAGATTACTAGAGATACCAAAGTGGATCATCCTGCCACTATATCACACTTGCTTAGAAAGTTTGAAGGAACCGAAGCTGATTTCCAACACTAATTCTGACATTATTTGCTTGCTTTGGGATTTGGTATAAATTGGATCGGAGTCCCTCTGCAAGTCTGGAAGGTAAAAGTCTGTGTGCTTCTGATTCCCCTCTCTCTCCCCTTCAAATTAAAAAGGAGTCGAACAGGATTTGGTGGCTACAACTATTAAGGCTTGATTCATATGATCCTAGAAAGAGATAAAGGTCAAAAAGAAGTGAACAGCATTTGTTGGCAAAAACCATTATGGCTTGATTCATGGAAGCCTATCCAAATATCTTAGTCAATTAAAAAATAAAATGATACCCTCAAAACAAGGGAGACATTTACTGAGAAAAAGTGAGAAGAGAGAGAGAGAGGAAAGGAATCAGAGAAGGCTACCTGTGTGTTTAGATACTTCCAGAGGTAAGAGTCTATATATCTCTTGATCGATACTCCCAAGTTAAAGCCTGCACTTTTATTTTATGCAAAGAATTGAAATCAATAGAGGGGCGAGTCAGACTAGTATTTGCTAAGTTGTTGGTAGAATGGATTTGGTTGCTATACTAGGATAGGGTATATAAAGTTTCTTTGTGATTGACTTGATAGGATGTGGTTGCAATAAAGTAAGGTGACAGTTATACTTAGACATTATGTGAGTCTTCGCTTTTCAAAACCTCTTTCACAAGATTGTTTGCTTGAGAACAAGCAAAATGTTAAGTCTGGGGAGTTGATATGGCCTATTTATTCCCAGTTTTAGACCATGTTATAGGCTCTATTTAGGGTTTGTTATGTGTGTTTAGGCTATGTTTTGAGGTCTTTATAGGTCCAGGTACGTTTTAGAGATAAATGGAGATACTTGGAGCTTTTGGAAAATTTAGAGGAGAATAATCCGTAGCTGATCATTGAGAGAGTCAAAGTACAAGATTACGATCGATAGACGATACAAAGTTGGCGTCGACCGATGTGACATGACCAAGATCGATCGATGTTTCCCATCTGCCATCGATCGATTTCCAATTCACAGGCAGCCGACTTTCAAGCCCAAGTTAGAGACATGACACAAGATTACAAGATTACCCTTAGACGAGTTTTGACCTAGACTTTAGGGTTTTATATTTATACTTTATGTATTGCACCAGATTAAGTGTGCTAGTGCTTGGTGCAGGGTGAGGGGGTGCTAGGTGCCTAGGCTTTGTGGCAAAGTGTGTGTGTGTGCACCACCTCACCATAGTTTTAGGATTTATTTAGGGAGAAGATTCATAACTCCTTAGAGAGATTTGTATTGGAACCCCTATATTATATATATGCATTATATTCAGATTATTATTCTTACTTCAATTATGTCTGAGTAGTTATCAACTAGATTTAGGGTTTATTAATGGTATTGATGGATTAGCCAAACAATAGAATTGTTAGTGTTATTATTAGATCTATTAGTAAAATTGTGTTTATTGCTTGTGTTATAGAGTAGCTAACTAGAACCCTGCTAATAGAAATAGTTAGGCGCAAGCGAGAGCATGGTCTACTACCGGATTTATTCTGTTGAGCTAGGTTGCTAGATACAAACGAGAGTTGATTTAGTTAATCTAGTGAACTTATCGAATTTGGTTGTAAAGCTTGACTCAAGAAACCATCGATCAACCCATGATCATTGCCATCGATCGATGGTCATTCCGTGTCAACAAGCGAGAGCTGAGACATTGGACTTAGTCAATAGATTAGACTCACATGCGAGAGCTGGTGTCTTTTACATTAGATATCGAGTTCCACGATTAAATACCCTTAACTTCTATCTTCTATATTCCACTTGCCTGAAACCCTAGATCTAGCATATTTCATTTGCATCTAGTTAAAGTATTAGCATATTTCCATATTTTCATATTGCATTATTAGCATATTTCCATAGTGCATCTATACCTTCTAATAAGGGATATTTCCTTGACCTGATTACTTGTTACCAATATATATAGTTACCTAGCTTAGTCTTTAGAAATAAGAAATCTATTCTGTGCCATTGTTCTCTGTGGATTCGATCCCTAAGTACTACACTTGATCTCTCTTGGTAAGAGTATTATTTTGTGTGTTAGGACTAAGAATTAATTTGACAGTTATTTGTTTAGGATATTTATACCCTGTTAGAACATAAAAACACCACCATGTCATGTCAGTTAACAAATATTTTGTGTTGTAAATACTCTTAAGCTATCCATTACACACCTAGGGACTAATAAAGAACTATCATCATTGGGTTTCCAGGACTAATAAAAGGTATTGACGTACACATTTCAATCAAATGATAGAAGAAAAAGTGATATATGCTCATGGTAATGTAACCCTAGATTGGATAAAAGAATTTTATCTAACATTTGACAATGAGTATTTATTTAGTCGTAAATATTCATAAGCTATCATCATTATATAGCTAAGGACTAATAAACATCTATCATTATTGGATTGCATGAATAATAAAGATTATTGACGTACACATTCCAATCAAAATAATAGAAGAAAAAAAGTAATATATGCTCATGGTAACGTAATCCTAGATTGGATAAAATATTTTTTTCTAAACGTTAGCCCTAGCAATCATTATGTTTTTTTTTCTATAAGATCAATATAATTATAGCCTAACCCTAACACTACAAGAAATGTGGGTTTTAATAGCATCGTACGATTGCGGTTTTTTCAGTCATGCTATTGTATACCAAGACTTGCCTTTTGTATAGCGTTTGCCTTTCTGAAACGCTATTTTCGTTATCGCGGGAAAATAAAAATGTTTACCCGCATTAAATTTCTTAGTGTAGGCGGCTTACCATTGCAAAAGTAAATATAAACGCTATTTTAAATGTATATATCTAAGATTATAATATATAAGTCCACTAGTCGATAGAAATTCATCTCTTTCTTCACTTCTCTAAAAACAAATTCTTAGCTAAAGAAACCCTTCTCCACTGTTTCTCTGAGTAATCGAAGCTTGAAAAGGTATGTTCTCCTTCAATCTTAGATTCTTTGTTCTTTTCTCATCTATATCGGTTCTTCAATACCATCATTGGAGTGGAAAAATATTTTGATTTGGGGTTTTGATTCTTGGTTTGTGTGAACATGCATGTGCTAGATTGTGATTTTGGGTTTGGATTTAGTCTATTTTGGGTTTCGATTCTTAGTTTTCGCGAACATTCATGTGCAATTTTGTGATTTTGGGTTTCGATTAAGACTATTCTGGGAAGTTTGTGCTTTTGTGTTTCGATTTACACTCTTTTGTGTTTCGATCTAATGTATTTTGTTTGGAACTTCTCAGAAATGCCGCCGAAGACAAGAGGAGGAGGACAAGTGGGTTCTCGTCGTAGTAAACATAATCAAGGCTTGGAGGTTGAAAAGACATTGGCTTCCCCTAAGAAGACAGTGGCTTCCCCGAAGAAGATGGTAAGGAGGATGAAGAAGAAGATGCCAATATGGAACAGAAGGAGGATGAAGAAGAAGGTGAACACGTAGAGAATGAGAACGAAGAGAATGAGAAAGAGAAAGAAGAAGCATCTCTCCCTATGGAAGAAGATGGAGTTAGCAATACTCAACAAGCTGAAATTCCTAGTACTGAAGGAATTGTGTTACCAGAGGATGAGGTGAAAGCCAAAAATAAAAGAGGACCAACAAAGATGCGTAGAGTGGCTGAGAATCCGAATGAAAAGGTTGCAGTTACATTCACTGACTTTGGTGAGCATGTTGGACCTGGTTCAGTAACATTATCATCTTTCCTTGGTCCGCTTGTGAGGGAACACGTTCCGGTAACACTAACAGATTGGAGAAGACTTGATGCAGTGACCAAAGAAACAATGTGGGAAGAAATTCAGGTATGTTTATATACAAAAATAAGTTTTGTAGTACAAGCATGAATTTATAAATTTGTTTGATATTTTGTTATTTCGATGCAGGGGAGGTTTAACTTGCAAGAAGAGTGGCAGAAACATGTTATTTTCAAGCAATTGGGGAGTTTGTGGAGGGCTGGGAAGTCAAGGTTAGTGACACAAGTACGTGCTGCGAAGACTACTGCTGAGAGAATAGATTTAAAACCCAGCAACATCCCATCCATTCAAGTGTGGAACTCTTGGGTTAGAAGCAAGACTACCAAATCTTTCACGGTAAATCATCTTAAACTAAGAAACTTTCTTGTTTATATGTCATGTCTTATAGATTTAATCACACTCAAATTTATATTGCAGGAAATAAGTAACAAGTACAGGGAGCTGAGAAGAAATCAGATTCCTCACACAACTAGTCGCAAAGGAATGCTTCGTTTAGCTTATGATATGGTAAAAAAAGGAACTCAAACTTCTATATATTGTACATATTGTTTTGATAAAATGGTAGTGAAATATGTGTGTGTTTTATATAGAAAAAAAGAGCCAAGACCCAAGTAAGATAAGTAGGAGTAAGGTTTGGATTGCGGGACATACTCATGCTGATGGTAGACCAGTGAAGCCTCAGTTTGCTGAGACTATTGTAAGAGTTATGGAACTGTTTATATTTTGTATGCTTAATGGATTTTGATCATTTAGTTATCTGGTGAATAAAAATTTGTATCAGGAACAAATACAATCACTTGATAGTCAAATGGACTCTACATCAGCTGCTGAGAACATAAGGGAAGATGCTGTGAGCAAGATTTTGGGAAGAGACAAACCTGGACGAGTAAGAGGGTTTGGTAGAGGGGTTACGGCTACTAAGCTAGCATTTCTTCAGTGTAGAGACAAAAAGATTGCTGATATGGCGAGTCAGATTGAGGAGTTAAAGGGAATGGTCAGAGAATTGGTTGGAAAGAAGGTAGCATTTCTTCATTACATTTGGTAAGGTTGAATTAGTCTAAAGACATTTAAGTATTCCATTTCCTTGTTACAGAAAAGTAATGGTGATACTGCAACATCTGAGGCTAGTGCTGGATTCAAAGAAGGAGTGAGAGTACAAATACTGGATTGGTTTGATTCAGAAGATGTTGTTGTTGGCGAAGGAGAATTTTGCTCTGATGAACCGATGTACAAAATTGGTCGTGTACCAATTGGTCCTAATGCAGTGGCAGTTCTTGTTAAGTCTGCATTAAGTTCAGAAGCATCTCTTTGGAGGCCTACAACAGAAGTGTTTTCTCTTGAGGAAGCTGTAGGATCCAAAATAGCTTGGCCGGTAAATAAAGTGATTTTGGACACGAATCCTACCTCTTCTCAAGATGTGTCCTTGGTAAGATTTCAAAGCTTGATTTCTTTTGCAGAAGCTAGTACTATGCAGTATTAATGTCTCTAATCAGTAACTTTTTGCATTTAAGCAGCCTAAGGCAGGTGAAACTCGAAGATGCAAGATATATGATTGGACAAATGAAGAGGAGGAGGTTGTTGCTGAAGGTCTCTTGTGCTCTTCTAATGCCAGAGAGCTGGTTAACAATATACCGCTTGGTCCAAATGCTGTCAGTATTGAAGTTGTCAAGGTGTATAATGATAAAGCTCATTTGTGGAGGCCAACTGCAGATATGTTTGTGATTGGTGATGCTATTAACGAGAAAATCGCATGGCCAGTTCTAAAGTTTGAAGTAATGGCTACAGCGATACCTTCAGATGCAACACCTACTAAAACTGCAGCCAAGAAGAAAGCATCACCTAGAAAACCAGTCAAGGATAAAGCAGAGGTCTGTTTTTTTTTCTTGCATTTTTTATCTGATTGATGTTTTTATATTGATTGATGTTTCTAAATTGCTTCGATTATGTGGTGTGAGTTGCAGAGTCCAGGCAGTACTAGTTCCACCAAAAGTGCAAAGCAGAAGTGTATCCTTTTAGATTGCAGCAACTCTGGACGTAAGGTAGCTGAGGGAAAAGTAGCTTCAACGGATCCGAAAGAGTTATGTCACTTTGTGCCACTTGGTCCAAATGCAAGCAAGGTTTGGGTCGAAGTTGTGAAGATTGGTACTGCGAAGGTCTGGAGGCCAAATTCAGAGATGGAAAACATTGCAGATGCAATAGGTTCTGTTGTGGCTTGGCCAAATGATAAGCTGATGTTTGTTTGAAACTTAGATAGGGTTAAGACGTGGGTTTGGCACTTAGACAATGATTGTCTTTTGGTACAAACTTAAGATCCGGTTAAGTAATGTCTTTTGGTAGTAATGATGGTCTGTTATTGTACCATATATATTATGTTGACAATGGATGATATAATGTTGGTTAATATAATGTTGGTTAGTAAAATGTCTTATGGTGTACTATAATGTAATATTTTTATACATTCAATCGTATAGTTGATAACCCCTAAAATTACAACCCCTAAAAGTATAACCCTAAAATTAAAACCCTAAACCATAAAGTTAATACCCTAAACCCTAATGTCGACGATCATAAACCCTATTGTTAATACCCTAATCCCTAAAGTCTTAGATCATACGTTTGTATAACTGGTATAATGTAATATTTTTATACATTCAATCGTATAGTCGATAACCCCTAAAATTACAACCCCTAAAAGTATAACCCTAAAAGTATAACCCTAAAAGTATAACCCTAAAATTAAAACCCTAAACCATAAAGTTAATACCCTAAACCCTAATGTCGACGATCATAAACCCTATTGTTAATACCCTAATCCCAAAAGTCTTAGATCATACGTTTGTATAAGTGATATAGTGTAATCTAATTTTAAAAAAAAAATCATATAAGAATTGGTGATTGAACCCTTTGTACATAGAAGTAAGTCTTAGTGTTTATGAACATATAAGGTAGATTATTGTAATACAACTTTATAGTATTTGTTTTAATTATAAAAAGAGAAATTTATACTAAAAATATTTTTAAAATCGTAATACTGATGTTTATTTTTTTTAATAAATTTAATAAATATTTTTTGATTAATAACATATTTTATATGTTTATTTTGTGATTATAATAGAAAAACTAATTCTCAGCCAATGAGCATCCTATGCAGAGATCGCAGACGTGGCTAATCCAACACCGTCAGATATGTCTCCCCAAATTTAATCTGAGCCGTTCAAATTTAGATCCTAATTTTTCGCGGCAAAAGTTTCAGAACACACATCGTCTCTAGGGTTCTCCAACTCTGACTGACGAATTCGTGTTTTGTCTCCATAGTTTTGATTCTAGCAGCTCGTTTCAGAACAGAACCCTCTCTATCGTGACCAAATGGATAAGACTTGGGTTTGGCTGCCAAGGTATAATCTAAAGTCACTCGAGCTAAGTTGTACTCTCGGATCCGAAAGAGACCTAACTTTCGTTTTTTTCAATCTACCTTACAGGAACAGTCGTGAGTATGCAGAAGGAGCCACTAATTTCGTGAATTCGGCGGCAAGAAGATTGGTAGATCTGTCTGAGATGCTATGCCCGTGTAGAGATTGCCGCAACTTGTGCCATCAGTTAGTAGATAAAATAATTGAGCATCTACTGATTAGGGGTATGGATAAGAAGTATAAGAGTTCTTGCTGGAGTATTCATGGTGAGAAAAGAATTCCTACAGTTGACAGTGGTCTGCAATATGAAGGAGAGGCATTTGACTTGTTTAGGACAGCATTCTCTATGTGTGAAGATGTTCCAAACATGACGAATGACAATGGGGCAGAGGCTGATGGTGATGATGTCGAAGCAGAGGAATCTGAGTTTAGGAAGAAGTTAAGAGACGCAGAGACTCCATTGTACACAAATTGTAACAAATACACAAAGGTGTCTGCAATCATGGGGCTTTACAGATTCAAAGTTAAAAGTGGTGTGTCTGAGAACTACTTTGATCAGCTTTTGGTATTACTTCAGGACATGCTACCTCAAGACAATGTTCTCCCGAAGAGTATGGATGCAATCAAGAACTTTCTGAAGATATTTGGTTTCGGTTATGAGAGTATTCATGCTTGCAAGAATGATTGCATACTATATAGGAAGGAGTTTGAGAAGCTAGATAGTTTTCCAAGATGCAACGTTTCGAGATGGGAATGTGATAAGAACAGTGATGAGGTGAAAGTTGGAATTCCAGCAAAGGTACTTAGGTATTTTCCAATCAAAGACAGATTTAGGAGGATGTTTAGATCACAAAGGATGGCTGAATATCTTCGTTGGCACTTTTCCAATGCCACTGAAGATGGTACAATGCAACATCCTGTTGATTCTATTGCTTGGGCACAAGTGAATGCTAAATGGCCAGACTTTGCTGCTGAACCAAGGAATCTTCGACTTGGAATTTCAACAGATGGTATGAACCCTTTCTCAATGCAGAACACCAACCACAGCACATGGCCAGTCTTGTTAGTGAATTACAACACGCCTCCAACAATGTGTATGAAGGCTGAGAATATAATGTTGAGTTTGTTGATCCCTGGTCCAACAGCTCCTGGTAATAACATAGACGTTTATTTGGCACCTTTGATAGACGATTTGAAAGATCTGTGGGCTGAGGGTATTGAAGTATATGACTCGTTTGCGAAGGAAACGTTTACACTTAAAGCCTTGCTGCTTTGGAGTATCAGTGACTATCCAGCATTGGGAACATTGTCTGGATGTAAAGTGAAGGGGAAACAAGCCTGCAATGTATGTGGAAAGGATACACCATGTAGGTGGCTTAAGTTTAGCAGGAAGTTTGTCTACATGGGGAATAGAAAGAGACTACCGCCTGGCCATCGTTACAGATATAAAAAAGCTTGGTTTGACAACACTGTTGAGGAAGGGAATGCAAAGAGGATACAAACTGGTGCCGAAATATATGAGACACTACAAGCGTTTAGGAATGATTTTGGAAGACCTCTAGATAAGGAAAATAAAAGAAAAAGAGCAGACTTGGAAGATGATGATATGGTTCAAGAAGATGAGTGTGACGAATCAAATGATCTGTGGCGGTGGAAGAAGAGGTCAATATTCTTTGAACTACCTTACTGGAAGGTAAAGTATATTTTCTGATTATGTCTTATATGTCTGACATTTTTGTGAATATGTCTGAGATTTTCTGCTTTAACGTGTTAGGATCTCCCTGTTAGACACAATATTGATGTTATGCACGTGGAGAAGAATGTCTCAGATGCTATATTGTCTATCATGATGCAAAGTTCAAAGTCAAAAGATGGTTTGAAATCAAGGAAAGACTTAGAAGATATTGGAATCCGAAAGCACTTGCACACAGAGCTTAGGGGAAAGAAAACATACTTACCTCCAGCAGCCTATTGGTTATCCAAGAAAGAGAAGACCATTTTCTGCCAAAGGTTATCTAAGTTTAGAGGTCCTGATGGTTATTGTGGTAATATTGCTAATAGTGTTTCAGTTAACCCTCCAAATATTGGCAGTTTAAAGTCGCATGATCATCATGTGCTTGTGCAAAACTTGTTACCAGCTGCATTAAGAGGGCTCTTACATAGGGGTCCCCGGATTGCCATTAATAGATTGTGTAGTTATTTCAACAGGTTGTGTCAGCGTGTCATCGACCCGGAGAAACTCATAGCATTGGAGACAGATTTTGTGGAAACAATGTGTCAACTGGAGCGCTTCTTCCCTCCATCTCTTTTTGATATCATGTTCCACCTTCCAATCCATCTTGCGAAAGAGGCACGTTTAGGAGGACCAGTACACTTTCGTTGGATGTATCCATTTGAAAGGTTTGATGTACTCATAATCATATTATGTACATACAAACTTGAATGATGTTTGGCTAATATTAATATTTCTTTACTGAGTTATAGGTACATGAAAACACTAAAGGCTTTTGTCAAGAATCATGCTAGGCCAGAAGCATGTATGGCTGAGGGTTATTTAGCTGGAGAATGCGTTGCTTTCTGTTTAGAGTTCCTTCAAGATTCAGTCCCGGTTAAGGAAACTATTAATCGCAATGAAGATATTGAGGCTGATAGAGTCGTGGTTGAAGGTCGACCTCTGCAGAAGGGTGTAGATGTTATCCTTTCAGATAAAGATAGAGACATTGCACATCGCTATGTGCTAATGAACATGGCATCAATGGAGCCATATGTTGAGTAAGAGTTTACCATTTCTGTTTCATCTACTGCTTATTATATTTTCATCCTGATTATTATACTTTCATAATGTCAAAATCAGGATGCATTTGGAAGAATTACAAGCTAATGATGCTCGATGTGCCAGAAATGAAACCTTACTGTGGAAAACCCACACTGAGCAATTTGCCCAATGGGTTAAAGATAAGGTTTTCAATTCTGAATTGTTTCTTGTTTGCTTGATGAGCATACTGATTTTAGTATTTGATGACTAGTTAGCTTGTGGATGGATGTTGTGTTGGTACAAATTGTTAGCTTCTTGATAATATTTTCCTTATCATGTTAGTACTTTAGTTTAGTGACTGTGTTTTGCGATTCTCGAAGTGTACAGATCTTGATAGTTAAATGATCATATCTGATTTCTTGCTGCAGATTACTTCAGAATCTACAAATGACCATTCTAAGGAGTTAAGGTGGTTGGCATTTGGACCAAGAAATGTTGCTGTAGAACATAAAGGATTCATCATTAATGGTCAAAGGTTTCATACAGATGCGGTGAAGCGAAAGACACAAAACAGTGGAGTAACTTACGAAGCATTTAGTATGTGTAGATCGAGTGCTCGAGATATGAGACAAGTTGCGGATATGCTTACATATTATGGAGTGATAAAAGAGATATTACTTATGGACTATCACATGTTCCAAGTGCCACTGTTTAGATGCACCTGGGCCAACACAGGTAATGGTGTGAAGGAAGAAGATGGCTTCACTCTTGTTAACCTTCACATGAACCAAGTAGCCTATTTGAAAGATCCATTCATTCTACCATCTCAAGCCAAACAGGTTTTCTACTCTAGGGAAGATGATAATTCGAATTGGTATGTTGTGATGAGAGCTCCACCTAGAGGTTACCATGAGTTGGAAACAGAAGAGGATTTAGGTGGTGCACCTTTGCCTATACAAGATGTCGATGACTTGGCTGGTGAAGCTTCTGATGATGAGAGTCTTTATGTTAGGGATGATTGTGAAGGGTTGTTAGTGGTAGATTGATAGTATTTGGAAGTGTTGTGGTTTGATGGTTTATGTAAAAGAGAATATGTTTTGTTTGTTAAAACATATTTTAGCTTTAATAATATCACTAATTATTTTTATTACAAATATTTGAAATAAATATTAAATTTTCAAAAATAAAACCAAATCGTAATTAATTTTAATAAAATTTCTGATATTAAAGAACAGATTAATAACACAAAACATTTGCTATCTTTGTATACGTAAAATCAAAATAATCAGTTTTAATAAAGGTTATACAGCCTTATTATGAGTATTAACAATTGCATAGACAACACCGCTATTGTTGTTTATTTTAATATAGCATACGACTGTTCCGCTATAGAAAGTGTCAGACCTATTATAACGGGCGATCTCAGAGCGTTTTAAGGAGCGCTATGGTAGCGATCTCATAGCATTTAACGTCCGCTAATAAAACCCATATTTCTTGTAGTGTAAATTCAAATTTTAATCAAAGACAGTCAAGTTATAAAATTAAAACAATTTAGGGTTGAAATAGTATCCGATAAAATAGTGAATAATTCTCTGATTGTAAACAATCGGAAAATTACCCCAAACAAATATTCAGAAAAAATAAACAAAAAACTAAATTAAACTCGAGGTTTGGATATTTATGTCAACAAGGGATCACTAATAAATTCTTGGCTCCCCAAGCTTGTACCAGTCGATCACTAGGACCTTCACATCGACTAACTTTGCTTCGGCAAGGCGTAGTTCAAATTCTAGTTTTTCCTTCTAAGACTTGAGTTCAACTTCTTTAAAAAGGTCATCAAGCAACTCGAGTTTGGAAGTCAGAGAGTTCACATCAAGCTTCACGTCATGCAATTCGTCTTTAGAGTCACTTTTTTTCCTTCATCATGACAAGCATAGCCCTATAACAGTCTTGAGTTTTCTTCCTTGATTTCTTATAACCTTCTTCATAGGTTCAGCCATGATCTTCTTCCAAGGGATGTTCCAACTTCAAGTCACTCTTGTCTGCCATTTTATCTTGTTCATCAAAGAAAAGGTTTAAAAGAGATAAATATGATATATGAAATAAAAAAATTGATTACTTGAAAAAATACATAAAAGACACAAACGAATACTGTTTATATTAAAGACATCGTTACATTTAATAAAAACTAAATCATTACGTAGATCATATAATATCTTACATATATTCTATTAAAAATCTCTATACATCACAAACTCATACTTGCATATGATATTAGAAGAAAATCTCACCAAATGTGGATGCTTAGGAGAAGACAAAGCAAATGAAAGAAGATTAGATTTTTGGTGAAATGAGCCGATTTGTATACTTTTAGTTAAAATAAATTCAAGAGTTATGTAGTTTTGGATTTAGAAACACGACTCTTGGGTTAGTAAAGTTTGGGCCTTATTTTGAATAACAAATCTTATCTGTGGATTTGAAAGTTGAGCTTTCAAATATATTAAATCTTGATGCAAATCAGTATGTTATATGTGCATGTATAATATTATTTATTTTACATATAAAATATAAAATTTCTATTTTATATTTAGATTATAGTTTAGGTTTTTAGTTATATTTTAATTAGTTTAAATATTCACATGTAGGGGATCATAAATTGTTTAATGTTTGTTAACAAATTGAAGATATTATGTAGTTTTCATTGATCCTAAATGTTGATAAATAGGGACCATAATCCAAAATCTATATGCTTTAATTGTAGGGAATAAATGAATTATAATTAAAAAAGAATATTGTTTAAGAAATATTAATAAGAGAATAAAATAGATTAAAAAATCGGTCAATGTGTTAGTTGATCAAAATACGCATATACCTTCAAGCATTTATTAAATATGATATGGTTATGAACAATTGTAAGTTTTAGATATTTCGAATTGAGATATATAATTAGCCCAATACTCATTTGATATCAACTATGTTGGGCTAATTAATATGGGTTTCTCAATACGACAAGTGTGTATATCAAGCTTCCCACGTGCTAAAAAATTAGTGAGATGACGTTCGCAATTCTCAGCACATCTATTACTAATGAAAACCAACTAAATCTTCTATTTCACCTTTGTGAACCCCTAATTCAATCAATGACGAACTCGACGTAATTTGGTCTAAGCATAAGTCGTCTCGAACGTGAATCTCTTCAAGTTTCATTTACTCGAGTCATCTCTGAAGAAGCTTTTGTCAAGTAAAATGATCTTTGCATGAGAGGATTTGTATCTCAAGGTATCATGTCACCTATTAAGGTTAATATTCACGAAGTTCGCAAAATCATAGCTCGTGTAGGTTGATGACGAATCTTAGAGCATTCTCTCCTATAATAGTTAGAGAATGTCTTGCAAATTTGTTTGGATCTGGTGATGAAGTCATGATTAGAAGAGATACATTTGAGATTCCTTCCATTTTAATCAATCATGTGTTTGGGATCATGTGTGGGAATTAGAAAGTTTGGATCAGGTTGTTGCGTATTTGACCATTGGTCATAAGCACAGATGGGAAATTTTTCGTCTTGAGGATCTTAGTTCAATATATCATGTTTTGTACAATGTATGCATGAAAAATTGGATTCCAGGTACAAATGTTTTGTACCTTGAAAAGAAGAGTCTGCGGTTTTTATATGCTTTTGCTCAAAATAAGCCAATAGATTTTGGTCGTCTAGTATACGATCAAATAATGGATAAGGCAATCAAATCAAATGGACGACAACCAATTGGATTTTATAACCTGATTCATCAGGTCCTTGCTCATCAGCGTGAGATAAGACCATTTGTAGGAGATGAGGAGTTAATTGGTAGACCAATGTATTTGTTGAGAATGCGGAAAGCTTCTGTTCCACGTAATGTTTCTCTTAAACAAGTGATGTATCAAAACATTGATCAAGTGATCAGAATGTTGCGACTTCTAAAGAGTCATGTTCCAAGGAGAGAAGTAGTGAATGGAGAAGATGATGATGATGATGATGATGATAAAGATGTTCAAAATTTTCAAGAGTAAATTATTATAAGATCTATGTTTAGCTTGTAATATTTGTTTTTTCCGGTTTGGTGCATCTTTGTGATGCAAAAGACGAAGACAACATGATTATTGGTGGCTTTAATGCCAAATCTTCCACTCTAATAGTTACTCTAAGCTTTCTTGTTTATTTTAAATCTTCCTATATAAAATACATAATTTTGTTTGTGTTGATATTTGAAAAAGCTTTTAATGACGTGATATTAAATCATAATGTTAAAATTTTATTCGGAAGAGAGTATGCCGAATTTCCAAAAATTGGATGAAACAATAATAAATAAATATTACCAAAATAAATAAAAGAGATTCAAGATTAAATGAAATAAATCACATAGATTGTTCACAAAAAATCTCAAACTATTTTCTTTTCCTTTCTTCGATCTTGTCAAACAAAAAAACCATTAACATATATTATGAATATATATATATATAAATCGATTATATTTACGAACATTCTTTTGAACGTAGTAACTGCTTCAATTAACGGATTGAAAATTATCTGAGAGCATCCACGAATGTTACTAATCTCTCTATATCCCCCTATATATTGTATACAAATATCGACCATTGTATCCTACTGTCAATATCAAAATATTGGAATGAGCATATGATCTATTAAGTTCTAACCGTCTAGAACGTCAATCTTCCAGAATCGTAGGACGCAAATGAAAACCTCATCCCATAAGATGACCATATTGTATTGACATGTTCTACCATTTTTCCATATGCAACACAACTGACTTGATTGAGGCTAATGTTAGGATTGAACAAAAAAAATTATTTAGGAATCATAAAACTGGATAAACAATATCATCAAAATAGAAATAATCATAATAACTGAAATGTACACTTACTTGATACCAGTTAAGGTTAACAATATAGTACAAATAGGTTTGAGATATCCACTTCCATTGTTTTTTTTTAAATACCCACTCTAGATTTCAAACTGATATAATAGCCCCTAATAAGTCTAACATCAAGTTGAAGAACAGTTAGTGTAACTTTTAATCATATTTTAAAATAAAAAATGAACTAACAATAAGAAAAGGATAGAGTTCTAACCGATTGAATATTTGGGTTGAACTAATCCCATAACTCATTGTATTTTACGAATGACAATATTTCGGGTGTCTCTTCTGGAAATATGAATTCAACACGAGTAGTAGCAGAAAAAATAATATGATATGATACTTATGACAAGTTACTCTAATAATACTAGTAGAATGGACTACTTTGAAATTATATAGTCTAACCCAACATTGCTTATTAATCATACAATCGAATTTACACATTAAAGAATTCTTCAGAGTTGCTTGACTCATAAGCCCCTATAAGAAGAAATAATATTATTATCAAATTAATATAAATATATAATATAATTTATAGCTTTCCTGTACGTATATGACCAATACTCACATTTGCATCCATCATTATCATTTGACAGTGGTAACCCAACATTTCAATCCTCACAGTCCATTTTTGAACTATTTGAAATCTTATTGAAACATTCAAAGATTCAAAGTCCAACATTTCAAGAAAAACAATACATTCCATTATAACTGTGTAAATCAGTAAAGAAAATAACAACATTATATACAATTAGGAAAATGGAGGAAATGAAATCTAAAAAACATTAAATGTTAAAAATATCTTAGATGTCGAATATTTGGATTATAAATCTCCTACCAAATTTAGCATATATTATTCATTATAAATTTACATTTGATTATATTAAGAATGAAAATATATTATTTTAAAATATAAATAAAAACTACAAATAGAAATGTAATATACAGTAAAAAATATGAAGAAATATTTAAATATGTAGTATAATGTGATGTACATACCGTATATGCTTAAACTGGAAGATCATAACAACATTATATAATGGAAAAATTAGGGAAATGGAGGAAATGAAATATAAAAAAAATCTTAAAAATATCTTAACAACTCAAAGTCAAATATTTTATTATAAATCTCCAACTAATTTTAGGATATCCTATTAATTATAAATTTACAGCTAGCTATGCTTAGAATGAAAATATATTATGTTAAATATAAATAACAACTAAATATGGAATCATAACATATACAAGAATAATATAAGGAAATATTTAAATATGAAGTATAATGTGTTGTAAATACTGTATATACTTAAATTTGTATTTGTTATAAATTATAAATATACCAGTAGTCATATTTGGTATGAAAATATACTATTTTTAATAAATATAATAAATGCAAACATGAAATTTAATATATGAAATCATATATAAAGAATTGTTTGACATATGCACTTAATATGTTGTATCTACCGTAATATATCATTTATTAGAACGTAAAAGTTTCTTTACGAAAAACACTTCTTGTAAAACAAAGCATTTTACCTATCCACTTTCATAAAATTGGCAACTTGGTTTTTTGGTGCATACGGAAATATGTATGTTAATTAAGTATCATGCTCAAAGAGGTTGATCTTTTTTTGATGAATTGTCTTCTTGGTTAAATTTTATGCATATTTGTAAATATCATATGATTTTAAGTTCCTACTCATTTCCATACAAATATAATAGAAGTTAATATTAAAAAATTACAAATAAAAAACATTGGTGTTTATAATGTAGTAAATATGAAACAATAAAACAAATAATAAAAAAAGAAAATTATTATTAGATAATAAAATATTTAGTGGACCAAAAAAATAAATAGCAACAAACTTGAATTTCATAATAGAAGTTCAAATCGTATTAAACATAGTAATGTTTACCACCTTTGTGAGAAATTCTGTTCGACTTCTAATCAGTGGAGCCCAGTTTTTAAACACTGTTGTGGTGATGACTTGTAAATTCCCATGGGGAATGGAACACGATTTATTTTTCATGAGATTCTTATTTAGATCTTCAAAATTTATTATGCTGAGTATATAGACGTTAAGCCACCTCAAATTTGCCTCAAATAATTCCTGAAATTCACCCAATTCGCACGAAGCTTCTCGATCAAACTGTTTACAATAAAAGTATTGCAAAGCGAAATACCCTATGAAGTCAAATAGTAACAAACTGAATGAAATTACTCAATTGTTGAACAATAGGTTTAGAGTCCACCATTTGGAAATGTAAGAATTTAGCAGTTGTAAAATGTTGACGCTTCATGATATCTGCCTTGTGATTCTTCTCCAAAGATAACCACAACACCTTAGAAGTTTTTTCCTGAGAATACAATACATAAAAGGGGTCGATTAGTCAGCCTAATATCACTCATTTACACATAAAATCACCAAGGATCCACTTCTTCACTTGGTAAATATGAAGACATCAGTGTTATCAACAATATTAGCTGGTTTATCCTCAGAGAGGTACTTATCCAACTTCAAATGCGATAGATAAAGTTCTATCTCTCGTTGCCAAATCCAGAAATTATGTCCGTTCAATTTCTCTTGTAGTAGTGGATCTGAAATATTACATAATTCATTGTCTACTGCATTGTGATTTTCTTGGCAGTCGAAGTTGTTAAGATTCATCTGTATGAGCAATAAGAATGATACAAACATTTGCCTCATTCCAAGCAAAAAAAAAAAAGCCTTCAGAGATGGTGCAGTTTCAGCCAATCAGTTTATGCAATGTGAGCTATAAGATAGTCTCTAAGGTCTTATGTTAGAGGCTGAAGAAAGTTTTACCGGACGGTATCTCAGAAACCCAATCAGCGTTTGTGGCGGGTAGGCAGATTACGTATAATATAATGATCGCTCAGGAGATGTTCCATGCTCTCAGAACAAAACAGGTGAACGACAAAAGCGAATGGCCATCAAAACTGATATGAGCAAAGCGTATGATTGAATATAGTGGATTTTTCTCCAAAACGTTATGGAAAATTTTCTGAAAATTGGATCAAGTGGATTATACGCTGTGTTTCTTTGGTTAAATATCAAGTTCTCATGAATGACCAATCAAGGGGAATATTTTCCCAGAGAGAGGTTTACGTCAAGGAGATCTTTATCTCCTTTCATCTTTATCCTATGCACGGAAGCGCTCGTTAGCCTTCTAAATCACACAGAGAATCAGGGAAAGATAACGGGGATGCGCGTAGCACGTGTTAGCCCCCCCCTGGTGTCTCACTTCTTATTGTCTGATGATAGCCTTTTCTTCTGTAAGGCGGAGCCTCGTGAATGTGATGAAGTAATGAAAGCTGTTAAGGTATATGGGAAAGCATCATGACAATGTATTAATTTTGAGAACTCATCGCTCATTTTTGGAAAAACAGTTCCGAGGACCATTGATAGACTATGATTTTACCAGTTTTCGCCCATAGTATAGGTGCTTTTAGACACTATTATAAGTGTTTGAGTCTGTTTTATAGTCTTTTAAGGTGTAGGTATGTTTTGGAGCAATTGGAGATTACGAAGCTTTCTGGAGCTTAATGATGCTGTTGAAGCATCAGAAGTGATATGCTCAAATTAACCCTAGAGCAACTTTACCCTCTCAAACAAGAGGTCCGATTGTAGTACTTAGGGATCGAATCCACATGGAGCGTGGGCACACAATAAACTCAATACAGCCGCGATTAAGCTATACAAATAGATTTAAAGCAGTAAATAAAACGAAGCACTTGAATGATTGATTTATTTGTAAGCAATAATAATAAATAGCTAGATCTAGGGTTTTAGGCAGTGAATTTTAATGGATAGAACCCAAGAGGTTTTCAATCATAGAACACAAATTCAATTAGTAAAGATATTATAAGTTATATCTATCCTTTGGCTAAGCTCAAAGTCTACAGTTTTCTTGTGCAAACTCGGAATGACCATCGATCGATGGTATGAAAACGACATTGATCGATGGCTTTCTTAGTCAAGCATTAAACGATCAGATTCGATTGGTTCACTTAGAATCACTAGACCATTCTCTCGATTGTCCCTAGTAATTTAAGCTCATCAGAGATATTTCAAGTATTGATCATGCAATCACACAATTCTCAGTATCCTCATATCATGGTTTTAAGTAGCTAATCAAGAACACAAGCAATAAATACAAATCTGATGATAGATCTAATAATCATCCTAGAAATTCAATTGTTTGGCTAATTCTTCAAAACCTTTAATAAACCCTAAATCTAACAAGTAAACTACTCAGACATGATCAAAGAAACAAAAATCATAAATGAATAGAATAAATAAAAATCAATGATCAAGAACAAACGGAGTTCGAAGAGGACTCTGAAGGAGTTCCTCACTTCTCTCATAACCCTAGAACTATGAATAAAAGAAATCTTAGATAGCGTGTAGCCTAAACAATATCATAGAACCGGGTACAACGGGTATAACTTTGGCTCTAGGATCCTGATTGACCTTAAACCGGTGGAATTGGATTGCTAACGCAAAGCTCTATCCTGTATCAAAATATCATCTCAATCTCACCGTGGGAAGGTCTCTATTCATAGATAAAATTCTGACGCGTATATGCAATTTTGCATCTCAAAAAGCTCTAGAGTTACCAAAGTTCTCCAAAACGTACCTGAACCTAAAAACGCTCTAAAACAACTCCAGACACACATATTAGACACTAAATAGGGCCTATAACATGGTCTAAAAGTGGTAAATATCGACACCTATCAAGAAGTCAAAGTCGAGATTCAGGGAGTGTGTCGATCGACAACACCTTTTTGGTATCGAGCGATAGTGAGACGAGTGAATGGGCCGACTTGTTCGTGACGGACTTGAAACCCATAAAATCCCACATAATTACAAGACTACCTCTGGCCGACTTTATGCTTACTATTTATGTGCTTTGCCATCTTTAGGCAAAACACAATCATTTCTATTCTTTTTTACCCCAATATATTTTTCGAGGGTTTTTAGTAGTTTTGGAGATAAGACCAAGACTCCTTCAGAAATTTGTATTGGAACTCCATTGTTTCTTAACCTTGTTCTATTTATGCATTCTATTCAGATATTTGATCATGTCTGAGTAGTTCTCCTTTTTAGATTTAGGGTTTTATTAGGGTTTATATGTATTGCTAAACATAGAAATGCTAGGGTGAATCCATAGGGATCCTTCATCAGAACTGTTCTCATTGCTTGTGTTCTAGAGAAGCTAACTAGAACCATGAACCTAGGATATATATAAATAAATACGACAGTAGGATTTATACGTGATAATAATTTTGTTGAGTTAGGTTGTTAGATGCTTGCGAAAGCTAGTCTAGATTAACTTAGCGAAGATATCAATTTGGAAGATTATTCTTGTCTAAGTTAGTATCAATGGACACTCTTACCATAGTATCGATCGACACTTTTTATTTGCTCGCAACACAACGGTTGGACCAAAGACTTAGTCATCTGATTAGACTCTCAGAGATTGCTGGATATCTTGCTTTAGTATTCGAGTTCTAGGAAAATTTACCACACATCCTTAGCATCTATATCACAATACTATAATCTATACTATTTACTGGTTTACAATTACTTGCCTAGCTTAATCTTAATATTTATTAGTCTATTGTGTGCCCACACTCCCAGTGGATTTGATCCATAAGTACTACAACGAATCCTTTTATTTGAGAGAGTAAAGTTGCTCATAAAGTAATTTGAGTGATATCCAATTTGGCGCTGTTGCTGGGGAGCAACGGGTTCGCCATTAGATTTAATAGATAGATTTCGTCTAGGTTTTACTTTTATTTTACTTACTAACCAGATTTTTTTTCTTGTCTTTCAGGTGCATGCCTAGCAGTACTAGAAGAAACAAGGAAAATAGCTATTTTTATCAGACACTGTTTGTTAGAATGCACGATCCGTAGAGAGAAGCACATCACATCAATGGACAACAACACTCTTCCGTCGATCGATACTACTTGTGAGCGAGCAACAATCGACAGCAGTACACCTTTGTCGATCGACACTAGCCCGCGAGCAAGCAACAAAGTGGAAATTCTTATACTAACGAGGATGACAAAAGGATTCCTGAATGACCAAGATGGTCATCTTCGTAATGCAGCAGGATAGAGACTGGATGATCATGGGGCTGTAATCGCTGAACCAGATGAAGCTGCCAGAGAAGCTGCTGCACCTGTAGTTGAGGCTGCTCACACCAGAATGTAGGCTGACTACAACCGTCCAGATTAATACTAAGCCAACAGATCTTCTATTCATCCTTCTACTTTCACGAGGAACGATTCGAGCTGAAGCATGCATACTTAACACTTTTGGGACAACCACCTTATCATGGTCACACACATAAGCATCTCGAGAGGTTCGAGGACCTAGTTTATGCTATCAAAGCCAATGGGGTCCCTGAGGACTATCTTCCATGTAAGCTCTTCAAGTATTCACTTGTTGGAGATGCTTCATATTGGCTTAACAAGTTACCACCATGATCTCTTACATCCCGAGATGACATCAAGAACGTCTTCTTGCGTAATTTCCTTGATGATTTGTTATTTGAAGACGAAGGAACATAATTGCTACATTCACACATGAGCCTTCATAATCATTCAAGAGCTCCTAGATCAAATTCAAGTCATATTAGAGAGACAGTCCACACCGTGGATTCAACGAGGTACAACTACATATTACCTTCTTCAGAGGCAATGATGTGGTTTACAAGATGGATCTAGACACTTCTTGTGATGGGAATTTCACAACTAGGAATCCAGAAGATGCTGTGCGACTTATTTAGAACTTGGCATCTAGCAATAGCACCAAGAATACTGATTTGGAGAGGTAATGAGCAGATGAATGAAGTTAAGGCCAAGCTGGACAGTGTTCACAAGATTCTCAAGAAGCAGGTGAGTTTTGCAGAAGATGTAAAGGCTGTTGATACCACCATTGACAAGGGCGATAAATAGGATGTGAACTACATCAGTGGTACTGGTTGTTGGAAGTATGTGAATCAGAATGGAAACATGAAATCCTATGGTACTGGTCAGAGGGGTAATTACAACCAGAGTTCATAGCACTAGAGATCTTACAGCAACAACAACAATAACATGAACTACTGAGCTTCTTCTTACCACAATCCTCCCCCAACAAGTCAAGAAAGCAAGATAGAGAGTATGATTGATTAGGTTCTTGAGGGTCAACAGAAGTTGACAGTGGATTTCAATGGGTAGATAGATGATGTATACACCAACATGAATGAAAAGTTTGAAGCTCTCACCACCTATGTGAAGAAGTTAGAGACTCAAATGGTTCAGACCAGTGAAGTTGTGAGAAGGCAGGAGGCACTGATTAAAGGAAAAAGGAGAGGCTGGGCAGAGACACCACATGCATGCACTAATAAATGATGATTTCTGGCAAGCGGTGAAGGAGGAGAAAATCTAAGAAGAAGATTTTCAAGTCAAAAGTTCTATGTTCTTTGGCGGTTTTCACTGGTGTCGATATTGACTATTGTTCGACATCTGAGACAAAAGGACGATCAACATCAGAGGCTGAACACCGGTCGACACCCCAGACCGAGTCCATATGATCATCTGAAACAGAAAGCATCGATCGACACCCACACATGTTCGTCGATCGACACCCCCCAGTTACCTACCGAGAGAGATTGCGAAGTATTAATGTAGAACGTCTGAATGCTTCAATACACTCATATAAGACATCAAAAAAGTTCGTGGTTCCTTGCATGATTGGAGGTCACAACTACTCTAATGCCCTCTGCAACACGGGTTCTTCAATCGGCATTATCCTCATGTTTATGGCTGTGCAGCTGAGTCTGAAGATAAAACCTTCTAGAGATTCATTCACTTTTGTGGATTGCTTCAAGTTAAACTAAGGAGGGATTGTCAGAAACCTTCAGGTAACAAATCTGCATTGCCCTAGTTCTAGTAGATTTTAATGTTATGGATATTCAAATAGACTAAATTTCTTCTCTATTATTTGGGAGAGCTTTCATGGCTACTGTAGGAGCTATTTGCGACATGAAAACAAACATGCTACATCTGTCACTTATCAATGAGACTGATTTCTATGATCATGTCCAAGTGGTCAAGGGAAACACAACCTATATTAAGATATAAGATGATCTGATTTTATGTGCAGTTTGTTATTCTGATTCTGGCGCAGAGTACAAAGAAGATGGAGAAGCGTCAATTGACACCCAACCAGAAGCATCGATCGACAGTCCTGAAATTCCAGAACATGAAGAAGCTTTTTTGGTTAAATCCCCAATTTCACCTAAAAGAACAGTCAGTGTAGTAACATCCGAAGAACGTGAAAATGATTATGAGGCATCGATCGACACTCAGCATCCGCCATCAGTCGATACCCCAACATTCCTAGAGTACCAAAGATTCAATGCAGAACAGCCACCTACCCCTCCTAGATTCAGAAGATCTGAACAACCAGAAATTGTTCTCTCAGCAGATGAATTTGGAGTTGCCTGAGATCATATGGGGCGCGCACATGCAAGATACGGACGGATCATCAATGTTTCCAAGAAAGTCATAGCAGACATTCTAGAGATGACCCATGGTACATGAAAGGTCTACCTCAGGCTACCACTGTATGAGGGGCATCTGAAGTTGGAGAACCCCATAAGGCAAGCACTTGAGATCTACAAAAGAGAACAAATTGAATAGATGACAGCTGACATCTACAAAGCTCAAGAGAGGACGTTTGATAAGTTTTACAAGAAGATTGATGTAATCTACTATCCTCTCAACAACAACATTGGATGGATCAACAAATGTATGGAAGAGATACAGTTGGAAGTGGATTACACACATGAGATTATCCAAAGACAGGAAGAGCACATAACCAAAGGAGAAGAAGCCATCAAAAGCTTTGTAGGCACCTTGTTCAAGATGAATAGAGAAAATGTGGTACTTTTTTTCCAACAAGTGTTCCATTACCTCCATTCTAGTCCAAAACATCAAAAAGTCAAGTTATAAACCATAAACAAGCGCTTGATGGGAGGAACCCCGTTTAGTACGTTTTAAATTATTTATTATTTTCGTATTTACTGAATTTCCGTTTTTAATTTACTGCAGGCAGAAAAAGACCAGAGGAAATGCATCTGCGTAGAGCATCGACCGACACCTGATCACTGCCGATCGACGGACCAACCCAAGCATCGATCGATCGTCACTTAACTGTGTCGATCGACACTCAACATCAACGAGCTCCGTGTTTCCTTGTTAAATTTTGTCCTTATGATTGATTTTCCCACCAATCTGAGATTGTATAACACTAGGGACAGTGTTGTTTAAATATGTGGGAGGTTTACTGATATAGTGTTTTATTTTGTTTTACTTTATGTGTTTTATTCTGTTTTTATAAAGTGAAGAAGGGGATTATGGTCGTTTTCATGTTTTACTTATTATCTAACCACTCTGTAGCACAATTCTTAGATTTACTGGCTGCAAAGTGTTTGAAAGAAGCAAAGCTGAGCTCCAACTAAATTAAACTTATTTTTTTTGCTTTGGGGCTTGAAATACACTGGATCAGATTCCTCGTGCAATTATGGAAGGTAAATTCTATCTGTTTCTAGTTCCCTTCTCTCTCTCTCTCTCTCTCTCTCTCTCTCTCTCTCTCTCTCTCTCTCTCTCTCTCTCTCTCTCTCTCTCTCTCTCTCTCTCTCTCTCTCTCTCTCTCTCTCTCTCTCTCTCTCTTTGACATATACAAAAGAAAAGATTGAGATGATTTCCTGAAAGATGCAGAGGGGTAGGTACATTACCGATGACCCCCATTATCCTAATGAAGGATGTCTTTGTGTTCAGATACTTGCTTGAGTAAGAGTCCATGTGTCCTTTTATCGATAATTTATATATATAAGAAATGAGGTTAGTAGAGGGGTGAGTCAGAAAATATTAGCTAAGTTGTTGGCTAAGCCAGGATAGGGTATATAAAGTACCTTCACGGTTAGCATTGATTCGATGTGGCTGCAACATTGCAGAGGTGATAGTAGTGAGTTAAAGATTGTGTGAGTCCCTGCGATTTCAAAATTTTTCAGATGCAGATATTCTTTGCTTGAGAACATGAAAAATGATAAGTCTGGGGGGGGGGGGGAGTTGATATACTATGAATTTTACCAGTTTTCACCCATAGTATATGTGCTTTTTAGATACTATTATATCCGTTTAGAGTATGTTTTAAAGTCCTTTTAGGTCTACGTATGTTATGGAGCAATGTGGAGATTATGAAGCTTTCTGGGGCTTAATGATAAGGAAGCTCACAGCTATTAAAGAATCAAAAGTCATAGTCGAGATTCTGGAAGTGTGTCGATCGACAACACCTTGTTGGTGTCGATCGACAACACCTTGTTGGTGTCGATCGACAGTGATTCGAGTGAATGGGCCGACTTGTTCATGACCGACTTGAAGGCAAGTCCCACATAATTAAAAGACTACCCATGGCCGACTTTATACCTACTATTTATGTGCTTTGCCATTTCTTAGGCAAAACACAATCTTTTCTATTGTTTTTACCACAACATATTACTCTAGGGTTTTTAGTAGCTTTGGAGAGAATATCAAAATTCCTTCAGAGATTTGTACTGGATCTCCATTGTTTCTTAACCTTATTCTATTTATGCATTATATTTAGATATCTATTATGCTTTGCTTGATCATGTCTGAGTACTTCTCCTTGTTAGATTTAGAGTTGTATTATGGTTTATATGTATTTCTAAACATAGAACTGCTGGGGTGAATCCATAAGGATCCTTCATCGGAATTGATCTCATTGATTGTGTTGCAGAGTAGCTAACTATAACCACAAACCTAGGATACAGATAAATACGACAATAGGATCTATACCTAATAATAATTTTGTTGATCTAGGATCTAGGTTGTTAGATGCGTGTGAAGTCTGGTCTAGATTAAATTAGTGAACATACCGGTTAGGACGATAATGCTTTTCTATGGTACTATCGATTGACACTCTTACCCTAGTAGCGATCGACACTCGTTCTTTTATCGCAACACGACGACTGGACCAAAGACTTAGTCATTTGATTAGACTCGCAGCGATAGCTGGATATCTTGCTTTAGTATTCAAGTTTTAGGACGGTTTACCACACACATTTAGCATCTATATCACAATAATATAACATGAAACCCTATATCTAGCTATTTTTTCTCAAAAGTTTACAAACTAATTCTCAATGAATCTCTACTATTTACTGCTCTACAATTACCTGCCTAGCGTAATCTTCATATTTATAACTCTATTGTGTGCCCATGCTCCATGTGGATTTGATCCTTATGTACTACAATTGATCTTCTTATATGAGAGAGTAAAGTTTTTCATAGGGTAATTTTAGTGATACCAACCATAAAGCATGTAATCAAATCCACTATGGTATTGATAATGAAGGAGGACTGGGCACTTACATAGGGATTTCAGAATACATAAGTGGATCAAAGTGCAAATTATTTTCTTTCCTTAAGGACATACTTGATCATAGAATCATTGGATTGTCAGCTAGATGGTTAACGAAAGGTGGAAAGGAATTATAATTAAGGACATAGCACTAGCACTCCCAGCGTATGTCATGTTTAGTTTTCTACCACCCTTGGAGATTTGTGAAAAGTTAGCAAGTGCCATTGAACGCTTCTGCTGGAGCTCGAATCCACCTAAACGGGGTATGCACTTGGCATAGTGGGAGAAAATTTGTAGTCCAATAGATGAAGGAGGCATTGGATCCAGGTTAGTTGATGAATTTAATCTAGCTTTATTGGCCAAGAAATTGTGGAGATTGATACAATTCCCGGATTATCTTTTTGCAAGAGTTACCTGTGGAAGGTATCATTGACTATGCTCGCCTTTGCAGGTATCAGAACCTGAATCTCCTTCTTATGTCTGAACGAATTTGATGGCAGGCAGACTGAAACACCCTAACCTAGAAATCTTTGAAATACACGTTAACATTTTGAAGTAAAAGATCAAGTAAAATCTTATCTCATGAACAAGTGAAATACTGCAACTTTATTAATGAAACACGAGACTGAGTACTTAAAATCCTATAGTTTACAATAAAAATATATTTTCTAAAACTTCCAAGTACTTCCCAATGGTCTTTATAGTCTCGCGCTCTGGTACCCACTATCAATCTTACCAGCATCATGAAAGGAGGCATGAGCATGAAATCAGTGAGGACGCTCAAAACCGCCCAAATGCCATTCAATAATGAATCAATAAAATTCCACGTTCCATTCTAAGAACCTAGAAATCCGTTCTCGTTTTGCCTTACTTAGTTGTTTTCCTATTACTTATCTATTTTCATGCATTCATCTAAAAACCTAACATTCGGGTCTATCATTTCTTGACTTTAACTTTCCTAACATTCGACCCAAAAGCCAATCAACTTGCGGCCATTGCCAAAAATGCAGCTGTAGCCAACCTGTGGCCATAGCCAGACATGCTTCCGTAGCCAAACCTACGACCATAAGCAAACCTACGGCCGCAGCCAAACATGCGACCCGTTGGTCCACTACGGCCCGTAGCCAACTTGCGACCCAATGGTCCATAACCGCTGAAGCCAACATACATGTCTCGAAGCCAAAATATGATCATAACATCTTTACGGCCCCAAAAACAAAACATACTTTCCTTATTTAAGTTTATTTGTCTATTCCCACTCTTTCATTAATTAGTCTCATCCTTAATCCATTTCTAAAGGTTTTACTCTTAAAATATCAATTAAGATCAATTCTATGTTTGTTCACATAAGCATAACAGTTGAAATATAAAACTATCACACACTTTCTAACATGCAAATATCATGAGAATGCAAGAACTTTCTTCGATCCCTGAAGATCACTTCGAAGAACGAAGAACAAAATTTCCATAAAAAGGTTTCCTAACACGTAAGATCAATCGTAGAGAACCAACTATGACATAAATACTGATTATTAAGATTGTACGAATTACGCCCTTACCTTAGGTGAGTCTTTAGGATTCGAAGACTCTGAACATCCTAGCGTTTTCCTGTGAAGAATTTTTTAGCTGCTCCTCATATGATCCCTCTTCTCGATCTTCTCTCTCTACCAAATCGTTCATGCTCTGATTTCTCTCTAAATCCTTTTTTCTTGGTTGATTATAAAATGAGAGCTCAAGGGGTCCTATAGTATTTCCCAAACTTCCTCAACAAGCTGAACCCTTGATGCCAATTTCCTTATTTGGCTTAGTGAAAGATTACAATAAATGTCTTGACTTGAGCTCTACGATTCTTACCTTATATGAGGCTTGCAGATCATACCTTCCTTTTGCATAATCCCGTAATGTTGGCTACTCAAACTTCCTTACTTTGAGCCCTCATTTTCCAGTACCCAAACATTCCTTAACTGCCCTTGCGGTCTCAATCTTTCCTTACTTATGCTCCTAACATTTCATGACCACTTACTTTCACTCATCCCAATCCAAATTTGTTCCATGAGCTCACTGAAGATCCGACACAGTCAAACTACAACTTATTCTTACAATCTTCACGAATACAAGTGTTTCCACACTTAGAAAAATACGCTTCTTGTAGAATTAAACCTTTCGTGATATATTTCCTTCAAATTTAAAACACTCTAGGATTGGGTCGCTACAACACTCCCCTGCTTAAAATAAATTTGTCCTTAAATTTAATGACCAACTGCTGAATAAGTAGACACTGAAACAACTTTGGACATGCTGCATGTATCTTGCTTACAAGCACTCCAAACACTTTCTGGAACTAATCTTTGGTTCCCTCCATTCCATTTTGCCCCTAGAACTTCTAACTGGAGATTCCATTCCTCACCCACTTTGGTCCAACATAACAAATATGACCGGAACATTTCAATACTCAAGTCACCTTTATTCATGCAACTGACTATGCCAATAAAAAATGTTTCTTCTCATTTGCATCTAGAACCCCCAAAAGCAGGACTACCATGTATTCTCCGAAGGGATACGATTGAGAAAGCAAAAGGATTGAATGCAGCTCTGGAGATGTTGTGAATGAAGGTATTTATGGATAACTGGAGTGCACAATGTGAGAAATCAGGTGATCAAGTTGACTTACGGACGACCGTCAAGACGAATATGTGATAACACATTCATTAATAATTCCAATTTCATATGCGTCCACGCAAACACACTTATAGCTGGATCGCACTAACACCGGAAAACTCATTTGCATACTTGGTCATGAAAAAATCAACGGCTAAAATCTTCCGAGAAATATGCATTAAGAAAATTTTAGCCTAAAATCTTCCTCTCCTTGTCGCTATGAGGTGACCACACTTTACTTTCCTCGTCACCATGAGGTGACCACATCATCTCCGCCTCATGGCCAGCAGGCGACCAGAACACCCTCTCCATGTCTCGTCGCCAGCGGACGACTCCGGCTTCACCATCTGGCGACGAGACCATTTCTCTGTGTCTCATCGCCAGTGGATGACATCTCCAGCTGGCGACGAGACAATCTTGTCTGTGTCTCATGGCCAGCTGGCCATGAGACCATCTTCTCTGTGTCTCATGGCCAGCAGATGACAACTTTGGTTCCTCCTCATCACCAGTTGGCGATGAAACCATCTTCTCTGTATCTGGTCACTCGCAGGCTACGACTTCGGCTCGTCTTAGTCGCCAGCTGGTGACAAGACCATCTTCTCCTTGTCTCATCACCAGGAAGGACGATTCAGGCTCATCCTCATCGCTATCTGTCGAGGAGACCATCTTCTCCATGTCTCGTCGCAAGCATGCGAAGACTCCAGCTCGTCCTCGTCGCCAACTGGCTACGAGACCATCTTTGTCGCGTCTCATCGACAGTGGGCGATGACTCCGGTCGTCCTCGTTGCCAGTTGACGACCAAACCATCCTCTTCGCATCTCGTCACCAGTAGGTGACCAAGTTTCCTTCTCCTCGTCTCCATGAGGCGGCTTCAAAATAGTTTTTTTATCGAACTGTCTATTTTTTTGTCTCGATTGGAGTTACCGTTGAAATTTGATGATAAAATTAGCAAAGACTTGTTCTCCCGTAAAATATTGAGTAAATCGTATGAAACGATAACGATTAAATTAACACCATTGTTATCTTGACTATACAATTGGTTTGCATCATCCTATTGTACCAACATTGTACCGAAGCTTATTTTCCGAAAGAAATCGTAAAAACGTTTAAGTAAAAAAATAGTCCGAGAAGGTCTAAAATGTGGCCAAAGGCCACTTACAATTTTTTGACAAGAATGAGCCCAAACTACAAGGACGTTTTACTTGATTTTCGTAGAAGAAAAATGTAAAAGAAGATAAATTTCAGGTTCCCAAGATAATCTTGAAGATCGAGAGGATATGGAAGCTTTCCGCAGAGAGATAGGCTAGGAAAGATGACTGACCTAGAATGCATTTATAAGGAGAGCCAAGGCGAGGAGCGCAAGGGGATTTTTTAGACTCTTAGAACTCTTGCACATAAGAATCTTAAGCATTATTCTCGACATTCTTAGTTTTCTATGTCTTACACTCAATTGCTAGACGAACTCGCAAAGGCAGTTCGATCTCTTGTTCAATCCTTTGTAAATTGAACTACGTTTGGCTTGATACTCAAAAGGGGTACATAGGTAGCCTTTCATAAGGTCCAGTCCGAAATCAATTTTTTTTTTTGTCATTTGTTATCAAGCTGTGACTCAACTAGGTTTAAGGTTTTATGCAGATAGAACTAGGGAACTCACTGACATCTCTTGCAGCCGAAGATTTTATAATCTTTTGTAATGTTCGCAACGCTCTTACACGGATTCAAAATAAATATATACTTTTTTCTAAATTCGTTTTGTTATCTTTTTGTGTTTTCCACTTTTATTTGGTAAATTGTCGTTGGCTCTCGCAGAGAATCCGGACCTTAAAGAAAGTAAGGTAATCTTTGCATTCCTCCGTTCACTAAAATCGACAGTGCGAATTTCGGTTTCCACACTCTTCCCGAACCGCAAACTTTTCGTTGCAGTATGTCGTCCACCATACTTCACATTCTTTACCGTCAAACCATTGAATAGTTGAACCGACCAAGTATTCCCTTGAACAAAGTTTCTGATCTTTTTTGATTCTTAGTCCGCTAATCCAACAAAGTTTCTGATCTTGTTCGATTCTTAGTCCTCCGGCATTTGCAATGGTCGTAACCTTTTCTTGATCCGACCAACTCTTCCCTCGGACATTGCTCTCATGAACCCAATTCACATTTTTCTGATAACTCCACTTACTTAACTTCCTTGAAAACCTTGCTTCCATAGACATTCCACCAACATTGACATTTAGCCAATACCCATCTTTTCTCAACTTTTGCATCCGTGATGGTCATAAGAATACTTCATACTTGTTCTTGATCATCTGTTCTGTTCTTATTGCTGATGCTATTGAAATCTCAAATTGCTTCCTCATTTTTTTGAAACACCAGCTTTCCTTCTTCTCGTCGAATGCTACCTCTTTTTTTCCAATCCACGTCAACTCGACATTGATCCAACCAGTCCATTCTAAGAATTGCTTTAACCATTTCTCTGGTAACACGATCGAGTCACTAAATATCTCCGCACTATCCACCATCATTGAAACATATTGATAAATCACATGCGATTTGAGAATCTCCATGCCTACTGGATGACCAAATATGGAACCAGAACCGGTTGTGTGAATTTCATAAAGATCACGGCCATAAGACATAGGATTGCATCTCACCGAAGATGGAAGGCAATGAGCTACTAAAAAAAGATACTTACGAGAGTTCTTCTCTGACAAAACTAAGAGTCTCCCTAATACTAAGGAGCTGAGTTGTGAACAAGCCAAAATTTCTCCTGCTTCTCCCCGACATGATAGAGTAATCATCTGGTGGCTCAGAAGTGAGCGGCATCATGCACGCGGCCGCTAAAAATAGAGCCAGGAACAAAAAGAATGGTCAACAGACAGATGAAATAAGTTTCACAGCCAAAGAGCAGGAGAAGGTCCTGGTCCCCCTCCACGACGCCTTGTAATATCTCTCACAGTGGTAAATCGCCTAGTGAACAGAGTACTAATAGACTATGGAAGCTCCATTAATATCATCTTTTTGGCCGCCTACAGTAATTAGGGCTGGCAAAAGTTTCCCTGACCCAGAAAGTTACTCCACTTATAGGGTTCAGTGGCGAGGTAAAACAAATGGCCGGGGAGATCACGCTTCAAGTATATGAAGAAGGCGTCAACATGTCAACCAAGTTCTTGCTAGTTGAATGCAATTTTTCCTACAACATGATGATGGCCCGACCCTGGATCCACGACATGGCAGCTGCTCCTTCGACCCTCCATCATATCATCAATTTCCCACTCCCTGGGGCATCAAGGAGATGAAGAACACTCCCACTCCTGCTACCAGAAAACCCTCAAGGGAAAGACCAAAGTCTTATAGCAGTTACAAGAAAAACCTCTGGCTCCGCATACAGAGGAACCCGAGGTTGAAGCAATGGATGAAGTCCCGATGAGGGAAGGAGAACATAGTTGGAATCTCAAGTTAGGTTCCAAGATTCCTGCATGTCTAAGATGTAGACATAGATTTCCTCCACTCTAATTCTGACTGCTTCGCCTGGTCCGACGTAGATATGCGAGCAATAAATCCAGAAATTATTATGCATAAGCTTCAAGTCGACCCCCTACACCAGCTGATAAGGCATAAGAGAATGAAATTTTCTCCCGAAAGGGATGCGATCATCATTGAAGAAGTCAAGAACCCGCTAAATGCTGGATTCATTAGAGAAGTGCAGTATCCAGAATGGCTAGCTAACGTATTGGTAGTTCGCAAGAAGAACGGAAAATGGCGAGTGTGTATAGACTTCAGTGATCTCAAAAAATCTTGCCCAAAGGATCCTTTCCCTTTGCCTCATATTGACAAGCTTGTTGATGATACAGCGGGCCTCATCTAATGAGTTTCATGGATGTCTTCTCCAGCTACAACCAGATTCTAATGCACCCATAAGACCAAAAGAAAACCTCCTTCATGACATCTCGGGGCGTCTATTGCTATAAGGTCATGCCTTTTAGCCTAAAGAATGCCGGCTCGACCTACCAAAGGCTGGTGAACATGATGTTTGCCGAGAAAATTGGCCAGACTGTGACGGTCTACATAGACAACATGCTTGTCAATTCTCTAGAATCAGAAGATCACATAGCACATATACATGCAAGCATTCTCCACCCTAAGGAAATATAGCGTGAAGCTCAACCGGCAAAGTGCTCCTTTAGGGTTAGTCCGTGTCTTTTTGGGATACATAGTCACTCACAGAGGAATTGAAGCTAACTCGGAGCAAATAAGAGCTATCCACACAATTCATTCACAAAAACACGAAGGAGGTGCGGCTCCGAGTAGATTTATATCCAGGCTGTCAGATAAATCCCATTCTTTATTCGAAGCTCTAAAAATTCCCACGGATTTCCAGTGTAGCGACATGTGCTAAATCGCTGATATAGCCTATTTATTACCAGTTTTAGGCCATGTTATAGGCTCTATTTAGGGTTTATTATATGTGTTAATAATATGTTTTAAGGTCTTTACAGGTCCATGCACATTTTGGAGATATATGGAGATACTTTGAGCTTTTGGAGCATTTAGAGGAGAATAATCCGTAGCTGATCATTGTGAGAGTCGAAGTACAAGACTATCGTCGATCGACGAAACTATCTCGTCATCGACCGATGTTACATGACCAAGATCGATCGATGTTGCACATCTGAGATCGATCGATGACCAATTCGCAGACAGCCTATTTCAAACCCAAGTTAGAGACATGACACAAGATTACAAGATTACCCCTGCACGAGTTTTGACCTAGACATTAGGGTTTTATATTTGTACTTTATGTATGGCACCAAAAAGGGGGTGTTGTATGTGATGTGTGTGTGTGTGTGTGTATGCACCAACACTCCATCATAGTTTTAGGATTTATTTTGGGAGAAGATTCATAACTCCTTAGGGAGATTTATATTGGAACCCCAGTATTTTATCTATGCATTATATTCAGATTATTATTCTTACTTTGATTATGTCTGAGTAGTTACCTATTAGATTTAGGGTTGAATGATAGCAATCATGGATTAGCCCAAAAGTAGGATTTCTAGTTAAGTTTATATCCATCAATTGAGTTGTGCTCGATGTTTGCATTCTAGAGTAGCTAACTAGGATCTCGAAAGTAGGACATGGATGACTACGAGAGTAGGTTATGTGCCAGAATAGATTCCATTGAACTAGGTTGTTAGGTGCATGCGATAGCTTGTCTAATTAGCTTGGTGAACATATCAAATCTTGTTCACACTTCCTTTCTGATTTCACCATCGATCGACATAAGGCCTTCGTCGTTGATCGACATAAGGCCTCCGTCGTCGATCGATGGTCTTTCCTTTTGCTCGCATACGAGAGTTGGAGTTAAAAGGGTCATAATAGTTAATATTTGAGTTCTAAAATATTTTACATATCTGTGTATCTTATCCCCTAGAATTCATGAAGCTTGAAACCCTAGATCTAACATATTTACATTTACATATAATTAGATTATTAGCATATTTCCATATTTACATTATTAGCATACTTTCATATTTACATTACTAGCATATTTCCATATTGCATCTACACTTTCTGATAAGAAATATTTCCTTAAACTAATTAATTGTTACCAATATATATATAATCTCCTAGCTTAGTCTTTAGAAATAAGAAATCTATTCTGTCTCATTGTTCTCTGTGGATTCGATCCCTAAGTACTACTCCTTATCTCTCTTGGCAAGAGTATTGTTTTGTGTGTTAGGATTGAAAGTTAATTTGATAGTTAATTGTTTAGGATATTTATACCTTGCTAGAGCAATATAAAAAACACCAATGTCAAATTTGGCGCCGTTGCCGGGGAACATTGATCGCCATTTGATTTAATTTCTAGGATTTAGTCTCGCTTTGTTGTTACTTTCAAGTTAGTATTTGTTTTTTTCTTTTTTTTTTTTCAGGTGCATGAAAAAAGAGTACCAGAAGCAACAAAAGACAAGAATTAATGTTCTAAGACCCATAGAAACTCGAGCGTACGATCTGCAAAGAAAGATGACAAGCATCAATCGACGACACATACTTAGCGTCGACCGACACTTCTTTACGGACAGAATCGACCGACATCAGAACTATAGAACCGACCGACATCGGAACTCTATCATTGACTGACATTGATCACTTAGCATCGATTGATAACATCTCTTCCGCATCGATCGATGACAGCAGACGATTTTAGATGCTTGCGCCTATAATAGTGGTTCAGAATGGGAAAGGAGACTTGCATGACCTCAACGGTCATCTGCGTAATGCAGCATGTCAAAAGATAGACGATCAGGGGGATGTAATCCCTGATACAGAAGCAGAAGAAGCAGATGCTGCAATAGCTTAACCTGAAGCCAACGCCCAATCTGCTCAGAGAACGCTGGCTAACAACAACCGTCCAAACCAGTTATACGCAAAGAGATCCTCCATTCGTCCTCCAGCTTTTCAGAGAAACAATTTTGAGATCAAGCCCGCTTTCTTTGGACTTGTAGCGAAGACACCTTACCATGGGTTGCGACATGAGCATCCTATGGATCATTTGGAGCAACTTGTGGATCTAGTGACTGCTATTAAATCCAATGGATTCCCTCAGGATTATCTTTTCTGCAATCTCTTCAAGTACTCACTCGCTGAAGAAGCTTCATATTGACTTATGCAACTACCACCAGGATCCCTGACATCATAGACTGACATCAAAAACACTTTCTTGCGTAACTTTTTTGATGAAGCTAGAGTAGAAGATCTGAGGAGCAAGATTGCTACTTCTTCACAAGAACTTTCAGAGTCTTTCAGAAACTCGTGAATCTGAGCCAAATCATACCAGATAGACTGTCCACATCACGGGTTCAACGAAGTGCAGCTTCTCAGAACTTTCTTCAGAGGTATTGGATTACAATACCAGAAGGCTTTGAACACATGTAGTGAGGTAAATATTAGTACCAGAAGTCCTGAAGAAACTACAAGATTGATTGAGAATCTGGCATCTAGCAGCACCAAGAACACTGAATTTGAGAAAAGAAAATCGGCTCCAGCGGTAAGCAACGAGCAGTGTGAAGAGGTCAAGGCAAAACTAGATAGTTTTCAAAGATTTTTCAAGAAACAGGTTACTTTCGCAGAAGTGAAAGCAATTGAGTCTGGAGAAGATGAGATTGAAGAAGAAGATGTAAACTACATTGATGGGAATGGTTTCCAGAGACAAAGGAATCCATGCTTCAACAGGAACTCCTATGGTGCTGGTCAAACGAGTAACTTCAATCAAAATTCACAGCGAAGACCCTTCAACAACAACATGACTTATGGATCCTCCTACAACCAGAATCCTCCTCCAGAAGGTTTTGAAAGCAAGATTGAAGCAATGGTTGATAGAGTCTTAAAGGGACAGCAGAAGATGACTGTGGATTTCAATGGAAAGATAGATGGTATGTACCTCAACCTCAGCACCAAGATCGAAACCTCAGCACTCATGTGAGGAAACTGGAGAATCAAGTGATGCAAACAAGTAAGACCATCAAGAGGCATGAGAGCTTGATTAAGGAGAAAATTGTGGCTGAAAAAAAGCACCACGTCAATGCATTGATTGATGATTATTTATGGAAGGAAGTAAAGAAAGAGAAGCCCCAAATCAGCGATTTTCGTGTGGGAAATTCCATATCATTCGACACTTCTCTTTCGCATCGATCGGCACCAAACAGAGAGAATCGATCGACAGTGAGACCTACAAAATCAGTGGCTTCGTGTGAATGGAATAACGTCGATCGACACCATTCTCGTGACATCTATCAAAAGTGTGAGAGAAGAATCGATCGATAGTACATCTCTGGCATTGATCGACATGAGAGAAACCCGGTTCGGCTACCAAACCTCGATGCAAGTTTGATTGTACGTCCGACCTTGACAGCCTCAAAAAGGAATACAAACACAACTGAAGCTATGAATACTGATAGAGTAGATGAGGGACACTCAAAGAGGAGGCAAAAGATCCCAAAGCATCAACGCAAAGAAGCCAATGAAAAGGAGATACCCTCCCTATCGAATCGATCGACACTCAAACATCCGGACGAGTCAACACCTACAATGGAGACTTCAATTACAACACAACATAGCTCGAGTACGAAAAAGAATACAAAGATGAAGAAACAATTGATTACCAAGGGCTTGCTATGGAAAAAGGCTGGAGTTTTTCATGTTTCCCATCAACCTGGGAAATCGATATCGATGGACGGCGACCATACACCATCGATTGTTACTGGGAACGAAGCAGAAACCGATCGTGATTCAGTTGCAGAATGCAAAAGAGAATATGGTTATCTACAACCAGATGAGTTTGGTATTATGCGAGATCCAGATGGTAATGCAAGAGCTATGGATGGCAAAATTCTACATGTCACAAAGGATGATGTGGCAGACATACTTGCAATGGCTAATGGAGTTGGAAACCTTTTTGGTCACCAGTATGATTATCGAGCATTGATTGACGGTCCACATGCCCCATTGATCGACACCAATCAAGCTTACCACGGATATGGTAGAGTTTACGAAGACTACAATGCAGATTACAGAGAGGAAGAGATGATTGAATCTCTCAGCCTGGAACTGGCAGAAGAAGATGGCTGGGTAATGAACACGAGAGTGGGCAATCCAGCATCAATAATCGGCATATCTTCGCCCTCAAACAACATCAAACGAAAACCAGAACATTTACTTAGAGCAGAAGATACAAAAGCTGGTTATCGCACACCAAATGAGTTTGGAATTTTTAGAGATACAGAAGGACGTGCCCGAGATATTTATGGGAGATTACTAACTCTACCTAAGGAGAATGTAGCAGACGCCCTTATTGAGGCTGAACAATCAGGAAATTTATTTGGACAGCAACAACAGCCATCGATCGACGCATCGGTGTCAGCATCGATCGACAATGACATCGGGTGTGTTTAATGTTTTAGCAGGGTATAAATATCTTAAACAATTAACTGTTAAATTAACCCTTAATCCTAACATACAAAACAATACTCTTGCCAAGAGAGATCATGTGGAGTACTTAGGGATCAAATCCACAGAGAACAATGCCACACAATAGATTTCTCATTTCTAAAGACTAAGCTAGGCGATTATATATATATTTGTAACAAGTAATTGGTTTATGGAAATATTCCTTATCAGGAAGTGTAGATGCAATATGAAAATATGCTAGTAATGTTAATATGGAAGTATGCTAATAATGTAAATATGGAAATATGCTAATAATCTAAATAGATGTAAATGTAAATATGTTAGATCTAGGGGTTCAAGTTTCATGAATTATAGGGGATAAGATGCACAAATATGTAAATATTCTAGAACTAATATATTAATTATTCTGACCCTTTTAACTCTAACTCTCGTATGCGAGCAAAAAGAAAGACCGTCGATCAACGGCTAAGGCCTTATGTCGATCGACGGTGAAATTGGAAGGAAGTGTGAACGATATTTGATATGTTCACCAAGTTAATTAGACCAGCTCTCGCATGCGCCTAACAACCTAGTTCAGTGGAGTCTATTCTAGCACAGAACCTACTCTCGTAGTCGTCCATGTCCTACTTTAAAGATTTTAGTTAGCTACTCTAGAATGCAAGCATTAAGCGCAACTCAATCGATGGATATTAACCTAACTAGCAATCCTACCTTTGGGCTAATCCATGATAGCAACTCAATCGATGGATATTAACCTAACTAGCAATCCTACCTTTGGGATAATCCATGATTGCTATCATTCAACCCTAAATCTTATAGGTAACTACTCAGACATACTCAAAGTAATAATAATAATCTGAATATAATGCATAGATAAGATATTGGGGTTCCAATACAAATATCCTTAAGGAGTTATAAATATTATCCCTAAATAAATCCTAAAACTATGATGGAGTGCTGGTGCGCGACACACACACACACACACACACGCACGCACGCACGCACGCACGCACGCACGCACGCACGCACGCACGCACGCACGCAGGCACGCACGCACGCAGGCACGCACGCACGCACACACACACACGCACGCACGCACGCACGCACGCACGCACGCACTTACTTTCTCAGCAGCCCAGCACACTTAGCCAGCACACCCTTTTTGGTGTCATACATAAAGTATAAATATAAAACCCTGAAGTCTAAGTCAAAACTCGTTTAGGGGTAATCTTGTAATCTTGTGTCATGTCTCTATCTTGGGCTTGAGATGGGCTATCTGCGAATTGGTCATCGATCAATGTCAGTGCAACATCGATCGATCTTGGTCATGTAACATTGGTCGACGCCAAGTTTGTGTCGTCGATCGACGATAGTCTTGTACTTCGACTCTCACAATGATCAGTTACGGATTATTCTCCTCTAAATACTCCAAAAGCTCCAAGTATCTCCAAAACGTGCCAGGACTTGTAAAGACCTTGATACATAGTCGAGACACACATAATATACCCTAAATAGAGCCTATAACATGGCCTGGAACTGGTAATAAATAGGCTATATCAACTCCCCCAGACTTAACCTTTTGCTTGTCCTCAAGCAAACAAGCCTGTGAAAGAGGTTTTGAAAAAAGAAGACTCACATAATATCTAAGTATTACTGTCAACTTACTCTATTGCAACTACTTCCCATCAAGTCAATCACAAAGAAACTTTATATACCATATCCTAGTATAGCAACCAATTCCATTCTACCAACAACTTAGCGAATACTAGTCTGACTCGCCCCTCTACTGATTTCATTTCTTTGCATAAAATAAAATTGCAGGCTTTACCTTGGAAGTATCGATCAAAGGTTATATGGACTCCTACCTCTGCAAGTATCTGAACACACATGTAGACTTCTCTGATTCCTTTCCTCTCTCTCTCTTCTGCACGTTTATTGTATGCAAAGAAATGAAATCAGTAGAGGGGCGAGTCAGACTAGTATTCGCTAAGTTGTTGGTAGAATGGAATTAGTTGTTATACTAGGATATGGTATATAAAGTTTCTCTGTGATTGACTTGATAGGATGGGTCTGCAATAGAGTAAAATAACAGTTATACTTAGATATCATGTGAGTCTACGCTTTTCAAAACCTCTTTCGCAGGCCTGTTTGCTTGAAGACAAGAAAAAAGTTAAGTCTGGGGGAGTTGATATAGCCTATTTATTACCAGTTTCAGGCCATGTTATAAGCTCTATTTAGGGTCTATTATATGTGTCTAGGCTCTGTTCTAAGGTCTTTACAGGTTCAGACACGTTTTGGAGATATATGGAGATACTTGGAGCTTTTGGAGGATTTAGAGGAGAATAATCCGTAGCTGATCATTGTGAGAGTCAAAGTACAAGGCTGTCGTCGATCGACGACACTATCTCGGCATCAACCGATGTTAGATGACCAAGATTATCGAGGTTGCACATCCGACATCGATCGATCACAATTTCGCAAACAACCGGTTTCAAGCCCAAGTTAGAGACATGACACAAGATTACAAGATTACCCCTAGACGAGTTTTGACCTAGACTTTAGGGTTTTATATTTATACTTTATGTATGGCAGCAAAAAGGGGGTGCTAGGGGTGTTGTGTGTGTGTGCACCAGAAATCCGACATAGTTTTTGGATTTAATTGGGGAGAAGATTCGTAACTCTTTAGGGGGATTTGTATTGGAACCCGAGTATTTTATCTATACATTATATTCACATTATTATTCTTACTTTGGTTATGTCTGAATAGTTACCTATTAGATTTAGGGTTGAGTGATAGCAATCATGGATTAGCCCAAAAGTAGGATTGCTAGATAAGTTAATATCCATCAATTGAGTTGTGCTTAATGCTTGCATTCTAGAGTAGCTAATTAGGATCTCGAAAGTAGGACATGGACGACTACAAGAGTAGGTTCTGTGCCAGAATAGATTCCAGTGAACTAGGTTGTTAGGTGCATGCGAGAGCTGATCTAATTAGCTTGGTGAACATATCAAATCTTTCTCACACTTCCTTCTGATTTCACGTTGATTGACATAAGGCCTTCGCCGTCGATCGATGGTCTTTCCTTTTGCTCGCATACGAGAGTTGGAGTTAAAAGGGTCAAAATAATTAATATTTGAGTTCTAGAATATTTACATATTTGTGCATCTTATCCCCTATAATTCATGAAGCTTGAAACCCTAGATCTAACATATTTACATTTACATCTTATTAGACTATTAGCATATTTTCATATTGCATCTACACCTTCTGATAAGGAATATTTCCTTAAACCAATTACTTGTTACCAATATATATATAATCTCCTAGCTTAGTATTTAGAAATAAAAAATCTATTGTGTGCCATCGTTCTCTATGGATTCGATCCCTAAGTACTACACCTGATCTCTCTTGGTAAGAGTATTGTTTTGTGTGTTAGGATTAAGGGTTAATTTGATAATTAATTGTTTAGGATATTTATACCCTGCTAGAACAATATAAAAAACACCCATGTCAATCTCCCTAATACAGCTCAAAGAATACCTCACAACGCCTCCTCTACTGTCAAAACCATTTGCCGAAGAAATATTGCTGCTCTACCTGGCGGTACTAGCCGATGCCCTGGCCAATTTTGGGTCCACCCTGGAAACCAATAGCCAGATGAGCCTCCCCTTGCCAGTGTTCAAGTGGCCATATATTCCCTTTTACCTGGGAAGACTATTCAGGAGATCCTTCTCCGGACCATATCTGATGCATGAGCAGGCCAAGATGGTACTTGAAAAATTACATGAAGGGGAATGCGTTTCCCACTCCAGCGGCCGCAGACTAATGCTCTGGGCTAGAAGAGTCGGATACTATTGGCCGACAATCGCAGAAGATGCAAACCGGCAAACAAAATATATCAATGCCAAAATCATGCTCAATCTTCTAAGCTTCCCCCGAAACATCTGAAGTCTATTAGATCCCCCTAGCCATTCAGAGAGTGGGGGCATGGACATAGTAGGAAAATTGCCAATGGCGCCAGCGCAGAAGGTCTTTCTCCTAGTCCTAACAGACTATTTCTCCAAATGGGTGGAGGCGCAAGCACTAAGAAAGATAACAAACACTCAGATCATGAAATTCATATGGGTTAACGTTATTTCTAGATTTGGAGTCATGCATGAAATCTTCACCGAGAACGGGCCGTAGTTCACCGGCCATACTTTTAAGTCTTTTTGCAGGAGCTGGGGCATAAAGCTGACCTTCTCCACACCAAGGCCTTCTCAATCCACTGGACAAGCATAATCTACCAAAAATTAGGGATCAACATGCTAAAAATTCCTGGAGGATGCCCAAGGAAGATGGCCAGAAGAGCTACATGGAGCCTAATTGGCCTACCGAACCAGGACTAAAATAGCCATCCGGGAGACACCTTACTCTTTGGTATGCGGCATGGAAGCAATACTCCCGACTGAAGTACATGTCGAAATGACCGTCTTCAAGCCTCTCTCTTCAGAATAAAATGATGAGTCAATGACTCTAAACATCGATATACTAGACAAAAAGAGAGAGGCGGAAAATTTAAGAAACTGGTCCTACCAGAAAGAAATTGCCAGAAGCTACAATAAAAGGCTCAGAACCAGTAGCTTCCAACAAGAGGATTGGATCCTTCGACGATTATTCAAAAATACAGAAGACAATTCAACAGGAAAACTCGCTCTCGAATGGGAAGTACCATATAAGGTAATCAAGGTACGGGGAGAAAAAGATGGAACGCCCTTCTCCTCAAAACCAATTATTTCTAACTAGATTTAAGGATCATGCTTTCTACGACTTATTTTTTATTATTTAAGCACTTTGGTTTCCTGTTGGGGTCAAATTCGGTCATGGAAAAATCAACGGCTAAAATCATCCGAGAAATTATGTCTTAAGAAAATATGGGCCCAAAAATGTCGGAGAAACTATACGGCATAAACCAAACCTATTTTCATAAGGATACAAGAAAAAACTTCGTATATTTCATCTCGTTCATGGAAAAATCAATGGATAAGATCATCCAAGAAATTATGTCTTAAGCAGATATGAGCCAAAATGTCGGAGAAACTATACAGCATAAGCCAAACATATTTTCAAAAGGATACAAGATCAAAATTCGTATATTTCATATCGGACAAGAAATCAGAGAATTTCTATCCAAACAGGAAGTGACTGGAAAAACATTCTTACGGAAGGATTTTTAGAGAAATGACGAGTTTTACGGAACAATCTTCCGTAAAATGAAATTCGGAAAGTTCTCGCTGAAAAACTCATAGGAAAATCTCTAAGATAATCTTTCTCAAAACAGCTTACGGAAAACCGTTATGGAAGAACTTGCGTAAAACAAACGAATAGTTCTGAAAGTTTACGAAGCAGTCAACGGAGGGAATGAGAATGAAAGAAAGGCATCAACACCCTCTCAGCTTTGTCAACGTCTCCACACAACTTATCTCTCTCCTCAGTCTCGCCACACACACACTCCCTCTCCTCAGCCTCAACCTCCCCACACACACACTCTCTCCTCAGCCTCGTGACATGGGTGTGTTTATTGTTCTAGCAGGGTAAGAATATCCTAAACAATTAACACACAATTAATACTCTTGCCAAGAGAGATCAGGTGTAATACTTAAGGATCAAATCCACAGAGAGAAATGACATACAATAGATTTCTTATTTCTAAATACTAAGCTAGGTAGATATATATATATTAGTAGTAGACAATCAATTAAGGAAATATTCCTTATCAAGAGGTATAGATGCAATATGAAAATATTATAATAAGTAAATATGGAGATATGCTGTTAAACTAACTAGATGCAAATGTAAATATACTAGATCTAAGGTTTCAAGCTTAATGGATTATAGTGAATAGGAAGCACGTAAATGTAAATATTCTAGAACTCAAATATTAACTACACTTAACCTTTTAACTCCAACTCTCGTATGCGAGCATGAAATTTAATATATAAAATCATATATAAAGAATTGTTTGAAATATGCACTTAATATGTTGTATCTACCATAATATATCATTTATTAGAACGTAAAAGTTTCTTTATGAAAAACACTTCTTGTAAAACGAAGCATTTTACCTATCAACTTTCATAAAATTGCCAACTTGTTTTTTTGGTGAATACGGAAATATGTATGTTAATTAACTATCATGCTCAATGAGGTTGATATTTTTTTGATGAATTGTCTTCTTCGTTAAATTTTATGCATCTTTGTAATTATTATAAATAATACAACTGCGATATAATTATTGATTTGTTACCATTTTCAATATCATACGATTTTAAATTCATACTCATTTCAATACAAATATAATAGGAGTTAATATTAAACAATTACAAATAAAAAACATTGGTGTTTATAATGTAGTAAATATGAAAGAATAAAAAATAATAATAAAAAATAAAATTATTATTAGATAATAAAATATTTAATGGACCAAAAAAATAAATAGCAACAAACTGGAATTTCATAATAGAAGTTCAAATCGTATTAAACATAGTAATTTTACCACATTTGTGAAAAATTCTGTTCGACTTCTAATCAGTGGAGCTCAGTTTTTAAACACTGTTGTGGTGATGACTTGTAAATTCCCATGGGGAATGGAACACGATTTATTTTTCATGAGGTTCTTATTTAGATCTTCAAACTTTATCATGCTGAGTATATAGACGTGAGATCTTTGTCTCCCTTCATCTTTATCCTATGCACGGAAGTGCTCGTTAGCCTTCTAAATCACACAGAGAATCAGCGAAAGATAACGGGGATGCGCGTAACACGTGTTAACCCCCCCTGGTGTCTCACTTCTTATTGTCTGATGATAACCTTTTCTTCTGTAAGGCGGAGCCTCGTGAACGTGATGAAGTAATGAAAGCTGTTAAGGTATATGGGAAAGCATCATGACAATGTATTAATATTGAGAAGTTGTTGCTCCTTTTTGGAAAACAGTTTCGAGGACCATTGATATACTATGGGTTTTACCATTTTTCACCCATAGTATAGGTGCTTTTAGATACTATAATATGTGTTTGGAGTCTGTTTTATAGTCTTTTAAGGTGTAGGTATGTTTTGGAGCAATTGGAGATTACGAAGCTTTCTGGAGCTTAATGATGCTGTTGAAGCATTAAAAGTGATATGCTCAAATTAACCCTAGAGCAACTTTACCCTCTCAAACAAGAGGTCCGATTCTAGTACTTAGGGATCGAATCCACATGGAGCGTGGGCAAACAATAAACTCAATACAGCCGCGATTAAGCTATACAAATAGATTTAAAGCAGTAAATAAAACGAAGCACTTGAATGATTGATTTATTTGTAAGCAATAATAATAAATAGCTAGATCTAGGGTTTCAGGCAGTGAATTTTAATGGATAGAATCCAAGAGTTTTTCAATCACAGAACAAGAATTCAATTAGTAAAGATATTATAAGTTATATCTATCCTTTGGCTAAGCTCAAAGTCTACATTTTTCTTGTGCAAACTCGGAATGACCGTCGATCGATGGTATGAAAACAACATCGATCGATGGCTTTCTTAGTAAAGCATTAAACAATCAGATTCGATTGGTTCACTTAGAATCACTAGACCATTCTCTCGATTGTCCCTAGTAATTTAAGCTCATCAGAGATATTTCAAGTATTGATCATGCAATCACACAATTCTCAGTATCCTCATATCATGGTTTTAAGTAGCTAATCAAGAACACAAGCAATAAATACAAATCTGATGATAGATCTAATAATCATCCTAGAAATTCAATTGTTTGGCTAATTCTTCAAAACCTTTAATAAACCCTAAATCTAACAAGTAAACTACTCAGACATGATCAAAGAAACAAAAATCATAAATGAATAGAATAAATAAAAATCAATGATAAAGAACAAACGGAGTTCGAAGAGGACTCTGAAGGAGTTCCTCAGTTCTCTCATAACCCTAGAACTATGAATAAAAGAAATCTTAGATAGCGTGTAGCCTAAACAACAGCATAGAACCGGGTAAAACGGGTATAACTTTGGCTCTAGGATCCTGATGGACGTTAAACCGGTGGAATTGGAATCCTAACGCAAAGCTCTATATCCTGTATAAAAATAACATCTCAATCTCACCGTTGGAAGGTCTCCATTCATAGATAAAATTCTGACGCGTCTATGCAATTTTGCATCTCAAAAAGCTCCAGAGTCACCAAAGTTCTCCAAAACGTACCTAAACCTAAAACCACTCTAAAACAACTCTAGACACACATACTAGACTCTAAATATGACCTATAACATGGTCTATAAGTGGTAAATATCGGGACCTATCAAGAAGTCAGAGTGAAGATTCAAGGAGTGTGTTGATCGACAACACCTTTTTGGTATCGAGGGATAGTGAGACGAGTGAATGGGCCGACTTGTCCGTGAAGGACTTGAAACCCATAAATCCCACATAATTACAAGACTACCTTGGCCGACTTTATGCCTCCTATTTATGTGCTTTGCCATCTTTAGGCAAAACACAATCTTCTATTCTTTTTACCCCAATATATTTTTTGAGGGTTTTTAGTAGTTTTGGAGATAAGACCAAGACTCCTTAAGAAATTTGTATTGGAACTCCATTGTTTCTTAACCTTGTTCTATTTATGCATTCTATTCAAATATTTGATCATGTCTGAGTAGTTCTCCTTTTTAAATTTAGGGTTTTCTTACGGTTTATATGTATTGCTAAACGTAGAAATGCTAGGCTGAATCCATAGGGATCCTTCATCAGAACTGTTCTCATTGCTTGTGTTCTAGAGCAGCTAACTAGAACCATGAACCTAGGATATATATAAATAAGTACGACAGTAGGATTGATACATGATAATAATTTTGTTGAGTTAGGTTGTTAGATGCTTGCGAATGCTAGTCTAGATTAACTTAGCGAATATATCGATTTGGAAGATAATTCTTGTCTAAGTTAGTATCAATGGACACTCTTACCATAGTATCGATCGACACTTTTTATTTGCTCGCAACACAAAGGTTGGACCAAAGATTTAGTCATCTGATTAGACTCTCAGCGATTGCTGGATATCTTGCTTTAGTATTCGAGTTCTAGGACAATTTACCACACATCCTTAGCATCTATATCACAATACTATAATCTATACTATTTACTGGTTTACAATTACTTGCCTAGCTTAATCTTAATATTTATTAGTCTATTGTGTGCCCACACTCCCAGTGGATTTGATCCATAAGTACTACAACTGATCCTTTTATTTGAGAGAGTAAAGTTGCTCATAGAGTAATTTGAGTGGTATCAAATTTGGCGCTGTTGCTGGGGAGCACTGGGTTCGCCATTAGATTTAATAGATAGATTTCTTCTAGGTTTTTCTTTTATTTTACTTACTAACCAGAAAAAAAAAATTCTTGTCTTTCAGGTGCATGCCTAGCAGTACTAGAAGAAACAAGGAAAATAGCTATTTTTATCAGACACTGTTTTGTTAGAATGCACGATCCGTAGAGAGAAGCGCATCACATCAATGGACAGCAACACTCTTCCGTCGATCGATACTACTTGTGAGCGAGCAACAATCGACAGCAGTACACCTTTGTCAATCGACACTAGCCCGCGAGCAAGCAACATGGTGGAAATTCTTATACTAACGAGGGATGACAAAAGGATTCCTGAATGACCAAGATGGTCATCTTCGTAATGAAGCATGATAGAGACTGGATAATCATGGGGCTGTAATCGCTGAACCAGATGAAGCTGCCAAAGAAGCTGCTGCACCTGTAGTTGAGGCTGCTCACACCAGAATGTAGGATGAATAGCAGATCTGCTATTCATCCTTCTACTTTCACGAGGAACGATTCGAGCTGAAGCATGCATACTTAACACTTGTGGGACAACCACCTTATCATGGTCACCCACATAAGCATCTCGAGAGATTGGAGGACCTAGTTTATGCTATCAAATCCAATGGGGTCCCTGAGGACCATCTTCCATGTAACTCTTCAAGTACTCACTTGTTGGAGATTCTTCATATTGGCTTAACAAGTTACCACCAGGATCTCTTACATCCCGAGATGACATCAAGAACGTATTCTTGCGTAATTTCCTTGATGATTTGTTATTTGAAGACTTAAGGAACGTAATAGCTACATTCATACATGAGCCTGCATAATCATTCAAGATCTCCTACATCAAATTCAAGTCATATCAGAGAGACAGTCCACACCATGGATTTAACGAGGTACAACTACTTATTACCTTCTTCAGAGGCATTGATGTGGTTTACAAGATGGATCTAGACACTTCTTGTGATGGGAATTTCACAACTAGGAATCCAGAAGAGGCTGTGAGACTTATTGAGAACATGGCATCTAGCGAAAGCACCAAGAATACTGATTTGGAGAGGTAGATATCGACTGCTATCCTTGGTAAGGAGCAGATGAATGAAGTTAAGGCCAAGCTGGACAGTGTTCACAAGATTCTCAAGAAGCAGGTGAGTTTTGCAGAAGATGTAAAGGCTGTTGATACCACCATTGACAAGGGCGATAAAGAGGATGTGAACTACATCAGTGGTACTGGTTGTTAGAAGTATGTGAATCAGAGTGGAAACATGAAATCCTATGGTACTGGTCAGAGGGGTAATTACAACCAGAGTTCATAGCACTAGAGATCTTACAGCAACAACAATAATAACATGAACTATGGAGCTTCTTCTTACCATAATACTCCCCCAACAACTCAAGAAAGCAAGACAGAGAGTATGATTTATTAGGTTCTTGAGGGTCAACAGAAGTTGACACTGGATTTCAATGGGTATATAGATGATGTATACATTAACCTGAATGAAACGTTTGAAGCTCTCACCACCTATGTGAAGAAGTTAGAGACTCAAATGGTTCAGACCAGTGAAGCTGTGAGAAGGCGGGAGGCACTGATTAAAGGAAAAAGGAGAGGCTGGACAGAGACACCACATGAATGCACTAATAAATGATGATTTCTGGCAAGCGGTGAAGGAGGAGAAAATCTAAGAAGGAGATTTTCAAGTCAAAAGTTCTATTTTCTTTGGCGGTTTCCACTGGTGTCGATATTGACTACTGTTCGACATCCGAGACAAAAGGACGATCGACATCAGAGGCTGAACACCGATCAACACCCCAGACCGAGTCCATATGATCATCTGAAACATAAAGCATCGATCAACAACCACACATGTTCGTCGATCGACACCCCCCCTAGTTACCTACCGAGAGAGATTGCGAAGTATTGATGTAGAACGTCTGAATGCTTCAAGACACTCATATAAGACATCAAAAAAAGCATACAGGGACACTAACCAGCAACATGATCATTGACCAAGCTACAGAGGAACATGTTTTTAAGAAAAAGAAGAACAAGGTTCCTAAAAATGTAATAAGTGAAGCCAATGAGAAAGAGCTGGATAGTTTCACCAATAGGATGATGAGGATTCCTGTGAACATGCCATTTGATGAAGCTTATTTGGCCCACAGTTATGGATGTTTTTCAGAGAGAGCAAAGAGATAGACGAGGACATTGAGCGTTTGTTCTATCAGACCAGAGAGAAGTTGAATTTGAGGATTACACTGAAGAAGAAGTGTGATCCTGGAAAGTTCGTGGTTCCTTGCATGATTGGAGGTCACAACTACCCTAATGCCTTCTGCAACACGGGTTCTTCAATCAGCATTATCCTCAGGTTTATGGCTGAGCAGCTGAGTCTGAAGATAAAACCTTCTAGAGATTCATTTACTTTTGTGGATTGCTTCAAGGTAAACTAAGGAGGGATTGTCAGAAACCTTCAGGTAACAAATCTGCAATGCCCTAGTTCTAGTAGATTTTAATGTTATGGATATTCAAATAGACTAAATTTCTTCTCTAATATTTGGGAGAGCCTTCATGGCTACTGTAGGAGCTATTTGCGACATGAAAACAAACATGCTACATCTGTCACTTATCAATGAGACTGATATTTCTATGATCATGTCCAAGTGGTCAAGGGAAACACAACCTATATTGAGATATAAGATGATCCGAGTTTATGTGCAGTTTTTTATTCTGATTCTGGCGCAAAGTAAAAAGAAGATGGAGAAGCGTCGATTGACACCCAACCAGAAGCATCGATCGACAGTCCTGAAATTCCAGAACATGAAGAAGGTTTTTTGGTTAAATCCCCAATTTCACCTAAGAGAACAGTCAGTGTAGTAACATCCGAAGAATGTGCAAACTTATATGAGGCATCGATCGACACTCATCATCCGCCATCAGTCGATACCCCAACATTCCTAGAGTATGGAGATTCAACACAGAACAGCCACCTACCCCTCCTAGATTCAGAAGATCTGAACAACCAGAAAATGTTCTCTCAGCAGATGAATTTGGAGTTGCCTGAGATCATATGGGGCGCGAACATGCAAGATACGGAAGGATCATCAATGTTTCCAAGAAAGTCATAGCAGACATTCTAGAGATGACCCATGGTACATGAAAGGTCTACCTCAGGCTACCACTGTATGAGGGGCATCTGAAGTTTGAGAACCCCATAAGGCCAGCACTTGAGATCAACAAAAGAGAACAAATTGAATAGATGACAAGTGACATCTACAAAGCTCAAGAGAGGATGTTTGATAAGTTTTACAAGAAGATTGATGCAATCTACTATCCTCTCAACAACAACATTGGATGGATCAACAAATGTATGAAAGAGATACAGCTGGAAGTGGATTACCACATGAGATTATCCAAAGACAGGAAGAGCACATAACCAAAGGAGAAGAAGCCATCAAAAGTTTTGTAGGCACCTTGTTCAAGATGAACAGAGAAAATGTGGCACTTGTTTTCCAACAAGTGTTCCATTACCTCCATACTAGTCCAAAACATCAAAAAGTCAAGCTATAAACTATAAACAAGCGCTTGATGGGAGGAACCCCCGTTTAGTAAGTTTTAAATTATTTATTATTTTCGTATTTACTGAATTTCCGTTTTTTATTTACTGCAGGCAAAAAAAAGACCAGAGGAAATGCATCTGCGCAGAGCATCGACCTATACCTGATCACTGCCGATCGACGGACCAACCCAAGCATCGATCGATCGTCACTTAACTGTGCCGATCGACACTCAACATCAACGAGTACCGTTTTTCCTTGTTAAATTTTGTCCTTGTGATTGATTTTCCCACCAATCTGAGATTGTATAACACGGGGGACAGTGTTGTTTAAATATGTGGGAGGTTTATTTATATAGTGTTTTATTTTGTTTTATTTTATGTGTTTTATTTTGTTTTTAAAAAGTGAAGAAGGGGATTATGATCGTTTTCAAGTTTTACTTATTATCTAACCACTATGTAGCACAATTCCTAGATTTACTGGCTGCAAAGTGTTTGAAAGAAGCAAAGCTGAGTTCCAACCAAAATAAACTTAATTTTCTTGCTTTGGGGATTAAAATACACTGGATCAGATTCCTCGTGCAATTATGGAAGGTAAATTCTATTTGTTTCTAGTTCTCTTCTTTCTCTCTCTCTCTCTCTCTCTCTCTCTCTCTCTCTCTCTCTCTCTCTCTCTCTCTCTCTCTCTCTCTCTCTCTCTCTCTCTCTCTTCGACATATACAAAAGAAAAGATTGAGATGATTTCCTGAAAGATGCAGAGGGGTAGGTACATTACCGATGACCCCCATTATCCTAATGAAGGCTGTCTTTGTGTTCAGATACTTGCTTGAGTAAGAGTCCATGTGTCCTTTTATCGATAATTTATATATATAAGAAATGAGGTTAGTAGAGGGGTTAGTCATAAAATATTAGCTAAGTTGTTGGCTAAGCTAGGATAGGGTAAATAAAGCACCTTTACGGTTAGCATTGATTCGATGTGGCTGCAACACTGCAGAGGTGAGAGTAGTGAGTTAAAGATTGTGTGAGTCCCTGCAATTTCAAACTTTTTCAGATGCAGATATTCTTTGCTTGAGAACATGAAAAATGATAACTCTGGGGGGGGGGGAGTTGATATACTATGAATTTTACCAGTTTTCACCCATAGTATATGTGCTTTTTAGATACTATTATATCCGTTTAGAGTATGTTTTAGAGTCTTTTTAGGTCTATGTATGTTATGGAGCAATGTGGAGATTATGAAGCTTTCTGGGGCTTAATGATAAGGAAGCTCACAGCTATTGAAGAATCAAAAGTCATAGTCGAGATTCTGGAAGTGTCTCGATCGACAACACCTTGTTGGTGTCGATCGACAGTGATGCGAGTGAATGGGCCGACTTGTTCATGACCGACTTGAAAGCAAGTCCCACATAATTACAAGACTACCCATGGCCGACTTTATACCTACTATTTATGTGCTTTGCCATTTCTTAGGCAAAACACAATCTTTTCTATTGTTTTTACCACAACATATTAATCTAGGGTTTTTAGTAGCTTTGGAGAGAATATCAAAATTCCTTCAGAGATTTGTCCTAGATCTCCATTGTTTCTTAACCTTATTCTATTTATGCATTATATTTAGATATCTATTATGCTTTGCTTGAACATGTCTGAGTACTTCTCCTTGTTAGATTTAGGTTTTTATTATGGTTTATATGTATTTCTTAACATAGAACTGCTGGGGTGAATCCATAAGGATCTTTCATCGGAATTGATCTCATTGATTGTGTTGTAGAGTAGCTAACTATAACCATGAACCTATGATACATATAAATACGACTATAGGATCTATACATAATAATAATTTTGTTGATCTAGGTTGTTAGATGCATGCGAAGTCTGGTCTAGATTAAATTAGTGAACATATCGGTTAGGACTTAGTCATTTGATTAGACTTGCAGCGATAGCTGGATATCTTGCTTTAGTATTCGAGTTTTAGGACCGTTTACCACACGCTTTTAGCATCTATATCGCAATACTATAACATGAAACCCTATATCTAGCTATTTTTTCTCAAAAGTTGACAAACTAATTCTCAATGAATCTCTACTATTTACTGCTCTACAATTACCTGCCTAGCGTAATCTTCATATTTCTAACTCTATTGTGTGCCCATGCTCCCTGTGGATTTGATCCTTAAGTACTACAATTGATCTTCTTATATGAGAGAGTAAAGTTTTTCATAGGATAATTTGAGTGATACCAACCATAAAGCATGTAATCAAATCCACTATGGGTATAGATAATGAAGGAGGAATGGGCACTTACCTAGGGATTTCCGAATACATAAGTGGATCAAAGTGCAAATTACTTGCTTTCCTTAAGGACACACTTGATCATAGAATCATTGGATTGTCAGCTAGATGGTTAACGAAAGGTGGAAAGGAAATTATAATTAAGGACATAGCACTAGCACTCCCAGCGTATGTCATGTTTACTTTTCTACCACCCTTGGGATATTTGTGAAAAGTTAGCAAGTGCCATTGAACGCTTCTGGTGGAGCTCGATTCCACCTAAACGGGGTATGCACTGGACATAGTGGGAGAAAATTTGTAGTCCAATAAATGAAGGAGGCATTGGATTCACGTTAGTTGATGAATTTAATCTAGCTTTATTGGCCAAGAAATTGTGGAGATTGATACAATTCCCGGATTATCTTTTTGCAAGAGTTACCTGTGGAAGGTATCATTGACTATGCTCGCCTTTGTAGGTATCAGAACCTGAATCTCCTTCTTATGTCTGAACGAATTGATGGCAGGCAGACTGAAACACCCTAACCTAAAAATCTTTGAAATACACGTTAACATTTTGAAGTAAAAGATCAAGTAAAATCTTATCTCATGAACAAGTGAAATACTGCAACTTTATTAATGAAACACGAGACTGAGTACTTAAAATCCTGTAGTTTACAATAAAAATATATTTTCTAAAACTTCCAAGTACTTCCCAATGGTCTTTATAGTCTCGCGCTCTGGTACCCACTATCAATCTTACCAGTATCATGAAAGGAGGCATGAGCATGAAATCAGTGAGGACGCTCAAAACCGCCCACATGCAATTTAATAATCAATCAATAAAATTCCACGTTCCATTCTAAGAACCTAGAAATCCGTTCTCATTTTGCCTTACTTAGTTGTTTTCCTATTACTTATCCATTTTCATGCATTCATCTAAAAACCTAACATCCGGTTCTATCATTTCTTTACTTTAACATTTCCTAACATTTGACCCAAAAGGCAATCAACTTGCGGCCATTGCCAAACATGCAGCTGTAGCCAACCTGCGGCCATAGCCAGACATGCGGCCGTAGCCAAACCTACGACCATAAGAAAACCTGCGGCCGCAGCCAAACATGCGACCCGTCGGTCCACTACGGCCCGTAGCCAACTTGCGACCCAATGGTCCATAACCGCTGAAGCCAACATACATGGCTCGAAGCAAAAATATGATCAAAACATCTTTACGACCCCCAAAAAAAAACATACTTTCCTTATTTAAGTTCATTTGTCTATTCCCACTCTTTCATTAATTAGTCTCATCCTTAATCCATTTCTAAAGGTTTTACTCTTAAAATATCAATTAAGATCAATTCTATGTTTGTTCACATAAGCATAACAGTTGAAATATAAAACTATCACACATATTCTAACATGCAAATATCATGAGAATGCAAGAACGTTCTTCGATCCCTGAAGATCACTTCAAAGAATGAAGGACGAAATTTCTATAGAAATGTTTCCTAACACGTAAGATCAATCGTAGAGAACCAACTATGAAATAAATATTGATTATTAAGATTGTACGAATTACACCCTTACCTTAGGTGAGTCTCTAGGATTCGAAGACTCTGAACTTCCTAGCGTTTTCCTGCGAAGAATTTTTTAGCTGCTCCTCGTATGATCCCTCTTCTCGATCTTCTCTCTACCAAATCGTTCATGCTCTGATTTCTCTCTAATCCCTTTTTTCTTGGTTGATTATAAAATGAGAGGTCAAGGGGTCCTTATAGTATTTCCCAAACATCCTCAACAAGCTGAACCCTTGATGCCAATTTCCTTATTAGGCTTAGTGAAAGATTACAATAAATGTCTTGACTTGATCTCTACGATTCTTACCTTATATGAGGCTTGCAAATCGGACCTTCCTTTTTTATAATCCCGTAATGTTGGCTACTAAAACTTCCTTACTTTGAACCCGCATTTTCCAGTACCCAAACATTCCTTAATTGCCCTTGCGGTCTCAATCTTTCCTTACTTATGCTCCTAACATTTCATGACCACTTACTGTCACTCATCCCAATCCAAATTTGTTCCATGAGCTCAGTGAAGATCCGACACAGTCAAACTACAACTTATTCTTACAATCTTCACGAATACAAGTGTTTCCCCACTTAAAAAAATACGCTTCTTGTAGAATTAAACCTTTCGCGATGTATTTCCTTCAAATTTAAAACACTCTAGGCTTGGGTCGCTACAACACCCCCCTTCTTAAAATAAATTTGTCCTTAAATTTAATGACCAACTGCTGAATAACTAGACACTGAAACAACTTTGGACATGCTGCATGTATCTTGCTTACATGCACTCCAATCACTTTCTGGAACTAATCTTTGGTTTCCTCCATTCCATTTTCCCCTAGAACTTCTAACTGGAGATTCCATTCCTCACCCACTTTGGTCCAACATAACAAATATGACCGGAACATTTCAATACTCAAGTCACCTTTATTCATGCAACCGACTATGCCAATAAAAAATGTTTCTTCTCGTTTGCATCTAGAACCCCAAAAAGCAGGACTACCATGTATTCTCCGAAGGGATACGATTGAGAAAGCAAAAGGATTGAATGCAGCTCTGGAGATGTTGTGAATGAAGGTATTTATGGATAACTGGAGTGCACAATGTGAGAAATCAGGTGATCAAGTTGACTTACAGACGATCGTCAAGACGAATATGTGATAACACATTCATTAATATTTCCAATTTCATATGCGTCCACGCAAACACACTCATAGCTGGATCGCACTAACACCAGAAAACTCATTTGCATACTTGGTCATGGAAAAATCAACAGCTAAAATCTTCCGAGAAATATGCATTTGGAAAATTTGAGCCTAAAATGTCAAAGAAACTACACCACATAAGCCGAGACTATTTATATAAAGATACGAGGACAAAAATCTGTGTATTCCATCCCAGACAACAAATGAAATATTTTTATCTAAACATGAAATGATGGGAGAAACATTCTTGCGAAAGATTTTTTCCGATAAATGACAAGTTTTACGAAACAATCTACCAGAAGAAAAAATTCGGAAAGTTTCCGCGGAAATACATTATAGGAAAATCTATAAGATAATCTTCTGCAAGACAAATTTCGGGAGATCTGTACGGAAAAACTTACGTACAACGAACAACTATTTCTGAAAGTTCGAGAAATCAATAGAGAAAATGAGAATAAAAGAAAGGGGCCAACACTGTCTTCTCTCCTTGTCGCTATGAGGTGACCACACTTTACTTTCCTCGTCACCATTAGGTGACCACATCATCTCCGCCTCATGGCCAGCATGCGACCACCAGAACACCCTCTCCATGTCTCGTTGCCCGCGGACGACAATTCCGGCTCCACCAGCTGGCGACGAGACCATTTCTCTGTGTCTCATCGCCAGTGGATGACATCTCCAGCTGGCGACGAGAAAATCTTGTCTGTGTCTCATGGCCAGCTGGCCATGAGACCATATTCTCTGTGTCTCATGGCCAGCAGATGACAACTTTGGTTAATCCTCATCACCAGTTGGCGACGACACCATCTTCTCTGTGTCTGGTCGTTAGCAGGCTACGACTCCGGCTTGTCGTAGTTGCCAGCTGGTGACAAGACCATCTTCTCCTTGTCTCGTCACCAGGAAGGACGATTCAGGCTCATCCTCATCGGTATCTGTCGACGAGACCATCTTCTCCATGTCTCATCGCAAGAAGGCGAAGACTCCAGCGCGTCCTCGTTGCCAACTGGCTACGAGACCAACTTCTCTGTGTCTCATCACCCGTAGGCGACGACTCTGGCTCGTCCTTGTGGCCAACTTGTGTGGAGACCATCTTTGTCGCATCTCATCGACAGTGGGCGATGACTCTGGTCGTCCTCGTTGCCAATTGACGACCAAACCATCCTCTTCGCATCTCGTCACTAGCAGGTGACCAAGTTTCCTTCTCCTCGTCTCCATGAGGCGGCTACAAAATAGTTTTTTTATCGAACTGTCTATTGTTTTGTCTCGATTGGACCTACTGTTGAAATTTTACGATAAAATTAGCAAAGACTTGTTCTCCCGTAAAATCTTGAATGAATCGTATGAAACGATAACGATTAAATTAACACCATTGTTATCTTGACTATACAATTGGTTTGCATCATCTTATTGAACCAACATTGTACCGAAGGTTATTTTCCCAAAGAAATTGTAAAAACGTTTAAGTCAAAAAATGGCCAGAGAAGGTCTAAAATGCAGCCAAAGGCCACTTACGTTTTTTTGATAAGAATGAGCCCAAACTACAATGACGTTTTACTTGATTTTCGTAGAAGAAAAATGTAAAAGAAGATAAATTTCAAGTTCCCAAGATAATCATGAACATCGGGAGGATATGTAAGCTTTCCACAGAGAGATAGGCTCGAAAAGATGACTGACCTAGAAGGCATTTATAAGGAGATCCAAGGCGAGGAGCGCAAGGGGATTTTTTAGACTCTTAGAACTCTTGCACTTAAGAATCTTAACCATTATTCTCGACATTCTTAGTTTTATATGTCTTACACTCAATTGCTAGACGAACTCGCAAAGGCAGTTCGATCTCTTGTTCAATCCTTTGTAAATTGAACTACATTTGGCTTGATACTCAAAAAAGGGGTACGTAGGTAGCCTTTCATAAGGTCCAGTCCGATCAATTTTTTTGTCATTTGTTATCAAACCGTGACTCAACTAGGTTTAAGGTTTTATGCCGATAGAATTAGGAGCGAAGCAATTTTGGTTGACTACAAGTAGTAGGTGGCGGGTCAACTTTCGAAAAACTCACTGACATCTCTTGCAGCCGAAGCTTTTATAATATTTTGTAATGTTCGCAACGCTCTTACACGGATTCAAAACCAAAATATATACTTTTTTCTAAATTCGTTTTGTTATCTTTTTGTATTTTCCACTTTTATTTGATAACTTGTCGTTGGCTCTCGCAGAGAATCCGGACCTAAAATAAAGTAAGGTAATCTTTGCATTCCTCCGTTCACTAAAATCGACAGTGCGAATTTTGGTTTCCACACTCTTCCCGAACCACAAACTTTTCGTTGCAGTATGTCGTCCACCATACTTCACATTCTTTACCGTCAAACCATTGAATAGTTGAACCGACCAAGTCTTCCCTAGAACAAAGTTTCTGATCTTGTTTGATTCTTAGTCCACGAATCCAACAAAGTTTCTGATCTTGTTCAATTCTTAGTCGTCCAGCATTTGCAATGGTCGTAACCTTTTCTTGATCCGACCAACTCTTCCCTCGGACATTGTGCCCATGAACCCAATTCACATTTTTCTGATAACTCCACTTACTTAACTTCCTTGAAAACCTTGCTTCCATAGACATTCCACCAACATTGACATTTAGCCAATACCCATCTTTGCTCAACTTTTGCATCTGTGATGGTCATAAGAATACTTCATACTTGTCCTAAATCTCTCCGCACTATCCACCATCATTGAAACATATTGATAAATCACATGCGATTTGAGAATCTCCATGCCTACTGGATGACCAAATATGGAACCAGAGCCGGTTGTGTGAATTTCATAAAGATCACGGCCATAAGACATAGGATTGCATCTCACTGAAGATGGAAGGCAATGAGCTACTAAAAAATGATACCTACGAGAGTTCCTCTCTGACAAAACTAAGAATCTCCCTAATACTAAAGAGTCGAGTTTTGAACAAGCCAAAATTTCTCTTGTTTCTCCTCGACATGATAGAGTAATCATCTGGTGGATCAGAAGTGAGTGGCATCATGCACGCGGCCGCTAAAAATAGAGCCAGGAACACAAAGAATGGTCAACAGACAGATGAAATAAGTTTCACAGCCAAAGAGCAGGAGGAGGTCCTGGTCCCCCTCCACGACGCCTTGTAATATCTCTTACAGTGGTAAATCGCCTAGTGAACAGAGTACTAATAGACTATGGAAGCTCCATAAATATCATCTTTTTGGCCGCCTACAGTAATTTAGGGCTGGCGAAAGTTTCCCTGACCCAGAAAGTTACTCCACTTATAGGGTTCAGTGGAGAGGTAAAACAAATGGCCGGGGAGGTCACGTTTCAAGTATATGAAGAAGGCGTTAACATTTCCACCAAGTTCTTGCTAGTCGAATGCAATTTTTCCTACAACATGATCTTGGCCCGACCCTGGATCCACGACATGGCAGATGCTCCTTCGACCCTCCATCAGATCATCAATTTCCCACTCCCTGGGGCATCAAGGAGATGAAGAACACTCCCACTCCTGCTACCAGAAAATCCTCAAGGGAAATACCAAAGTCTTATAGCAGTTACAAGAAAAACATCTGGCTCCGCATACAGAGGAACCTGAGGTTGAAGCAATGGATGAAGTCCCGATGAGGGAAGGAGAACATAGTTGGAATCTCAAGTTAGGTTCCAAGCTTCCTGCATGCCTAAGATGTAGACATAGATTTCCTCCAATCTAATTTTGACTGTTTCGCCTGGTCCCACGTGGATATGCGAGCAATAAATCCAGAAATTATTATGCATAAGCTTCAAATCGACCCCCTACACCAGCCGATAAGGCATAAGAGAAGGAAACTTTCTCCTGAAAGGGATGCGATGATCATTGAGGAAGTCAAGAACCAGCTAAAAGCTGGATTCATTAGAGAAGTGCTGTATCCAGAATGGCTAGCTAATGTATTTGTAGTTCGCAAGAAGAACGGAAAATGGCAAGTGTGTATAGACTTCAACGATCTCAAAAAATCTTGCCCAAAGGATCCTTTCCCTTTGCCTCATATTGACAAGCTTGTTGATGATAGAGCGGGCCTCATCAAATGAGTTTCATGGATGTCTTCTCCAGCTACAACCAGATTCTAATGCACCCATAAGACCAAGAGAAAACCTCCTTCATGACATCTCGGGGCGTCTATTGTTATAAGGTCATGCCTTTTGGCCTGAAGAATGCCGGCTCGACCTACCAAAGGCTGGTGAATATGATTTTGCCGAGAAAATTGGCAAGACTATGAAGGTCTACATAGACGACATGCTTGTCGATTATCTAGAATCAGAAGATCACATAACACATATATATATGCAAGAATTCTCCACCCTAAGGAAATATAGGGTGAAGCTCAACCGGACAAGTGCTCCTTTAGGGTTAGTCCGTGTCTTTTTGGGATACATAGTCACTCACAGAGGAATTGAAGCTAACTCGGAGCAAATAAGAGCTATCCACACAATTCATTCACAAAAAACACGAAGGAGGTGCGGCTCTGAGTAGATTTATATCTAGGCTGTCAGATAAATCCCATGCTTTCTTCGAAGCTCTAAAAATTCCCACGGATTTCCGGTGTAGCGACATGTGATAAATCGCTGATATAGCCTATTTGTTACCAGTTTCAGGCCATGTTATAGGCTCTATTTAGGGTCTATTATATGTGTCTATGCTATGTTTTAAGGTCTTTACAGGTCCATGCAAATTTTGGAGATATATGGAGATACTTAGAGCTTTTGGAGCATTTAGAGGAGAATAATCTGTAGCTGATCATTGTGAGAGTCGAAGTACAAGACTGTCGTCGATCGACGACACTATCTCGTCATCGACCAATGTTACATGACCGAGATTGATCGATGTTGCACATCTGAGATCGATCGATGACCAATTCGCAGGCAGCCTATTTCAAGCCCAAGTTAAAGACATGACACAAGATTACAAGATTACCCCTGCACGAGTTTTGACCTAGTAGACATTAGGGTTTTATATTTATACTTTATGTATGGCACCAAAAAGGGGGTGTTGTATGTGATGTGTGTGTGTGTGTGTGTGTGTATGCACAAACACTACATCATAGTTTTAGGATTTATTTAGGGAGAAGATTCATAACTCCTTAGGGAGATTTATATTGGAACCCAAGTATTTTATCTATGCATTATATTCAGATTATTATTCTTAGTTTGATTATGTTAGCGTAGTTACCTATTAGATTTAGGGTTGAATGATAGCAATCATGGATTAGCCCAAAAGTAGGATTGCTAGTTAAGTTAATATCCATCAATTGAGTTGTGCTTGATGTTTGCATTCTAGAGTAGCTAACTAGGATCTCGAAAGTAGGACATGGACGACTACGAGAGTAGGTTCTGTGCCAGAATAGATCCCATTGAACTAGTTTGTTAGGTGCATGCGAGAGCTGGTCTAATTATCTTGGTGAACATATCAAATCATGTTCACACTTCCTTCTGATTTCACCGTCGATCGACATAAGGCCTTCGCCGTCGATCGACGTAAGGCCTCCGTCGTCGATCGATGGTCTTTCCTTTTGCTCGCATACGAGAGTTGGAGTTAAAAGGGTCAGAATAGTTAATATTTGAGTTCTAGAATATTTACATATCTGTGTATCTTATCCCCTAGAATTCATGAAGCTTGAAACCCTAGATCTAACATATTTACATTTACATCTAATTAGATTATTAGCATATTTCCATATTTACATTATTAGCATACTTTGATATTTACATTACTAGCATATTTCCATATTGCATCTACACCTTCTGATAAGAAATATTTCCTTAAACCAATTACTTGTTACCAATATGTATATAATCTCCTAGCTTAGTCTTTAGAAATAAGAAATCTATTTTGTCCCATTGTTCTCTGTGGATTCGATTCCTAAGTACTACACCTTATCTCTCTTGGCAAGAGTATTGTTTTGTGTGTTAGGATTGAGGGTTAATTTGATAGTTAATTGTTTAGGATATTTATACCTTGCTAGAACAATATAAAAAACACCCATGTCAAATTTGGCGCCGTTGCCGGGGAACATTGATCGCCATTTGATTTAATTTCTAGGATTTAGTCTTGGTTTGTTGTTACTTTCAATTTACTATTTGTTTTTTTTCTTTTTTGTTTTTCAGGTGCATGAAACTCATTAGATGAGGCCCATTCTATGGACAAGAATTACTGTTCTAAGACACACAGAAACTCGAGCGTACGATCCGCAAAGAAAGACGACAAGCATCAATTGACGGCACCTACTTAGCGTCGACCGACACTTCTTTACGGACAACATCGACCGACATCAGAACTCTAGAATCGACCGACATCGGAACTCTATCATCGACTGACATTGATCACTTAGCATCGATCGATAGCATCTCTCCCGCATTGATCGACGACAGCAGACGAGTTTAGATGGTTGCGCCTATAATAGTAGTTCAGAATGAGAATGGAGACTTGCATGACCTTAACGGTCATCTGCGTAATGCAACAGGTCAAAAGATAGACGATCAGGGGGATGTAATCCCTGATACAGAAGCAGAAGAAGCAGATGCTGCAATAGCTTGTCTCTGGAACCATTCCCATCAATGTAGTTCACATCCTCTTCTTCAATCTCATCATCTCCAAACTCTATTGCTTCTACTTCTGCAAAATTAACCTGCTTCTTGAGAAAGTTCCGAACACTATCCAGTTTTGCCTTGACCTCTTCGATCTGATCCTTTCTCAAAGCTGGAGTTGATTTCTTCCTCTCAAATATGTGTTCTTGGTACTGCTGTTGGATGCCCGATTCTCAATCAATCTCGTAAATTCTTCAGGACTCCTAGTGCCAAAATTCCCCTCACTAGATGTGTCCAAAGCCATCTGATACTATAACTCAATACCTCTAAAGAAAGTGATAATAAGATTCACTTCGTTGAAACCGTGATGTGGACAATATGACCTGAATCTGATCCATGAGTTTGTGAAAATGAAGCAATCTTGCTCCTCAGATCTTATGCTCTCGCGTCATCAAGAAAGTTACACAAGAAGGCGTTATTGATGTCAGTCAAAGATGTTAGAGATCCTGGTGGTAACTGCTTAAGCCAATATGAAGCTTCTCCAGCAAGTGAGTACTTGAAGAGCTTACCAAAGAGATAGTACTCAGGGAGTCCATTAGCTTTAATAGCAGTAACTAGATCCTTAAATAGCTCCAGATGATCCATAGGCTGCTCATGTCGCAACGCATGCTAAGGCTTCGGGGCTACAAGTCCGAAGAAAGCGGGCTTGATCTCAAAATCGTTTCTCTGAAAAGATGGAGGACTAATGTCGGATCTGTTGGCGTACAACTGGTCTGGACGGTTGTAGTCAGCCAGTGTTCTCTGAGCAGCTTGGGCATTAGCTTCAGGTTGAGCTACTGCAGCGTCTACTTCCGCTTTTGTTTCTGTATCGGGGATTACAATCCCCTGATCATCTATCCTTTTACCTGCTGCATTACGCAGATAACCGTCGAGGTCATGAAAGTCTCCACTCTCATCCCAAACCAATACTAAAGTCACAACCATCTGAACTCATCTGCAACCGTCGATCAATGCGGGTAAGTTGCTGTTGATTAGTGTTGTCTGATTAATGTCAGTCGATGCTCTACTTCTGATGTCGGTCACCGTAAAGAAGTGTCGGTCGATGCTATGTAGGTACGATCGATCGATGCTAGTCGTCTTTCTTTGCGGATCGTATGTTCGAGTTTTCCTGGGTCTGAGAATAGTAGTTCTTGTCCTTTGTTGCTCCCAGTACTCTTTTGCATGTACCTGAAAAACAAAGGAAAATAAAAGTTTAGTAACTTAAAAGTTAAAGCAAACCTAGACTAAATCCTAGAAATTAAAACTAATGGCGATCAATGCTCCCTGGCAACGGCGCCAAATTTGACATGGGTGTGTTTATTTTACTAGCAGGGTATGGATATCGTAAACAACTAACTATCAAATTAATCCTAGTCTTAACACACAGTTAATAGTCTTGCCAAGAGAGATCAGTTGTAGTACTTAGGGATCAAATCCACAGAGAGCAATGGCACACAATAGATTTCTTATTTCTAAAGACTAAGCTAGGTAGATATATATATTAGTAGTAGAAAATCAGTTAAGGAAATATTCCTTATCAAGAGGTTAGATGCAATATGGAAATATGATAATAATGTAAATATGTTATTAAACTAACTAAATGCAAATGTAAACATGCTAGATATAGGGTTTCAAGCTTAATGGATTATAGGGAATAGAAAGCACGGAAATGTAAATATTTTAGAACACAAATATTAACCATTCTGAACCTTTTAACTCCAACTCTCGTATGCGAGCAAAAGGCCTGATGCCGATCGACGGTTAAATCAGAAGTAAGTGTGAACAAGATTTGATAAGTTCACCAAACTAATTAGACCAGCTCTCCCATGCACGTAACAACCTAGTTCAATGGAGTCTATTCTGGCACATAACCTACTCTTGTAGTCATCCATGTCCTACTTTCGAGATTCTCGTTAACTACTCTAGAATGCAAGCATGAAGCACAACTCAATTGATGTATATTAACTTAACCTAGCAATCCTACTTTTGGGCTAATCCATGATTGCTATCATTCAACCCTAAATCTGGTTGACAACTACTCAGACATAATGAAAGAAAGAACAATAGTCTGAATATAATGCATAGATAAAATACTAGGGATCCAATACAAATCTCCCTAAGGATTTATGAATCTTCTCCCCTAAAACTATAATAGAAAACTAAACTATCAAGAACATTCTCTTTCTTTTTTTTTTCTCTCTGTAACACAAAAATATAAAACCCTAAAATATAGGTCAAAACTCGTCGAGAGCATCTTCATCATTTTTCTCTATCTTGGGCTTGAGATCGGCTGTCTGTGATTTGGTCGTCGATCGATGGCAAGTGTGCAACATCAATCGACCTTGGTCTGGTAACATTGGTTGATGTCAAGGTTGTGTCGTAGATCGACGATTGTCTTGTATTTTGACACTCTCAATAATCAGCTACGGATTGTTCTCTTGTAAATGCTCTAAAAGCTTATAGTATCTCCAAAATGTACTTGGACCTGTAAAGACTCTAAAACATAGTCTAGAAACACATACAGACCCTAAATAGAGCTTATAACATGGTCTAAACTAGTAATAAATAGGCTATATCACCTCGCCACACAGATCTTAACCTCGCCACATAGCTCTTCACCTCGCCGCACAGATCTTCACCTCGCCACACAGCTCTTCACCTCTCCACAGATCTTTTCACCTCACCACAGAGATCCTCAGCCTCATCACAGAGCTTCTTCCTCTGCTCAACCTCTCCACAAAGCCTCTCTCTCTCTCTCTCTCTCTCTCTCTTTCTCTCTCTCTCTCTCTCTCTCTCTCTCTCTCTCTCTCTCTCTCTCTCTCTCTCTCTCTCTCTCTCTCTCTCTCTCTCTCTCTCTCTCTCTCTCTCTTTATCTCTCTCTCCACGTCAGCACACAGCTCTCTACTTGGCTCCACATCGCTATACAGTTCTCTCCTTGGATCCATGTTGCCATAAAGGCTTCCTCATCGCTTAATAAGGCTCTCACCATGTTCTCCTTTGAATCTCGATCGAAATATCCTTCGTTTTGTCTCAATCGGAGTTTCCATTGAGATATTACAAAGAAAACAAGCAAGACTTTGTTTTCTCTTAAAAATTCAAGTCAAAAGTCAAGACAATACTGGTTAACTTAATACCATCATATCCTCGACTGAATAAATTGATTTTATCAGTTCATAAGACCAACAACATAGAAAGTGTACATCAGACAAATTGATGATTTCTCCGAGAACAATCATAAAAACACATAAGTCGTAGAACGGCCCGAAATGGTGTAAAACACAACGAAAGCCGACTTAAGGTTTAAAATAAGAACATGCCCAAATGTGATGACAGTTTACCTGACTTGGATAAGGAAAACTGGAAGAATAGAAAAATGTGAAGTTTACAAGATAAACATGAACTTTCAGAAGATGAGGTAACATCTCCACAAAAGGATAAACTAGAATCACAAAGAGATAAGGAAAGATGGCCGACTCTGGAGGCATATATAAGCACCTCTGAGGTAGAGAAGAAAGATAACGATTTTAGGCTCTTAAAATTCTCTGCAATTTGAAACCTTGGGCATTATTCTCGACATGCTTAGTTTTTTATGGCTTGCACTCGACTAACAGACCAACTTGCATAGGCAGTTTGATCTCTTTTTCAAACTCTCTAAACGGAAATACGTTCGGCTTAAACCGTGAAAGGGGTATGTAGGAAGCTGCTCATAAGGTCCAGTCCGAAATCAATTAAAATATTTTTTACATCTTTTTTGTATTTTGCTAAACAAGCTGCAGCTTAAATAGGTCTTCTTGACATAGGTGGCTATGCTAGCGACCTTAGTTAGGTCTTACTGCATGTGTTATTTGATTTCCATTGTAATCCCTTTTCGAGAAGAATTTTTTATATGTTTTGTTCTCTAGAATGCTCATACCCAAGTTTGAAATAAATATCTACTTTTTTTTATAAATTCGTATTATTGTCGTTCTATATAATCCACATTTATTTGATCATTTGTCGTTTGCTCTTGCAGAGAATCCGGACCCCAAGGAAAGCTACGCTTTCTTCTTCTAACAATCTTGACAGTGAGAATTTTGGTTCAAACAGTTTCACACTAGAAGGAGGGGGTAGAGTACTCTAACTCACCTCCACAAAACGCTTGAATGAAAAGATGTCTGTAAGTTTGGAAGATAATCTTGCAGTACGCATAGACACTGTCAACGACGACAACAACGCTGGTAATACAACTCTGATATACTATGGATTTTACCTATGATATATATAATATATTTAGAGTCTTTTATATGTATTTGGTATAATTTAGAGTATTTACAGGTCTAGGTACTTATTGGAAGCAATTGGAGCTTTTAGACAATTTTGGAGCAATTAGGATTGCCAGCAAAAACTCAAAGTCGGATCCAGATTTATGAATAGACCATCGATTGACGTCACACACTGTGCGTCGATCGACGATGAATCGGTAAAAAGATTGAGAAACTACAAGTTTTACCCAGAAGTTTCATTAATTGCAAGACAAATCCCTGGCCGAAATTTAGTATATTTCTAGGGTTTTCTATCTTTGGTAAGCCCGAGGGTTTTATATTTATACTTTATGTATTACACAAAAAAAGAGGGCGGTGTGCCAGTGGCAGATTGTGTGTACCAGCATTCCATTATAGTTTCAGGATTTAGGTGAGAAGATTCATAACTCCTTAGAGAGATTTGTGTTGGAACCCTAGTATTTTATCTATGCGTTATATTCAGATTATTATTCTTACTTTGATTTTGTTTGAGTAGTTAACAACTATATTTAGGGTTGAATGATAGCAATCATTGTTTAGCCCAAAAGTAGGATTGCTAGGTTAAGTTAATATCCATCAATTTAGTTGTGCTTAATGCTTGCATTCTAGAGTAGCTAACTAGGATCTCGAAATTAGGACATGGACGACTACAAGAGTAGGTTCTATGCCAGAGTAGACTCCATTGAACTAGAGCTGGTGTAATTAGCTTGGTGAACAAATCAAATCCCGTTTACACTTCCTTCTGATTTCACAGTCGATCGAGATTAGGCCTTAGCCGTCGATCGATGGTCTTTCCTTTTGCTCGCATACGAGAGTTGGAGATAAAAGGGTCAGAATAATTAATATTTGAGTTCTAAAATATTCACATATCCATGCTTCTTATTCCCTATAATTCATTGAGCTTGTAAACCCTAGATCTAGCATATTTACATTTGCATCTAGTTAGTCTATTATCATATTTTCATATTTACACTATTAGCATATTTCCATATTGCATCTACACATTCCAATAAGGAATATTTTCTAAAACTGATTACTTGTTACCGATATATATAATCACCTAGCTTAATCTTTAAAAAATAAGAAATCTATTGTGTGTCATTGTTCTCTGTGGATTCGATCCCTAAGTACTACTCCTAATCTCTCTTGGCAAGAGTATTGTTTTGTGGGTTAAGATTAAGGGTTAATTTGATACTTAATTGTTTAGGATATTTATACCCTGCTCGAATAATAAACACACCCATGTCAAGTGGTTTTAAGTTCAGGTATGTTTTGAAGAAATTTGGTGATTCTAGAGCTTTTTGAGATGTAGAACTATGCAGACATGTCAGAATTTTATCTATGGATAGAGACCCTCCCACGGTGAAATTCATATGATCTCTTGAGACACGATGAAGATTTGCCTTAGCTTTCCAATGCTACCGGTTTGAGGTAAATCAGGATCCTATACCCAAAGTTATACTTGTTTTACTGAAGAGTGGTCTATTACATCGCGAGAGGAAGCTGTCGAGGAGATGAAGGAATGTCGATCAACAGAAGACCCTTGGTGTTTATCGACGGTGATTCTAGAACAGGGTCCAAGTATATTTTATGACTGACTTAATCCCAGAAGCCACCACAAATTTCCAGAGAAGGCAGGAACTACTTCAGAGTCCTCCTGGAACTCCTTAGGTTCATTATTATTGATTTTTATTTATTCTATTCATCTATGATTTATGTTTCTTTGATTCTTTGGATATACTTTGTTTCTTTATTCATCTATTATTATGTTTCTTTGATCATGTCTAAGTAGGTTCACCTTGTTGTTTTGATGAATTAGTCAAACAATAGAATTGCTAGGGTTATTGTTAGATCTAGCATCAGACTGTTACTTATTGCTTGTGTTCTTGATTAGCTACCTAAAACCCTGATATTAGGATATTGAGAATTGTGTGATTGCATGATTAATACTTGAAATAGCTCTAAAGAGCTTAAATTACTAGGGACAATCGAGAGACTGGTCTAGTGATTCCAAGTGAACCAATCGAATCTGATCGTTTAGTGCTTGACTAAGAAATCCATCGATCGACGGTCATTCCAGGTTCGTACAAGAAAGTTGTAGACTCTGAGCTTAGTCATATGATAAATATAACTTATAATATCTTTAGTAATTGAATTCATGTTCCATGATTGAAAACTCCTTGGTTTCTATCCATTATAATTCACTTCCTGAAACCCTAGATCTAGCTATTTATTATTATTGCTTACAAACAAATCAATCAATCAAATGCTTTGCTTTATTTACTACTATAAATATATTTGCCTAGCTTAATCGCGACTGTATTGAGTTTATTGTGTGCTTACTCTCCTTGTGGATTTGGTCCTTAAGTACTACAATTGGACCTCTTATTTGAGAGAGCAGAGATTCTCTAGGGTTAATTTGAGCAAAACAAAATCGTGTCGTTACCGGGGAGCGAGGATTCGCCATTAGACTCAATTTGTTTGATTTAGTTTAGGCTATTTTTCTATTTTAGTTTACTTAAAATAATTTCTTGTGTTTCATTTACATACATCTTAGTACCAGAAAGAAATTAGAATAGGTTTTTTTAGTTCTTTAAAGAAAGGTCTTGCTGATTCACGCACAATCCATAAGTCTACGAGGGAAGTATTAATCGACACCCTCCAAGCAGCAGCGATTGACATCGTGAACCAAACATCTATCGACACCAACTCCTAGGTATCGATACTACTTGCGGAAAGACATAGAAGGTTGAGGTACTCATACTAAGTTTTGATGAGAATGGGATCTTGCGAGACGAATAAGGTCTAGCTCGCAACAGTGCAAGACAACTGATTTATACACAGGAGGCTGTAGTCTCTGATGCAATTTCTTTTGCTGGAGAGGATGACTTTGAGCTGCACCCCGACTGGAATGATTGGTTTGGTCAGCATCTTTTTCAGGGTCTTGCTCACGAAGATCCCAGAAAACACATCATATTTTTTATGGGTGAAATCGCGAGTGCTGAGCGGTATGAATACTCTCAAGAATACATACTCTGCAAGAGTTTTCCCCAAACTCTCTATGGGAATGCATCTAGTTGGTTTAGTCAACTGCAGCCAGGATCTCTAACCTGGTGGGAGGACATTGAAAGAGCTTTCTTCTAAAAATTGCTTAATGATGCTGAAGCTACTTGAGAAAGAGAGCTTAATGATAAGTGGGACATGATGCTTGAAGTTTTGCAGAAGACGAGGGACTAACTCAACATAGGACAGATGGTCAACCACAATATCGCAAAGGGTGATGAACATCATGGATCTGAGCCGAGCAGAGCAGAAGAAGCTGATATTATTGATCCGACCTCAGCAATGATCAACACAAGTACCTCAACGTGGATCGACACTAAGACCTCAGCATCGATCGACACCAGCCCATGATCTCAGCCGACGCCACTTGAAATCCAAGAAAGATCGAGTTTTCCTCAAGACATTACAGACTTGACACTAAAGAGCACCGATGTATCAAGTTGTTATCTTTTACTAGATGGAGACATAGATATCACAATGGAAGATTTCTTAGAGCTAGAGGATGAAGAAATGCCTCAAATTTCAGATTTGGATCAGAGTAAAGAAATCACTATGGAAGACTTCTTGGAGTTAGAAGAAATGATTGAAAATTTTGATTGGGAGGGTTCACCGAAAGCTGATATCAATCGACACCATCACCTGACATCGATCGACACCATCACCTGACATCGATCGACAGCACCTACCTGATATCGATCGACAACACCTACCTGATATCGATCGACACTCATCGTTAAACAAACAGCCAGGTTACAAGATTAAACCAGAACCAGTTAAGGAGAGAAAGTACAAGTACGAGGTCTCATACCTTAATGTACATGAACATCTGAGGCCACCCATCTGCGTTGAAAGGAGCTGCTGTATTTCACAAAAGAGGGAAGATGGTACATGACCCTGTGAAGTTTGTGGTTCCCTGCGTTGTTTATGGAATTGAATTTCTTATTCCAACTTATAGGAACGTGGATTTGGGTTCTTACATTGGGGTGTTTGATGATCCTCTACATGTAGTAGCTTCATAGAGAAAGTTAAGATATGAAAGCCACATCATACAGGGTGCATCAGTAGCAGTATCGATCGACACCACCACTGAAGTGTCGATCGACACCCATGGCGTATCAGAGCACGAGGAGTTTGAAGCGTGTTGAAATCTTTTGATGGAGGCACCACCACGAGATTAGACAAGTTTGGGGGAAGAAGAAAAAGAAGAAGAAAATTGGAAGAAGAGGAAAGGGATCAGAGAAGACTACCCTTGTGTTCAGAATACTTGCAGGGGTAAGAGTCCATGTGTACTTTGATCGATACTCCCAAGGTAAAGCCTTCACTTTTGTTTTATGCATGAAATGAGGTTAGTACAAGGGTGATTCAGATTAGCATTTGCTAAGTTGTTGGTAGAATGGATTTGATTGTTATACTAGGATAAGTTATATAGAGTTATTCTAAGATTGACACTTGTTTGATGTGGTTGGAACATAGTAAAGGTGATAATTATAAGATAGAGATTTTGTGAGTCCCTGTTTTTCAAACTTATTCTACATGTTTACCCTTGTTTCACTTGAGGACAAGCAAAAGATTAAGTTTGGGAGAGTTGATAAGTCCTAATATTTACCACCTTTAGACCATGTTGTGGGCCCTATTTAGAGTCTATTATGTGTGTATGGGGCTGTTTTAGAGTGTTTTCAGGTTAATGTACGTTTTGGAAAACTTTGGTGATTATGGAGTTTTTGAAATGTAGAACTGCGCATGCGTCAAACAATTATCTATGGATGGAGACCTTCAGACGGTTATATTGAACTAATATTTTGATACACAATAGAGGTTTGTGTTGGCTTTCCAATTCCACCAGTTTGAGGTCAATCAGGATCTCATTGGCAAAGTTATACCCATTTTACTGAAGAGTGGCCCGCCTGCCTCGCGAGAGGAAGCTGTCGAGGAGATGAAGGAATATCGATCGACGGTGATTCCAGAACATGGTCAAAGTATATTTTATGACCGAATTAAGCCCAAAATTCACCACACGTTACCAGAATGCCCTTGACCGAGTTTCAACCATATATATTTTTTATGAGCCATTGTTTAGGCAACAAACTATCTAAGCTTTCTTTTATTCATAGTTCTAAGATTAGGAGAGAAGGGAGGAACTCCTTCAGAGTCCTCCTGAAACTCTTTTGGTTCTTTATTATTGATTTCTATTTATTCTATTCATCTATGATTTATGTTTCTTTGATCATGTCTGAGTAGATTCACCTTGTTAGATATAGGGTTTATTAAAGGTTTGATGAATTATCCAAACAATGGAATTCCTAGGGTGATTATTAGATCTATCATCAGTTTGGTACTTGTTTCTTGTGTTCTTGATTAGCTACCTAGAACCATGATATTAGGATATTGAGAATTGTGTGATTGCATGATTAGTACTTTAAATATATCTGATGAGCTGAAGTTACTAGGGACAATCGAGAGAATAGTCTAGTGATTCTAAGTGAACCATTCGAATCTGATCGTTTAATGCTTGACTAAAAAAGCCATCAATCGATGTCGTTTGCATACCATCGATCGACGGTCATTCCGAGTTTGCACACGAAAGTTGTACACTCTGAGCGTAGCCATAGGATAGTTATAAGTTATAATATCTTTATTAATAGAATTTGTGTTATATGATTAAAAACTCCTTGGCTTCTATCCATTATAATTCCTTGCATGAAACCCTATATCTAGCTATTTATTGTTATTGCTTACAAACAAATCAATCAATCAACTGCTTCGCTTTATTTATTGTTTTAAATCTATTTGCCTAGGTTAATCGCGATTGTATTGAGTTTATTGTGTGCCAATGCTCCATGTGGATTTGATCACTAAGTACTACAACTTGACCTCTTATTTGAGAGAGTAAAGTTGCTGTAGGGTTAATTTGAGCATATCAAATATAGGAACTCGTTCATCATCAACTCTTCAGCCTCTTGAGTTTAATTCTCTTTATTTTCAGTTGCTTCATTCAACTTAAGTAAACAATCAGGACATGTTGATGCGAAGTGGCCGCGGCGGTAGCAAGTAATCTTTGACATATCAAAATCATTATGATATTTGTCGTTGTAACGTCCTCCTCTTTCTTGTCCTCTGTAATAGACATGATAGTCACGATTTGTGTGTGAAGAGGCAGAATGATTCCCTGAATTTGCATACATAAGTTTTTTTGTTGCCTTGTGCTTCTTCTTCGTCGGGAACACGTTCCTCATACGTCTTTAAACATCCAATAATATCCTCAAAAGTTGTGGTGTTTAAGTCAAGAAATTGCTTTAAGGAAGCCACAATACGAATATATTTCTTTCGAGGAAGGCTTGAAAGAAATTTCTTGACTAGTTTGGACTCTTCAATAGTTGCTCCTAGTGCAGTTGATTTTGATTAGATTTCCAATATCTTCCCAACAAAGTCATCAACTTTATCACCATCTTTCATCTTCAATCTTTCGAATTCGAGCTTCCTTAAATCGATCAGCACCCATGTTCCTCGATTTTATGGCTTCTCAAACTTTCTTCGCTGTCTCCAATTCCCCTACTTGTAATATAAGTGTTTCAGGTATGGATTGGAACAGAAAAGCAGTCACCATCTTATTCTTCTCGGAATCATCGGATTCATTCTCGATAACCTCCCATACTTTGTGCACTTTGAGAAAAACCTTTATCCTTATTGCCCAGACAGTGTAATTAGTTGAGTTGATCGTATGGCAGTTAATGGACGAAGATCTGCCTTCTCTAGGTTTTGATTAAACCGTTGTTATATCTCTCTTTGCTTCCTAGAAGCTCTGATACCAAATATATAATATCGATTATATGAACTCAATTAATAAGAAGTTGATAATAAGAATATCTCTCTTTTTAATCTCTTTAGAAAAATCACTCAAAACCTTAATCTCTCAATCTCTCAATCACAAAACTCATAAGTTATGCTAATACTCAGCATGTCCTTATATAGCAATATAAATTTCTTAAACTCATTAGGTATAACAAAAATAGATAATTTCCTAATCCTTTAATAAACCATAACTCGGTAGGATTATGTTGCTTACTTCTCAACTTCCTGTATAGTGGGAATTGGTTGAGGTTGGCTAAAAGTCACAGAGGTTGTCTGCTGGCCGCTGAGTGTTTTTTGTGACCCTTAAGGTGGATGGGGGAGGGGGGGGGGGGGGGGTGGGGGAGGGAGGAGATCTCTTTCATGTTGGTGGTACTGCTTTGTGTGTATAGCATATGCGTCAGTGGAGGGTGCTAGATAATTTTTCATAGGTTGTCCTTGCATTGCTGAAGGACGAATTCTATTTTCAAAAGGTCTTCTATGTCTATCAATTCTCTCGTGAAAAGGTTCCAGAGGTGGATCAGGACGTCCCGAGTATCTACGAGGAGGAGCAGGGGAGGGGGGGAGGGGAGGGGGGAGATGTCTTTCATGTTGGTGGTACTGCTTTGTGTGTATAGCAGATGCATCAGTGGAGGGTACTAGATAATTTTTCATAGGCTGTCCTTGCATTGCTGGAGGAAGAATTCTATTTTCAAAAGGTCTTCTATGTCTATCAATTCTCTCGTGAAGAGGTTCCAGAGGTGGATCAGGACGTCCCGAGTATCTAGGAGGAGGGACTCTTCAAGATTCTTTGTCAGCTAGTGGGGAAGATGGTGAATCCGGTCGAGGTCTTCTGTTATGGCTGTTGTCCGGTTCCTGTTGAAACTTAGGTGAAGAATGAGGAGAGTAACCTGCTGAGTGTGATAGGTTGAGACAGATGGAGCAATGGGACGTCTGATACTCATATTCCAGGAATACTACTAGCTCCTCGTCAGCTTATAGTTCAATCAGGGTCTCCATAACCAGTGGTTTGAAGCCATCCACCAAAACTCTAATTTTTGCTGAAGTATTGGTGATGTGATAGTATTCAAGGATGCAAAGCTCCTATACAATATTGGAGATCATCTTCTCATGCAAGAAATGTAGAGGTAGCCCTTGCAGTCGGATCCAAAAAGGGCTCTAGGAAGGAAACAATGGTGAAATGACTGGCTCCCATCTTTGGAGTATCACCATCCCGTGGTGGTAGTGATATGGTTTGTTCGCCAGCAGCTTCTTGATATCTTCTTCCAGTTCAAACCTGAACTGAAAGCAGATTTTTCCAAGATCAGATCCAGTGACATTCCCTTTGAGTAACTAGTTCCTGGGAAGCTAAGAGATGAGAGTTCTCGCTGTTTTTCTTTGTTGGGGTCAAAAATGGTCACGACGAAATCGATGTCTGAAATTTACCGTTGAAAATGTTATCTATCTTTCAATGAAAAGAAAACAAGAAATCTTCATATCCAAACTCTTCATCGCCTAACCCATCTCGATCAACGAATCAAGACGTGTAGCCGAGGGAACAACCGAGTCATTTCCAAGTCTAGTCGCCCTCGATCAACGAATCAAGACGTGTAGCCGAGGGAAAAACCGAGTCATTTCCAAGTCTAGTCGCCCATGGGCGACTAGACACGCAAAATTTAGCCGCTAGACCCATGACAAAGTATATTCGTCCATGGGCGACTAGACTCTCCCCTAAGTATAGTCGCCATGGGCGACTAGACATGTAACGTCTTCTACAAATGTCTAATCCCTCATGATCGACTAGAATGTATCATCTTCATCACTATCTCCGTTGAATCTTGACAAGGATGTTTCCTTTTTCGTCTGATTTAGTTTCTGTTAAATTTTTACGATAAAATCGCAAAGACTTGTTTTCTCGGAAAACTCCGAGTCGATCATATTAAATGATAATGTTTAACTTAAACACCAATGTTATCTCGACTATATAATTGTCTTATTATTTTGCGGAACCAGCATCATGTAATCATGCGAAGGACGATTTCTCCGAAAGAAATTGTAAAAAATTCTTAAATCGCAAAATGACCCGAAAGGGTCTAACACCCGATAATAGTCCACTTACGGTTTTAGACAAAAATGAGCCACCTAAAATGACGGTCTACCGGATATCCGGAGAAGATAAATGAAAAAGAAGATAATTGTCAAATTTGTGAGATAATCATGGAAAAACGAGAAGATAAAGAAGATTTCCGCAGAATGATAAACTCAAATATGGGGCAGAAAAAGAAAGAAGGCCAACCTTGAAGACCTATATTAAAGAAGCAAGGGAGAGGGACGCACACACACGAAGTTCTCTGCAATTCAGAACTTAGAAATATTTTTAGCAATTTTGTTTTTGTCATCAAGTTGCGACTTGTACTATGTTTAGAGTTTAGGTGCTAGAATTAGGAACACGCCGACAACTATTGTGGCCAAAGATCTGAAGATCTGTTGTATCATCGCAGCGTTCTTACGCAAATACGATTCAATAAGATCTTTCTTTTCACTCGCAACTCATATTTGATTATCTTGCGTTTTGTTATTCATAATTTGATCACTTGTCGTAGGCTCAGCAGAAATCCGGGACCTTAGGGAAAGTTAGGGTTTCTTAGCTTTCCTCCGATTACAGGAATCGACGGTGTGAATTTTGGTTCCCACAGTTTTGGCGTTAGAAGGAGGGGGAGGGGTTACGGATCAATCTAATTCAAAGCCGCAAACCGCTTGGTCAAGTATGTCTACAGACATTCTAGACAGTTAACCAATTTGCAATGGAAACGTCGTCGACGACAACGTTAAAAGCATTCCAGCAGCGAATGTGTCAGCAGTTAACACAAACACAAAGACCGCAGCGTTCAAGGAGATTAAATAGATGTTCGCAACTCTCGAAAAATTTTGGGCCAAACAAGAAAATCTCACGAGTTATCTCACTAAACAGGTTGAAACCCTAACAGCGATAACCAAGAGCGTTCTTCCGCGCGGAAAAACTAGAATCTGCGGAAGAATACTCGACTTCACGACTCCGCACGATAGGTCAACTAACGTGTAAAACTTTTTATGATCAAAATCCAGATGAATCAAATCCTGACGTAAATCGGCCGAACGCGGAAAACACTCAACCTCTTGAGCAGGAAACGGGATATGAAAAAGTCTAACGGGTCCACTTGGAAACCAGCGATCAGTCCGCCCTTCGTACGAGGACGCTGACGTACATCCATGGGGAACAAGAACCCGCGCGAATCGTGAAAATTCTCCATTCAATGTACCCATGACTGAAGAAGAAGAAAACATCTTCTGGGTAGAGCAGGAAATGTTAGCCGAAGAGCATGTTCGAATCACTCGCAGAAAACGCCGACAAACTCGGAAAACTGCTGGCAGTGACGCTAGTGAGATGCGCGATCTCCGTGATTATATCACAAGAACGACTGCAGAGTTAAAAGCAGTGAATCTCAAATTCACCATGCCACCAGTGCTGTAAGACCCAAACCCGGCCGACTAGGCCGCAGTCGAAGCCTCACGTCGCTCGGTCCGTACACAGACCGAACCTCTAGATTATTGCCCTTATTTATAATTTGGCCTAACAGCGAGGGATATCTTTAGACCTTAGCTTACGACTACCTTAGTCGATTCATAGCTTAGATCCTTTCAAATTATGCACAGCGGAATACTTTTTAGATACCATTTAGTCTATGACCAATCTAATACTTGTCCGGTTTAATCTCCTTAGCTTTGGTTAGCTATATCAACTACCAAATAGCTCACAGGTCGATCCTGAACCCAAACCAAGTCATACTGATCTGAGGTTCCATTCCCCTCAATCATTCTACCAGCATCCTAACCAGATACTAATATAACCAATATTTGATAAATCATACCTTTGCCACATCCACGGAGCTTAGTAGCTCATCGGACCTCCAGTGACCCGAACTACACTTACTTGTCTAACGAACCATTAGACTTATTGAGTGTCTTCTTAGTTCTTATCTTATTCTTACATAAGACAAATCCCTTTGGGTACTTAGTCATTCAGCCATCCATCCCCACAAACTAAGGTAACGCTTGAGAAGTCTTCAATCATCTAAGGATATGTATCTGGCCCTTATCGTCTCATACAACATCCAGCCTCGTTTCACCTTATAGGAAATATTACCAAGTCCCTTCCTGGACTGAGAATGCCAATCATATCCTAAGTCAATCATCCAACCATCATCACATGACTTAGAACTGATGAGTATTCATCTTGCCTGATCGGCATTGGCCTATATCCGAGACCACCGATCTAATGTGTTCATAGCAAATGATGTATTCATTGATCAGATTAGATCCGACACCTTGATCCATTCCTTATGGATCAGGTCGTCCCTTTTCAACCATGATCAGATCATATACATCTTTCCTTGAACAATCATACCTAATCGGCCGTGATCCATTCGTACCTCCTCGGTCCCGAATCATTCGTACCTTCGGACCCGTACCGTTCGTACCCTTTCGGTCCCGACCCGTTCGTACCCTTTCGGTCCTGACCCGTTCGTACCCTTTCGGTCCCGACCCGTCCGTACCCTTTCGGTCCCGACCCGTTTGTACCCTTTGGGTCTCGACCCGTTCGTACCCTTTGGGTCCCGACACGTTCGTACCTTTTGGATCATGACACGTTAGTACTGTTTGGATCACGACACGTTCGTACCTTTTGGATCACGACACGTTCGTATGTCCTGACTTAACAAGTCATGGATTGAACCATATGGACCGGATAGAACCTGCATCCAATGGCACCGTATGGGACATGCACCCTTTGGTCGATGGCACTTTTTGGTCGATGGCACCTTTTGGTCCTCGTACCCTTTGATACTCGCAACCCTTGGAACCTCATGCCTTTTGGTTACTTGCACCCTTTGGTAAGTCACAACCCTCGGTGACTCATGACCTTTAGCACTCGTACCCTTTGGGTCATTCCCAACTGTTCAGCCTAACCGCCCATTCTCTAGAACGATTCGGACTGTCCACATAACCGACCCATTGGGACTTGATCCAATCCACTTGGAACGACTAAAGGCCATAATCCAATAGCCCATACAAGCCCAATGAACCCACGGAATTACCCTTTCCAGAACAAAGGAAAACCTACCCATGGCTAAGACCCAATCGGACCATCCGTCCGATCGTCCATGAACCATGGTTTGTAGTTGGTTCCACTCGGACATGACCTTGGTCCTTACCAAGACATTCCGTGACCAAACCACCAAATTCATCACGCAAATACAGATAAGAAGAAGAAGAAACAGTATTGAAAAGAAGAAGGAAGAGATCCGGATGCAGTTGGACCAAAACCCAACCCATAAACACGATCTTATCGATCAATGATCCATGGCGATGGTTCGCCAATAACATCCATTACCTGGAACGTCCATGATGTTAATGACCACGCCTTTATCAATTCTTATCATTCACTTCCAGGAATGATAAGATCCATTCATGGATCGTGCATCACATCCCATGAACTTCCACGAAACAGTCTCTCCACGAATTTCCCCCTTTAAGGCTATATCATCCTTTGGAAGTGAAGTTCGGCCCTCTCTTTTCTTCCCTGGTAATTTTCGTGTGTTACCAGACTCAGGAGAAAGGTTTGAGTGTTGATAACAATGATCAAAACCAATTAGAAGGTCGTTCTCAACTTCCCTCATGATCGCTCTCAAAACAGTCTCCATATCACCTACACATCCATATCGATATTGGATTATTGAATCCGACTTTCTCTCCTTTTCTCTCTGTATTTTCTTCTGTCTATTATGTATATTTTCGTGCCCAGGGTCCCCCTATTTATAGAGGACGAGGGGGTAAGTCTTGCCCCACGAACAGGCACGACTTGTTGGTGAAAGGGCATGACTTGGTCGATAGGTTGCACCCCTTGACCACAAGCATCCCTTCGCCCATAACTGACCCTTCTTGGGTCGATACCAAGCCCAAATAGAGACCCAGACCCACCAGGCTTAGCCCATTGCCTTACCCAAGGGTCCACCAGGCCCTAACCACCATGGCCGGACCACCTTGGCCCACCACCGGCCCAGACCCGGACCAACTGCCCAGTACCCGAACACTCCGTCCAGGTGAGTTGAGCTGATCCCCAGCTGGTCCAGCTGGGTGAGCTGGTAGCTCAGCTGAATGAGCTGACCTAATTAGTGTTGAGCTAGGCTGAGCTTGGTCGAGCTAGGTTTAGCTGGTCGAGCTGGCCGTACACTTCGTCCATCTGCCAAAACACTCGTCTGGCTCTTTTGACTCGTTTCTTTCCCTCTCATTTGGTTAAATCCTCATAAAATTAACCCATCCTGACCATGGGACGTTTGTAACTTGATCTAAATGATCTTTAGCTCATTTCCTCGAACCATGGTCAGTCACATGATCCTTATTCAGGATTGGGGATGCTACAAGTCTCCCCCACTTACGATGGATTAGTCCTTGAATCCGAATCAATTGTTTCTACAGAAACAAACTTGATCTTGCCGGTTGTCTCTTTGACAATTTCCTGTCTAATCATGCTACGGTCCCCCACTTTGGTCCAGCATAGGGGTGTCCTACATGGATGCCCATACAGAGCTTCGTATGCCGATATGCCAATACTCTTACGGAAGCTGTTGCTGTACGCAATTCTACCAAAGGTAGATGTCTCTCCCAGGAATCACCCTAGTCCAAGACACGTGCTCGCAACATATCTTCCAACGTTCGAATTTTACGTTCCAATTGTCTATCCGTCTGTGGGTGATAGGCGATACTCATGTTTACTCTTGTTCCCAACGCTTTCTGAAAAGCATTCCAGAAATGAGATGTAAAACGTGAGTCCCTATCTGATACAATACTAGCCGGCACACCATGTATTCGGAGAAACTCATCTATGTACTTCGGTACAATCCGAACAAAGCTCTCAGATTACTTGATGGCCAGAAAGTGTGCCGATTTTTTCTGGTGATCCACCATGAACCAAATCGCTTCTTCCTCATTCCTTGACGTTGGGAACTCAGTCACAAACCCTTTGTGATATGGTCCCACTCCCGTTCTGGAATAGACAAGTTATGTAACAACCCACTCAGAACCTAATGCTTAGCCTTGATGAGTTGACAAGTAAAATACTTAGCCAACCATTCGGCCACATCAGCCTTCATACGGATCCAATGGTAGTACTTCATGAGGTTCTGGTACATCTTGGGTGTACCGAGATTTTAGACTTATGAGATTTCCCTCATAATCTCCTCCTTTAGTACTCTACCATCAGGAACGCTAATCCTTCCACAAACTAGGATTGTACCATCCTTTGCGGTTTGGTACTCAATCCCATGTTTAGAGAAACCTTCCTCAGGTTCTCATCTTGTCCTTGATCATGTACTCTGACTCGTTCATTCTGAACGTAATCACAAGTCCCATGATCCGAGCAATTCATGGCTAAGTCGTAACACATACTCAACACACCGTCTATCCTAGGCAACATGTACTTGTTCTTCACAGTAACCATGTTCAATCCTTGATAGTCGATACACCGACACATGCTACCATCCTTCTTTTTCACAAGAGGACTGGTGCATCCCAAGGGAACTACTCGGACGTATGAACCCCTTGTCAAGCAATTCTTGCAATTGCTTATTTAGCTCGGCCATCTTGGCCGGAGCCATTCGATACGGACTCTTGGACAGTGGAGCTGCCCATGGTTCCAGTTCGATCAAGAATGAATCCGACCTATCAGGGGGGACACCCTGTAGCGAACGGAAAACATTTGGGAACTCAGACACCAACGAGTCCTCAGACTTGAATTCTATCCCTCACTGGACATAGTCATAATTTGATCCTCGCTTCATGGGCTTGATCAAATTGAAATCCCAACCCTAGGTCAATCTCTGACTTGGTTGTACTGCGACCATGGCCCCTTCTTGGACGTGGTCGACTTTAGCTCGGCCATCTCGGCTGGAGCCGTTCGATATGGACTCTAGGACAGTGGAGCTGTCCTTGGTTCTAGATCGATCATGAATAGATCCGACTTATCAGGGGGGACACCCTGTAGCGAACGGAAAACATCCGGGAACTCAGACACCAACGAGTCCTCAGACAGATCTTTTAGATCGACAGAATTGCCGCGCTCCATAGTGGTGATTGTGGCCAGAAGGGCCTCACAACCCTGACATAGCATTCGTTCCACATGGACTACTGAAACCACTACTTCTACTAGAGCTGGACTCAGACTTTGGTACTCAACCGGTGAGGTCCAATCTCCAATCGCACACAACCCTTGTAGCAATCGAGAGTGGCCTGATACTTTCCCAACCAGACCATGCCTAGGACCACCTCGTGGTACTATAGGCGAACAACGATCAGATCCACAGGTAGATTCTTACCTTGGATCGTCACCGGGACATTTGTCATAAGGCCTAGTGATTGCATGACTCGCCCACCGGCAGTCTTCACTAACCTCAAATTATCCCCAGATTCTAAACAGAACAGACCCTTTCCAACCAGCTCTGGGCTCACAAAACTGTGTGTAGCCCCTGTGTTAAAAAGTACATGTGGTTCCACACCAATGGTCATGAGGGTCCCTAGACGTTTAGGATCTCAGTTTGATCACACATTTGGAAAACGTCCCATACCATTCTCCAAAGTGTCACACTTTTGTGAATGCTGACACCATTCATAAGAGTGTTTATAGTATATCTCAACCCTCATCATACAAGGACCTAGACAATTAGGATCTCTGTTTGATCACACATTTGGAAAACGTCCCATACCATTCTCCAAAGTGTCACACTTTTGCGAATGCTGACACCATTCACAAGAGTGTTTATAGTATATCTCAACCCTCATCATACAAGGACCTAGACAATTAGAATCTCAGTTTGATCACACATTTGGAAAACGTCCCATACCATTCTCCAAAGTGTCACACTTTTGCGAATGCTGACACCATTCACAAGAGTGTTTATAATATACGTAAATCCTCATGTCCTTTCAAGACCATTCATTATTCCTTAGTAACTAGGTTGGCAAAACTCTAGTATAAGGCTCTTGCCCTTAGAGATTGTATCTTGGCTAAGCCGCTTCACCTTGGAACTTCACCGTTCTCAAGCGTGATAACCTGCTTACCTCAACTCTCTCTTGGCTCACCTTACTAAGGTTTTTAGAACAACCTTAGTTTTTAGAAAAAAAAAATGTCGGTTTGAACTCAACATTTTTGAGCATGATCCTCAACAGGATCAAGCATGCTCTGATACCAACTTGTAAGACCCAAACCCGGCCGACTAGGCCGCGGTCGAAGCCTCACGTCGCTCGGTCCGTACACAGACCGAACCTCTAGATTTTTGCCCTTATTTATAATTTCGCCTAACAGCGAGGGCTATCTTTAGACCTTAGCTTACGACTACCTTAGTCGATTCATAGCTTAGATCCTTTCAAATTATGCACAGCGGAATATTTTCTAGATACCATTTAGTCTATGACCAATCTAATACTTGTCCGGTTTAATCGCCTTAGCCTTGGTTAGCTATATCAACTACCAACTAGCTCACAGGTCGATCCTAAACCCATATCAAGTCATATTGATCTGAGGTTCCATTCCCCTAAATCATTCTACCAGTATCCTAACCAGATACTAATATAACCAGTATTTGATAAATCATACCTTTGCCACATCCACGGAGCTTAGTAGCTCATCGGACCTCCAGTGACCCGAACTACACTTACTTGTCTAACGAACCATTAGACTTATTGAGTGTCTTCTTATTTCTTATCTTATTCTTACATATGACAAATCCCTTTGGGTACTTAGTCATTCAGCCAACCATCCCCACAGACTAAGGTAACCCTTGAGAAGTCTTCAATCAGCTAAGGATATGTATCTGGCCCTTATCGGCTCATACATCATCCAGCCTCGTTTCACCTTATAGGCAATAGTACCAAGTCCCTTCCTGGACTGAGAATGCCCATCATATCCTATGTCAATCATCCAACCATCCTCACATCACTTAGAACTGATGAGTATTCATCTTGCTTGATCGGCATTGGCCTATATCCGAGACCACCGATATAACGTGATCATAGCAAATGATGTATTCATTAATCAGATTAGATCCGACACCTTGATCCATTCCTTATGGATCAGGTCGTCCCTTCTCAACCATGATCATATCATATACATCTTTCCTTGAACAATCATACCTAATCGGTCACGATCCATTCGTAACTCCTTGGTCCCGAATCATTCGTACCTTTTCGGACACGTACTGTTTGTACCCTTTCGGTCCCCACCTGTTTGTACCCTTTCGGTCCCCACCCGTTTGTACCATTTCGGTCCCGACCCGTTCGTACCCTTCAGTCCCGACCCGTTTGCATCCCCTGGATCACAATATGTTCGTACCTCTTGGACCACGACACGTTCGTACCTCTTGGACCACGACACGTTCGTACCTTTTGGATCACGACATGTTCGTACCTTTTGGATCACGACACGTTCGTACCTTTTGGATCATGACACGTTCGTACTGTTTGGATCACGACACGTTCGTACCTTTTGGATCACGACACGTTCGTATGTCCTGACTTAACAAGTCATGGATTGAACCATATGGACCGGATAGAACCTGCATCCAATGGCACCGTATGGGACATGCACCCTTTGGTCGATGGCACTTTTTGGTCGATGGCACCTTTTGGTCCTCGTACCCTTTGATACTCGCAACCCTTGGAACCTCATGCCTTTTGGTTACTTGCACCCTTTGGTAAGTCACAACCCTCGGTGACTCATGACCTTTGGCACTCGTACCCTTTGGGTCATTCCCAACTGTTCAGCCTAACCGCCCATTCTCTGGAACGATTCGGACTGTCCACATAACCGACCCATTGGGACTTGATCCAATCCACTTGGAACGACTAAAGGCCATAATCCAATAGCCCATACAAGCCCAATGAACCCACGGAATTACCCTTTCCAGAACAAAGGAAAACCTACCCATGGCTAAGACCCAATCGGACCATCCGTCCGATCGTCCATGAACCATGGTTTGTAGTTGGTTCCACTCGGACATGACCTTGGTCCTTACCAAGACATTCCGTGACCAAACCACCAAATTCATCACGCAAATACAGATAAGAAGAAGAAGAAACAGTATTGAAAAGAAGAAGGAAGAGATCCGGATGCAGTTGGACCAAAACCCAACCCATAAACACGATCTTATCGATCAATGATCCATGGCGATGGTTCGCCAATAACATCCATTACCTGGAACGTCCATGATGTTAATGACCACGCCTTTATCAATTCTTATCATTCACTTCCAGGAATGATAAGATCCATTCATGGATCGTGCATCACATCCCATGAACTTCCACGAAACAGTCTCTCCACGAACTTCCCCCTTTAAGGCTATATCATCCTTTGGAAGTGAAGTTCGGCCCTCTCTTTTCTTCCCTGGTAATTTTCGTGTGTTACCAGACTCAGGAGAAAGGTTTGAGTGTTGATAACAATGATCAAAACCAATTAGAAGGTCGTTCTCAACTTCCCTCATGATCGCTCTCAAAACAGTCTCCATATCACCTACACATCCATATCGATATTGGATTATTGAATCCGACTTTCTCTCCTTTTCTCTCTGTATTTTCTTCTGTCTATTATGTATATTTTCGTGCCCAGGGTCCCCCTATTTATAGAGGACAAGGGGGTAAGTCTTGCCCCACGAACAGGCACGACTTGTTGGTGAAAGGGCATGACTTGGTCGATAGGTTGCACCCCTTGACCACAAGCATCCCTTCGCCCATAACTGACCCTTCTTGGGTCGATACCAAGCCCAAATAGAGACCCAGACCCACCAGGCTTAGCCCATGGCCTTACCCAAGCGTCCACCAGGCCCTAACCACCATGGCCGGACCACCTTGGCCCACCACCGGCCCGGACCCGGACCAACTGCCAAGTACCCGAACACTCCGTCCAGCTGAGTTGAGCTGATCCCCAGCTGGTCCAGCTTAGTGAACTGGTAGCTCAGCTGAATGAGCTGACCTAATTAGTGTTGAGCTAGGCAGAGCTTGGTCGAGCTAGGTTTAGCTGGTCGAGCTGGCCGTACACTTCGTCCAGCTGCCAAAACACTCGTCTAGCTCTTTTGACTGGTTTCTTTCCCTCTCATTTGGTTAAGTTCTCATAAACTTAACCCATCCTGACCATGGGACGTTTGTAACTTGATCTAAATGATCCTTAGCTCATTTCCTCGAACCATGGTCAGTCACATGATTCTTATTCATGATTGGGGATGCTACAAGTGCCGCACCCGAGATCGACAGACTCCTCGAAGAAGCTTGTAAAAATTTGTTTACTGTTTGTATCACTGAAACGAGAGTTTTGGATTCCGAAAAGATCAAAATCCTTATATATGATGGAACAAGCGACACAAAAGAGCATCTGCAGACCTTCTAGATTGCAATGGGTAGGGACAACGAAAAGGACACCGGCTACTGTCGCCTCTTCGTTGAGCATCTCCAGAGAGCGGCACTCGAATTGTTTTCTCGCTTAAAACGAAACTCCATCGGAAGCTTCCGCCAACTCGCTTTGGAATTCTTAAGGCAATACTCGATGTTCATGAAACCTCCGACGTCAATCTTTAGATCTTTTCCCAAAAGGAAGACGAACCTCTCCACAACTACATGGACCAATTTAAAATCGTCATGTCTAAAGTTAGTGAAATCAGTGATAAGATGGCTATCGATGCGTTCAGAAAAACTCTCTGGTACAAGTTGAAATTATGGAAGTGGATAACTCTCGAAAAGCTGCGTACGATCCAGGATGCTCTTAATAAAGCAACGAACTATATCATCATCGAAGAAGAGATGAATGTCCTTTCACAAAACACCAAATAACAAGAACATCCTCGAAACACGTTGTAATAACCCTCACGAGCATATATTTTTGGTCGAGAAATTCAGTAAGATGAGTTTGGAAATGGTCCGACCATAATTAAAATAAAATTGACCAAGTAAGCAAATGACTTGACGGGACAGTCTAGTGGTCTAATGACTATCTTATGATATTTCTCGTCGAGTGTTGGATGATCAGGTTGTGTATTAAATATTATGGTCGAGTGTATATTTAGCTGACGAGATTTTCCTAGAGCAAGGAGTGAGCTGAAGGACAAGATATATTTGGTCAAAAAATTGTTCAGAATTATCAAGCAGTTTTCTAAATAATTCTGACCCGTCATGTACTTCACCTTTCAGCTGCTTGATCAGTAACCAAGTCACATGCCGTGCACCTCCCTATTTGCTTGCAAATGTAGTAATGTCACATGAAAGTCACAAGCTGCCTGCTTGCCTGCTTCTTAAGTTTTCATGTGAGAAGCACATGTTCTGGCTGGCGCTTACTTCAGGTGAAGGAAAAGACAGCAGCTGATTATGAAAGTGGTGAAGCAGTTTTCCAGCTGTCTCCACTGCCCCTTCTTTGGTCCCTCATCTGGACACTCATCTGGACACTCATCTAAAGACAATCAATCAACACGTTTGCAGTTCAACAATCAGTCGACACCCACCCGTTGTTATCGATGGACATTCCCCCTCCAGAAACGATCAACACCTACCATGCAGCTTTCGAATACAATCCAGCTTACCTCGAGTACGACGAAGATTACAGAGAAGAAGAGATACTCGAGAATCGTGATAATGCAATGGAAGAAGCTGGTGTTTTTCATGTTTCCCATCGATAAATACTGATATGAACGCAGAGTCCAAACTTGATTTAGCAGAAAAACGTGAGAAATAATTCTACATGTCACGAGGGAAGATGTGGCAGATATACAACCAGATGAGTTCGGTATTATGAGAGATCCAAATGGTCATGCAAGAGCTATGGATGACATAATTCTACATGTCACGAGGGAAAATGTGGCAGATATACTTGCGATATCTAATAGAGCTGGTAACCATTTCGGCCAACAATTTGATAATCAAGAATCGATCGACGGTCACCATACACCATCGATCAACACACATTAAGCATACCGAGGATACGGTGAAGCTTACGAAGAATACGATGCAGATACATATATTGGTTATCATCGACCGGATGAGTTTGGAATTTTCAGAGACCCAGAAGGACGTGCACTGGCTCTTTATGGGAGAATTCTACATATATCTGAGGAGGATGTAGCAGATGTCCTTGTTATGGCTAATGGATCAGGAAATTTATTTGGACAACAGCAACAACCATCGATCGACGCACAGGTACCAGTGTCGATGGACATTTAGTAGCAGAAGAACGAGCCGATCCATAATGATCTATACACTTCCAAACATCCTAGATTGATCGACGACAGACAGCATGCATCGCTTGAATCCGCCTTTCCAGGGATACACCAGTTTTTTACTTCTAATACCAATGGTTCAGAAAGTCCAAGATCGATCGGTTGGATGAACCCACTATTGATCGAAGATTGTATAGAGCATGGAAAGAGAGCTGATGCTAATGGCTGAATAATTTTCCATTGGGAAAAGAAAGATGAGTATAGCATCTACAGAGATGAGAATGGTAATGCACAATCTATAGACGAAAGAGTATTGAATGTGCAAGAAGAAGACATCAGAGCAGTTCTAGAGAGAGTTACTATGTTTGAGCAGAGGTACATATGTTTACTAGAACACGCAGCAAAGATCTCTATGTCTATGCAGAAACAAAAGACATACAACAGAGTAGAGATTGATGATATTTTGCATGAGATCAAAAATGCTCAAGAGATTTCACTGGATGATTTCTACAAGAGGCTTGATGATGTATATTATCCTATAGATATGTGCCTCACCGGTTTGACTACACGCATGGATGAGATGAAGCAAGATTTGGATACTATACAAAGACAACATGCGATTGGAGCAGATAGACTGACATCGATCGACGAAAGCATCAGGCCATCAATCGATACTGAGATAGACAAACATAAAACCATAGCAGAAACACAATTCCAAGACAGATTCTATGATATTGCTTTTTCTCAAAGCATGATGAAGGAAGATATTTCTCAGCAATTGGAGGATATATCAGAGACTACAGCTGCCAGACATAGAATGCTACAGAGCAGTATTGAGAATCTACAAAAAAGAATGCATTCAGTGGAGTTTGATAAGAAAATTATAAAGAATGAGAAATCCAGAGGAGATGAAGCAATGAGAAGCTTCGTTGGTACATCGTTTCAGAAGAGAAAGGAAGATGTAAACACTTGTTTTCCAAGTGTTGAGCCACCTCAATACTAGTCAAAAAAGTTCAAATGTCGAGCTTAAGACTATAACCAAGCGCTGAGTGGGAGGCAACCCACTGTTTAGTAAGTTTTTATTTAGTTTTTAGTTATACTACTATTTATTTCGAGTTTTACTTTGTTTTTGCAGACTATTTGAGTCCATCATCGATTGACAGCATAGAGGCACCATCATCGACAATGGATCACGACCATCCATCGACCACACCCGCCTACCACCGATCGACACTCTTTTAAGAGAGAGAGGTATCGAGTTTTCTACTTACACTGTTTACTTATGATTTGATTTTTCAACCAATCTGGGACGTATTACACTGGAGACAACATTATTTAAGTCTGGGGGAGGTTCGCTAATGCTATTTTTTTTTTTTTGAGTTTTATTTCTATACATATATATAAGTATTTTTTAAAAATTATTTATTCAAGAAGAGGATTATGATCAAGATTTATTATTGACTAACCATGCTATAAGCACCATTCTAAGAAGGTTGTTGGAAGAGATTACTAGAGATACCAAAGTGGATCAGCATGCCACTATATCACACTTGCTTAGAAAGTTTGAAAGAACCGAAGTTGATTTCCAACACTAATCCTGACATTATCATCTTGCTTTGGGGCTTGGTATCCACTAGATTGGATTCCTTCTGCAAGTTTGGAAGGTAAAAGTCTGTGTGCTTCTGATTCCCCTCTCTCTCCCCTTCAGATTAAAAAATGAGACAGGATTTGGTGGCTACAACCATTAAATCTTGATTCATATGATTCTAGAAAGAGATAAAGGTCAAAAAAAAGTGAACATGATATGGTGGCAAAAACCATTAGGGCTTGATTCATGGAAGCATGTCCAAATATCTCAGTCAATTAAGAAAATAAAATGATACCCTCAAAAGAAGGGAGACATTGACTCAGAGAAGTGAGAAGAGAGAGAGGAAATGAATCAGGGAAGACTACATGTGTACTCAGATACTTGCAGGGGTAAGAGTCCATGTGTCATTTGATCGATACTCCCAAGGCAAAGCATACACATTTATTTTATGGAAAGAAATGAAATTAGTTGAGGGGTGAGTCAAGCTAGTATTTGCTAAGTTGTAGGTAGAATGGAATTCGTTGCTATACTAGGATAGAGTATATAAAGTTTCTCTCTGATTGACTTGTTAGGATGTGGTTGTAACAAAGTATGGGGATAGTTATACTTAGACTTTATGTGAGTCTCCACTTTTCAAAACCGCTTTCAATTGTTTGCTTGAGGACAAGCAAAACGTTAAGTCTGTGGGAGTTGATATAGCCTATTTATTACCAATTTTAAGCCATGTTATAGGCTCAATATAGGGTCTATTATGTGTGTCAAGACTATGTTTTAAAGTCTTTACAGGTCCAGGTACATTTTGGAGATATTTGGAGCTTTTGGAGCATTTAAAAGAGAATATGTAGCTGATCATTGAGAGAGTCGAAATACAAGACAATCGACACAACCTTGACATCGACCGATGTTACAAGACCAAGGTCAGTTTGATGTTGCACACTTTCCATCGATCGATGACCAAGTCACAGACAGCCGATCTCAAGCCCAAGATAAAGACAAATGACGAATATGCCCTGGACTAGTTTTGAGCTAGATTTTAGGGTTTTATATTTATGTGTTACAGAGAGAAAAGAAAAGAAGAGAGAGAGAGAGAGAGAAAATGTTCTTGAGAGTTTAGTTTTCTATCATAGATTTAGGTGAGAAAATTCATCTCTTTAGGGAGATTTTTATTGGAACCCAAGTGTTTTATATATGCATTATATTGAGACTATTGTTCTTTGTTTTATTATGTCTAAGTAGTTGTACCCCAGATTTAGGGTTGAGTGATAGCAATCATGGATTAGCCCAAAATTAAGTCTGCTAGGTTAAGTTAATATCCATCAATTGAGTTGTGCTTCATGCTTGCATTCTAGAATAGCTAACTAGGATCTCGAAAGTAGGACATGGACTCCTATCAGAGTAGGTTCTCTGCCAGAATAGACTCCATTGAACTAGGTTTTTAGGCGAATGCGAGAGCTGGTCTTATTAGCTATGTGAACTTATCAAATCTCGTTTCACTTCTTTCTTATTTCACCGACGATCGACATGAAGCCTTAGTTTTCGATCGATGGTCTTTCCTTTTGCTCACATACGAGAGTTGGAGTTGAGAGGGCCATAATAGTTAATATTTGAGTTTTAGAATATTTACATTTTTGTGCTTCCTATTCCGTATAATCCTTTAAGCTTAAAACCCTAGATCTAGTATATTTACATTTGCATCTAGTTAGTTAAATAGCATATTGTCATATTTACATTATTATCATATTTCCATATTGCATCTATATCTCTTGATAATGAATATTTCTTTAACTGATTGTCTACTACTAATATATAAATCTACCTACATTAATCTTTGGAAATAAGAAATATATTGTGTTTCATTGCTCTTTGTGGGTTCGATCACTAAGTACTACACCTGATCTCTCTTGGCAAGAGTATTAATTGTGTGTTAATATTAAGGTTAATTTGATAGTCAATTGTTTGGGATATTCATACCCTGCTAGAAAAATAAACACACCTATATCAATACGATACGATCACTTTCGAGGAATACAAGACCGTCGAAATCGACAAAACTCACTGCGATCCACTCGTAATTGATCTCGTGATAAGGGATCTCGAGATTGCCAGAGTCCTTGTAGACACTGGAGGTACCATTGAATTTGTCTTCCGTGATACGCTCAGAAGGATGAAAGTCGATCTATCCGAGGTCACACCAACTTCAAGACCACTCATGGGTTTCTATGGCACAACACCAATACCTCTCAGATCAATTAAACTCCCGGTCATGGCAATGAGGCCACAAGGACTGTCAAATCCGCGGTCTTCGACCATCCAGCCATCTATAACTAATCATGGAAACATCTTGGATAAATTCTAAAAAGGCAGTCCCGTCAACATATCACTTGGGCATCAAGTTTCCGACTCTAAACGAAACCGCAGAAATCTGGGGATGCCAAAAATAGTCGCCATTTTGCTTCCTAACCGAACATAAGCTGAGGCAAATCACAACGACATCTATGTTTAAACCCAAACGCAAGAAGATAACTCAGTGCCCGACTGAAAACGTTTCTGAAAAGCACAATCCAGAATCGTCCACCCGACCAACGGCTTTGGACAAACAAAGCAAGAAAGCTATCGAGCCCAATGCCTTAACCCAACCGGAGGAGATAAACCCGAAAGAAGTCGTTGATCCAGAAACAGTCACTACGACTAAGGCGACCGGACAAACAGAAACCGCCGAGTAAAAATGCTCGCGGCACGAACTAAACTACTAGACGGCTTAATCCACGAAATGGGTATGTAGGCAACTCGTTACAAGACGAGTTCAGCTGTCCCCCTATCTCAAAAAGGGGGGGGAGTGGGTACATATACGTATACTCATATACTCCCAAATTTCAAAATATTTGCCTCTGTACTAGATATTTTAAAAACATTTCTGATAATAAGAAAATGCACTACGACTCCAAAAGGTATCGCGAATCTCTTTTTATCACTTGAAATATTTGATCTCATTAATAACCAACTCATTAAAATTCTGAATACTTCCAAAAGCATCCTTCAAAAAACGTACAAATCTTCACGACAACAACCAAATATCTTTGAAACCCGAAAAACGTTTTGAAAACAATACACTAAGGAAACTTCCGAACAGAAAAACACTTCTCAACAAAATACTACGCAAATGACTCTCGGACATACGGTCAAAAATGAATTCCAACCGAAACACGAAACCCCATTCTCAACTTAAGATCACACAAAACATATTTTCAGAAAACAAAAGTGAGACGTCGCGAGTAAAACTTCGAAAATATAGTTTTAAACTCGAAACAAATCACCTAAAACAGTCCGTCTGCAACTATAAATTAACAGCAAAATCATAAGAGCATACACTCGCTCTTATATCACATTCGACGATTGGCCACGAGAAGTGCATCAAGCATTCTCTAAACGAACGCTTACACCTCCTCTCGTAGGATTGGTCCTCATATATTCAACACAAGGATAATAGCGCACTATAAAAAATCCAAAATTTTGGTCAGCACTTCCAAACGACTTCAAAATTGTCTTTGGAGAGATGCTCGGTTTTGGATAGATGCAAGTCATATAAGCTGAGAACTTTTCGCAGACTTCAATATCGAGACGAAACCAAGTTAAAACCGCAAACGTTAACTAAATCCAAAATAGTCACTACAAACCCTAAAACAGAAAGTAAGCCTAGGTATTGCCCTAAACCCAGCACACTGGACTCAAACATCTCAAGACATAGTATCTAACATATATGAGATCCCAAAACTTGTCTCTTCGCTTACATTCATATGTTCATAAAAACCAAAAAAATAAGTTTTTGAATACTCGTACCCGAAACGAATAACGAGCATAATGATTCTTCAAAGAATTTGAAACGAGATGACAACTCGTAATCTTCCCTCTATATCCATAATACTACTCATACACCACATAAACGAAACACACTTCATTAAAATAAAAGACGCAGAGCGGTAGGGATTCAAAGCCACAAACGGCCAATCCCAATAAGTCTAAATGACCATACTTGGCCAAAGCAATAACATAAAAACAACATGGGGGAACACACTCCCTTAAAAACACGGATACCCTTGAAGTATCCAATTTGTAGTTTCCAGACATTGACCTTTTTACCGAGTAATCACTAACTCTTAATGGGTCCACACGCTGCTCGACCTCGACATCCTCTCCCAGGGCAGAAGGTCCAAACACCTATGAATTAGGAGAAACGGGAATTGGGGCCCAGTGCTCCTAAATCTTCTTCTCTATGTGAGGAATCGTCGACTCCTTGCTGTAGAGGTCGGATAGATGCCTCGACATCATCGCCTTTTTGGTCTTGAAGTCGTATTCGCTTCCCTGCCTATGCCACTTAGCGCCAACGGAACCTCGACACTTGTGATAATCCCCCAGGGACTTATATGCGCGCTAATACTCTCCAAAGTCGGTCGTGAACCACATCAAAAAATCATTAAATATTGAAGCCATATCTCTTCGAGCAGCTCTACGCTCATGGCGGAGAAGGCACGCTCGCTCCCTCTCAGACTCTTTCTCGCGAAGAAGGCATGCCTTGACCTCGCCCTTCAAACGAGCATATTTGTTCTGGGCCATCTAAGCTTTGAACTGAGCCGTCTTTTCTTCAAGAGGGCTCGCCCTAAGGGCCTCGTCCACCACGTGAAGGTCCTGCATGAAACCTTTCGTTATAGGAAAATTTTATAAAACGAGGCCGAGGTAAAAGCGAAAACTGACCAGACTCACGATGCTTCTGTATATTTCTCCTATCTGCAAGGTTCTCCGCCGATCTCAGGTTGACCAAAACGAACTTTAGGGGAGGAGTGATACTCGTCAAGTTTGGATCCACCTCCGCACGACAGCAGCGGGGTCTGACAAGTACCGCTCCAATCTCAAGTAAGGAGGTCACAATACTACTCCTCCAAGGGTAGATCCATCCCATCGAGAGCAACATCGCCTTCATCGGCAGAAACTTGTTTGTTCTATAGAACTTATTGGTTCATGACAGGATCTGATTCTTCATCCACGACCGTATGAGGTCGAGCTCGAGTGTGATGGTACTCGACCGCTGTGCGAACTCGCTGCGGAGAAAAGTAACCCCAATGAAACGGGCTGCCTCAAGGTCCCTAACGACTTTGTCTGCAGGAAACAGAGGATGATGGTCGACAACTACAAAAAAAAGATGGTCAGGCATCAGTAAGCAACCAAATACGATCATAGAGTCTGATCATGATACTTGAGAACCGATCTTCGTCTGAAAAAGGAATGTTTTCTTCCGCAACAGTAGCATTGTTTATTCGGAAAGAGAATTATTGCTCATTCCAACCATGAAGTTTGACTTAAACGACGTAATCACCGTCATAAATTTTCTCAGCTTGAGGCAATATCGGGTCGACTGACCCACCCTATTCGAATAAAGAAACGGTAGAAAATAGTCGAGCTTAAGTCCATCCCTCGTTCATAACTCAGAACCAAAATTCCAACAAGGTGCTGCTGGCTGCCAAGCGAAAGTTGGCTAATTGACAAGCCATAATGATCCAGAAACCGGAGTATGACTTTCGAGATGGGAAACCATATGCGACGCTGCAGAAGGTGCACTTCATAGAATGTAAAAAAATCCATGAGGTGGGGAGTTGGCACTCTCCCCATGTTTTGGAATCCAAAATTCCACCTCCTCGGGGACTCAGAAAAAAATCCCGGATGGTGGTAAGGAAAGAACTCCTACATAAACTCGCCCCCTTGGCTGGCTCTGCGAAGGTCGGTCTCGTAGGACTCCACAAGTCAGCTCGTAGAGGTGCGAGACTGCAAGTTACTTCCCAATACACCTTTACCTCCTCAGGTCGACGGAATGTTGCAAAAACTCGACCTTCAGAACGATCTCGTCACCCAAACTCGCAAGTTCTTTGGAACAAAAATGGAAGGCAATGCATTCTCGGAAACTTCATTGTTGAAGGCCATGATACAAATAAAAATAAATGAAGAAGAGCGAAATAGTATTTTCTACCTTGGAGAGTTTTCTTTTGTGGGTAAGAAAATAAAGAATTTGAAAGCTTACTCCACATACTTATAGAAAAAGGGACTTACTATTCGTCCTCGGACTTTTAGCCATAAATTCCGCCAAACTTACTTAACACACCTAACATCTCACAAGAACACTTCAGCAATTATTGCAAGTTGGGGGGCTAGCTGTTGGGGTCAAAAATGGTTAAGATGAAATTGATGTCTGAAAGTTACAGCGGAAAACATTATCTCTCTTTCGATAAAAAGAAAACAAGAAATCTTCGTATCCGAACTCCTCATCGCCTAACCCATCTAGATCAACGAATCAAGATATCCAACCGAAGGAAAAACTGAGTCATTTCCAAGTCTAGTCGCCCGTGGGCGACTAGACACACAACTTCTAGCCTCCCATGGTCGACTAGACTCTCCTCGAAGTCTAGTCTCCCATGGGCGACTAGACGCACCCCACGTCTAGTCACCCATGGGCGACTAGACTCTCCGTAAAGTCCAGTCGCCCATGGGCGACTAGACGCGTGCAAACGTCTTGTCTACCATGGTCGACTAGACCGTATCTTCTTCATCACTCTCTTCTTTGAATCTCAACTAAGCTGTTTCTTTTTTCATCTTGATTGGAGTTTTCGTTGAAGTTTTACGATAAAAATCGCAAAGACTTGTTTTCTCGAAAAAATCCTAGTTGATCGTATAGAACCATAAACATTAACTTAAACACCAATTTTATCTCGACTATACGATAAGCTTATTATTTTCAGAACAAGCACCGTGTAATCATACGAAGGACGATTTCTCCGAAAGAAATCGTAAAAATCACATAAATCGAAAAACAATCCGAAGGGTCTAAAACGCGATAAAAGCTCACTTACGGTTTTAGACGAGAATGATCCCAACTATAATGATGGTCTACCGGATATCTGCAGAAGATAAATGGAAAAGAAGTCAATTGTCAAAGTTCCGAGATAATTATAGAAAAATGAGAAGATAAGGAAGATTTCCGCGGAAGAATAAAATCGAATCGGGGACAGAAAAGGAAAGACGATCGACCATGAAGACCTATGTAAGAGAAGAAAGGGAGAGTGATCCACACACACGAAGTTCTCTGGAACTCAGCACTTAGAAAGATTTTTAGCAGTTTCGTTTTTGTCATCGAGCTGCGACTCGTACTAGGTTTAGGGTTTAGGTGCTAGAACTAGGAACATACCGACAGCCATTGTGGCCGAAGCTCTTATAACATGTTGTATCATCGCAATGTCCTTACGCAAAGACGATTTAATAAAATCTTGTTTTTCACTCGCAACTCATATTCGATTATCTTGCGCTTTGTTATTCATAATTTAATCACTTCTCGTAGGCTCATCATAAATCCGAGACCTCAGGGAAAGTTAGGGCTTCTTAGATTTCCTCCGTTATGGAAATCGACGGTGTGAATTTTGGTTCTCACAATCTCTCTCGTTAGTGATTCTTCCAATGAGGGTAAGAACGTTGTTCTTTATTAGAGCAGAATGATCGATCTCAGGAGCCATAATACGTTTTCTTGCTTGTTCCTCTGAGTGAAGGGGATGCTTGTTCCTTTGAGTGATGGGGGATGCTCTTCCTTTTCTATGCTGCAGTGTATCTTCGAGATGATATGAGTGTAGCCTTATCAGGTTTCAAGTGAAGTTTTGGTGTGCTGGATATGTCTCAGAAGTGGACAAACCTGAGAAGTAGTGATCTACTCAAGGTTCCTGTTGATGAAGGATGATCCGCTGGCCTAAAGCCTGGGGTAGAACCCGGTGAAAACGGTGACTGGAGAGTGAGTAATTCCGGTAAATGAAGAACCAACATTTAAAGAAACCTGAGTAGTTTATTGTCCGCAGGATAGTTCTCAAAGTAGTAAGCTTTGGAAACTAGGGTGGCAGAATCTGTTGCCAAGAATGAATGTCAACTATGAAACCAGCTTAGTGAACATGAGGCAAATACATGTATCGAACAACACTCTCAAGAGAGGAAACTACAAGGCGTTCTATTTTTAAAAAAAAATATTTATATGGTGGGGTAGTTTTTGAGTTGTTAATAACACTGTAGGACACTTTATGCTACAAGAACACTTTATTGGCACTTTATGCTATAAGAACACTTTATTGACACTTTACATACAAATAAGAATTTGAAATTCCAAAAGTGTCCTTCTTCCTAATAATTAAAAAAATAAATTTCATGTTTTCTTTATTTTCTTTGTCTCAAACTGCAAATTAAATTAAGGGTTTTAATTTGTACATTTACTTTAAAATTCTTCAACCATTAGAATCAGAGAGATCCTCCTTCTTCCATCGAAACTTAAACCCCTAATTTGGAATGATATGCACGTCACGAGAACATCGCCACCCATCTCTTCTTTTGAACCATGCCTGCCAATGCCTTCGTCGAAGAGAAGACGCTATTGAATCTCATCAGTTCAAGAATGGATCTTGCTGTGTTATCTCATGCTATGTCAGCTACAATCTCGACGATAGCTCCGCCGCTGATGTAGTATGATTTGGAGGATGGAATCGAGATGGACTCATTTCTCGGTAAAACTTAGGGAGGAGAAAATGATTAAAGGAGATTTTTTCTCTGTTTGCGTGGATTCAATTAGTTTAGTTTAGATTTGGGATTGTTTGCATTTTGATGGATTAGAATGAGACGATTCTGCTACATGACATTAATTTCATTCTCGTGCATCCTTGTGGATTGGATTGATTTTTATCTTTATATAGCATTCTCATTTAGTAAAAGCATGACATTGATGGAGGCCGGATTTCTCAAGCCATTGCATGATGTTACATTAAAATATAACCCAATGAATCAAGTAAAGAGGTCTGATTGATATGTGATATAATCTAGTTTGTTTCCTTGCAAGGTATGAGCATGACAGTCATGTGGAAGAATGTGGGCGGCTGATTGTTGCAACAAGAGTTACACTTAAGGTCATGTGGATGCTAATCTTCTTTCTCTTACTATGCATTTATATGTTCCTTATGTAGTTAAAAGCTTAGCCTAAAAGAGTTTGTGGAAAAGCTTCTGGAAAGTATGATAAGCTTGCAGTAGCTCTATTTGCTGAGTTGGCATTTGAAAAGATACTCTAACTGTCACAGAGTCTTTGCCGTTGCATAAGCCAACAAGTATAAAAATACAGAATCATTTCCGAAAGAGGCAGTTTTGTATTTTGGATTGAGACTAGAGTCTTGAGGAGTGTATCGTCTGGGTTAGGCCAGCGATTACTCAAATTGGTTCTTGATACAAAGTGTAATTCATCATTCTTATTGATTCAATAAAGCGTTTGATTCATTGTGATCGAGTTGTTACAAGTATTAGAGAAGAATCGATAGGTAAAACTCTATCAATTGGTGCGGTGAGCTGTTCGAAGCATCATGTCGTGACGTCGAGATCGTAAGAAATGGCGACGGAGAGTATAGAGATTCCGATCTTCACCGGAGATGAATTACGGCGGTGGATTGACTGGCTGATCGATTTCTTCGAACGGGAACAGTTTACCGATGATGATAAACTGAATTTCACTCAAAGCTTCATGGATGGAGAAGCTAGAGCCTGGTTTATTCAGAGAACGAAGATGATGATTTTCGGAACCTGGGACGAGTTGAAGCGGAACTTGTTGATCCGTTTTGGAAGTTACAACGATCCAAAAAGAATCAAGATCTTACGGGAGCAAGATCAAAGATGGAAGACGCTGACAAATTCATGGAATCACTCTAACGAGATTGCAGATCCGTCGTTACAGGTACAGTCTTCGATGCCTATGGATGTGTTAGATGATCAATCGTTAGGATATCGGCGGAATCAAGATATCTTGTTGAAGCAGATCAAATTTCCAGTTTTTGATGGCTTCATGCCGTACTGTTGGATCCTCAAAGTAGAAAGAGTATTCAGATCTGTCAAATATAGCGAAGAGGACAAGCTTGATTTAGTGCATCTGAGCTTAGAAGGAGATGCTCGGGATTGGTATAGCGAGGAAGTAATCAAGGGTGAATTCATAAATTGGTTCAGTTTTAAGAAAAGACTGTTGGCTCGATTTGCACCAGAAGAAAATGGTTCACACTCAGATGTTTCCACTCACGTTCCTGAGATTGTTCAAGATCCTGTGTTGACGTCTGCGAAACAAGTGGAGAGTGTAAGCAATGAAGGAATTCAAGCAGCATCTGAGACTTGTTCCAGTGTAATACCGGAGCCATATTATGGTTGTGTGCTGGAGGCGTTACCTTATGAAATTGGCAGTAGTGATGTGGTTGTTCCTAATTGGGAAGAATCATATGTTTTACATGTCCAGAAGGAGAATGAGCTTTCAACATCTTCATGTGTCTGGTCAACAAAGTTTATATCCAAGCTATTTGCGAAAAAGGTTCTTAGAAGACACAAACAACATAAAAGGAAGGAAATTCTATTTCCCAAGTCTTGGATGTTTAAATATAAGAAGAGGATGAAGATGAGTATAAACAGTCAGCTTCTGGGTTTACCAATGGTGAATGCAATCTGAGTGGGTTGGCTGCAAAAAAGAAAGAAACTTTTGTTGTTAAAGAACAATGCGAGTAAGAATGACATACGGGTGGAGAAGATTAGTGGAATGGGTTCTGTTGCCAATGATGTTTCTGGGTCAGATACTTTGCTGCGGTTTCCCGGTAAGAACGATGCTGGTGTGAATAAGAAGTCGGATGTTAGCTTCGGACAGACAAGGAATGAGACATCTACATTGAAGCTTTTTTGTGTACATCAACTGTGGGATCAAAATTCTCTAAGGTTCACAAGTAAGATGAATTACAAGAGGTATCCTAAGACTTGGCGACTCAAGTACAAAAACAGAACATCACCTATTGTCCACAGTCATGGTGTTAGTTCTGCATATTTTGTGTGGAGACCACACACTTTAAAGGTGGATTTGGGGAAGCTCATGTATGGACAGAGAAATAAACAAAGATTCATGAAAGAAGATATAAGGAAGACAGAGTTTTGCAAAGATTGGGGATTTATATACGAAGTTATAACATGGAGGAGTGCAGGACTTTGTTCTTGGGGAAAGAATAAATCTGAGATAATTCACACGTTTTCAGCTTTTGATCTGTTCATTCTGGTTAATCTTCAGTCTCAGACATTAGATGCAGTATGGAGATTGGACATGGAGTTTAGCACTGCTACTGTTGCAGAGATGGAGGTTAAAGTAGAAGTTGTGCTTATTCATAAAATTCAACGTTCAGCTGGATTTACACTGCTCTTCTCCATTATGTCTGCACAATATCATGACAAATTATGGTTCCATCTTCCTTGGGATTTGGATCTGTTGGTGGGGTTCATGGAGCAAGCCAGCACCACTAACACGCCTACTTTGTGGTTTTCTACCTTCGGATGGTGTTATTTTTCAGTGGCTGCGTTTACCTATGGTAATCACGAGACTGTTTTCAGAATAGTTCTCATTGCACCAATTAAGAATACACTGATAAGTGAGCACGTAGCTGCTGTTGGACTGTCAACAAAGTTTGGTGTACACGACTTGGGTAGTCAATTGCTGGAAGCTTCTTCTAGTTCGGTACACACAAATGATCAGAAGATACAAGAGCCGCATGGGTGGCTCTGTTTTAAAAGAGATTATGAAGAGATTAGAGACAGCTCCATGAACAGAATGCATGCTTATGCATTGATATTAATACGAGATGCTAAGCTAGAAACAGTTTTTAATGACAGAAACTCATATGCCATTCAGATTGAGGACTTATTCTGGACACTTAAACTTGATATTGTACCGCAAAGGGTGCTGGCACAGGTCATCAAAGGTATCACTCATGATGTGCATCGCAGTCCAGTTACATATTCATGGAAGAGAAAGTTTAGCAAGGACTGGTGGTTTAAATTCAAACACAACACAACGTTCTATAGATTTCACAACTAGAAGCTTGGGGTCAAGCTTCTTTTCAAAGGCCGGGGTATTGATAAGCTTGCAGTAGCTCTATTTGCTGAGTTGGCATTTGAAAAGATACTCTAACTGTCACAGAGTCTTTGCCGTTGCATAAGCCAACAAGTATAAAAATACAGAATCATTTCCGAAAGAGGCAGCTTTGTATTTTGGATTGAGACTAGAGTCTTGAGGAGTGTATCGTCTGGGTTAGGCCAGCGATTACTCAAATTGGTTCTTGATACAAAGTGTAATTCATCATTCTTATTGATTCAATAAAGCGTTTGATTCATTGTGATCGAGTTGTTACAAGTATTAGAGAAGAATCGATAGGTAAAACTCTATCAAAGTAATAGCTTATTTAGATTGCTTTAGCCTAAAATGACGTTTGTTGCTTTTTGTATATTTTTAATTATGTGATATCTATTGTCTCTCTTCTGCTTTTGATGGAGTATCACAACGAAGATGTTAATCATGTGGAATTAGCTAGAGCATTGAATGCACTTCACTCACCATTTGATCTCTTATGATTTTACACGTTTTTGTTTTTTTTGCTTTGAGATGTTATATGTATGTGAGTGCTCTGTACATTTTGCAACAAGGTTTTTTTTTTTTTGAAAATCGTTAACGTCATATACTATCCAGGTGTAAATGCATTAAGAATGTACCTGTGTACATCTAATTTATATTGTACATATGTAAAGTTTAGCTTTCATATTGAGCAATACATAGAGACATTAAATTACATTAAATGAGCAGTTTGAACTTTGCATAATATTGTCTGAAAGTAATTCAAATATGACTGCTTCTACTCATTTATTTACCTTCCAGGTCTCATGTGTACAATATGTCAATATCCATATGTATACTATGTTGTGTGTACACTAATTATATATTGTAAATGTGTACATGGTGTATTCAAGTGTACACTGATTCACAATAACTACATGAATGTACACACGTTAACAAATATATACATATACACTATGAGTGTAACTATACATGTGGAGTCTCTTAACAAAGAATGCATGTGTATAAAATAGTGTGGCGTACACATATATACATGGACAATATTTTTAGTCAATCATTGTGTTCATATATCAATGATATTTATTTTATGTGAGATTGATATCTCTACCAAAAAATTATAAGTGCAAGAAAAAAAATCAGATATTTGCATCTCAATTTTTTTGTGTACATATAGACATTCCTAATTGTGGTGGACATGACGATAACCATAAGTTTTAAGTACATGTAAAAGCCATTGTATTTTTGCTTATGTTTTCTTGCTAAAAAAAGCTCACAAAACTACTTATCGTTGAATGAAATTGCATCAGTGACTATTAGAAAGTCATATGAAAGAGAAAATAAAAGTAACAAATTCATCCTACAAATTTACGATAGGGTTTAATCAGATTATTGCTTAAACCATCACGTATTCCACCATTATCATTTTCTTCATAAAAATAAATAAATGGAAAAGTAGTAACACGACAAAACAAGTAAAATATGAAGTCAGTATTTCTGTGTGGTTGAGACTGAATCAGTTTAAAGTAATTTTTAAACTTTGAATTTTGAAAGGTAAAAAGAAACCACACCAGTCTTTAAGAAGAAAAGAGGAAATATAAAAAGTAGGTCCTACAGAATTAGTTTAGCTTTGCTTGGTCAAAAAAGACGACATTTTTCGTTGGCTTTTTAGTCAGGGACAGAAAAATAAACAACCATCAAAACACTACCCCAGTAGATAGAAGTGTCCCAAAATATATAATAAAATCTCAAAAAGTGACTGTGAGTGTAAAATACTCTTTTTTTCTGATGGCAAAGACTCGCCATCTTAGATTGAATTAAGATGCTGAAAGTGTTAAAACTTAGAATAATCTGACTCTCTCTCTCTATATATATATATATGTGTATGTATATATACTAGTGAAAATTGTTTAAAAATTAATATATATATATATATATCATTTATATCCATAATGATAAATATTCAAATTTTAAAAGTAAATATAATAATATTATTTAATTTTTGTAAAAATCATGCAAAATATTTCACAAATATTTTTTCTTATATAAATACCATATGTACAACATCTTTTTTTGTTAACGATAAGGGCGTGTTTGGTTATGGATGTGAACACCTTGTTTATCTTTAAATTTTATTTACAAACCTTTTAAAAATTTAATTATGGTTTAAGTCAATTTCTATATATACAACCAAATATATAAATAATGATTGTAGAACCCCTATTTAGTAAAGTAATATTTATTATACTGGAGAAAAAAAATATAAAGTTACAGTAGCAACATCTACATCAAAAATTATACAAAACAAAATTTACATCAAAATTTTTAGAACTACATCCCAACCAATCACCCCCAAAATCAAAGTTAATATTAAAACAAAATTGATGTTTTAAAATTTTAGTAATTTGATAAATTAACCAATAAACATAATTGTTCCATCTTAATAAGATAAATTCCTAATTAGGTAAAAAAATATAGTTTTTATCATTCTGATTCGACAACAAGAGTGATATCATTTCTGTAAAAATTTAATTTTAGTGTTTGCACACCTATTGCTATCGGTTAATTATGGTTATATTTTTGCATTAAAGGAACTTTTATCTATTTATTTATTACATTGGTTACATTGTAATGTTTCAAATCTAACGTTGCTTTCGGTTATGTTGTTTACCAAGAGAAAATTCAAATATTTTTTGCGCAATCACGCGATTAGTTTTGTTTTTGAAAAAAAATAATTAATAAGAAATAAATATACTAGGTGAGCGTCCCACACGTATTATAATTTTTAGATTGGTGGTTATATTTCTATGATTCCTCATGATTATGTATGTAATCATTCATGCATGCTTATATGTAGTTTTTTTTCAGGTCATAAGAAATTTGGTGAGTAAATAAATATAGTAGTTATATTATCAAATTATAATGAATATGTATAGGGAATGGTATATCTCAAGGTTATAATACCAAATCAGAAAATATATGCTATTTTTGTACTTATATGTGACAAAGGTAACCTATATATTCAACAAGTATGATCAGAATATACCATTATCATTTTAAAATAGTAAATAATTTTAGTTTAAATAGGGATTAAATAGATTTTTTTAGTATTAGGTTGCTATATATTGGTGGTTGTTGAAATTAATTATAAGGAAGTTAATGGGTTTGGAATATTGTTATCAGTTTATAAGGAAGTTAAATGGGTTTAGCCAAATCTTTGGTAGTAGCCAAACTAGCAGCCATTGCCAAACCTGTAGCCGTAACCATAGATGTAGCCAAACCTGTGGCCATAGCAAAACCTGCGGCCGTAACCAAACATGCAGACGTATTCAAATCTGCGACCCGTTAATCCATTAATGCACATAGCCAACCTGCGACCCAAAGGTCCATTTCGGACGAAGCCAATATACACGACCCAAAGCCAAAACATGATCATAACATTTTTATGGCCCAAATTCAAAACATACTTTCCTTATTTGATTTCATTACTTAATCATGTATATTCCTTATTTAATTTCATTCATCTAATCTCGTTGTTTCCTTAACTAATCTCATCCTTAATCCATTTCAATGACATTTTCTACTTAACATACTAATTCTTTTCAAGATCAGTTCTACGTTTGTTCACATAAATATATCAATTTGAGTATAACATCATCACAGACAATCGAACATGCAAATGTTCCCTTTTTATACTAATTTATTGACTTGTTCACCAAGCTAGACATTTAGTGTTGTTTTCTTATTTGGCTCGGTCAAACTTTGCCATCAAAGGCTTGAAAAATCACTATGATCCTTTCCTTATATGACTCCCGCATGGCCAAATTTCCCTAGTATAATCCCATCAGTAGTAACGACTATGCACAGACCAATACTTCTTCTATTTATATACATAATCCCAAACACACATAAATGCCACATATCCTCTGTCATATGTATGTCATATGTATGTCAACTTGATTATCCGCTTGCTCACTCTCTGCATTCCAATCATCCGTCAAGGCCTTCACTACAATATCTTCAATAATGCATCCAACCCCCAGGCGTCCTCGGCCATCAAGACAACAAATGGTAAAACATTGTTTTAACATCATGACACACCTAATTTTAATCTTAGGTGCGTCCCCGCATAAGCACTCCAGTGGGATTGTGCCAACACATACACACTTTTCTGCCATTCTTCCTAAACACACAAAAATTCTCTTGCACTATGTTGTCCACCATACTTATCCTTACTGTCAGATCATTAAATTGTTCAACAAACTTCTGGAGCCCTTAGTAACTGTGATTCTTACCCACTATTCCAAGAACCCAATTCACACTTTCCAAAAATTGCACTTGCTTCACTGCCATGTAAACCTTATGTTTTTGTAGTCATTCAATAACACTGAAATTCTGTCCAACACCTCTTTTTGCTTAACTTTCGCATCCATGATGGTTTTAAGAATACTTCGCACTCGTTATCGACCATATACTCCTTCCTTATTGTTGATACTACTGAAATATCAAATTGCTTCTTCATTTTTTGAAATACCAGCTTTCCCTTTCCCAACATTTCTTACAATCCATGTTAGCTCTGCAATGAACCAACCATTCCATTCCTAGAATTTCTTTGTAAAATTTTCCTAGCACCACGATCAAGTCACTGAATATGTCCATTCTTATCAACATGATTAACACATCTCGATAAATGACCGCAACTCAATAATCTCATTGTCTACTACATGATCCAATCTGATCTCTTCCTCGAACCCATTCTTATGTGACCAATGTTGAGCGATTTTTTGACCAACAAAGGAACTCAAAACCTATAGTCGACCAATGTGTGGCCTTCACCACCACGCCACTAATAATCAGATTGACTCATTTATTTCATCCAACTTGTGTATCCTTGATAGCATATTATGCTTAGATTCCGAACCACACACACGTCCTAGTCGCAGCTTCCTCTATGCCATGCATCTTCAAGTAAGTATGCTACATCACCACACAAACATCCAACACTTACTCATTCCATGAGACATTACATTCCTTCATTTTCGGCTAGAATTAACTAGCATTTCTCATAGTCCCATCTAGCCAAGTAGTCAACCAGTAGTTCATGTCAACTATTGCTTTGTATCCTTCTACCATCGTATCCCCTCCTTCACCATAGTTGACATATCTCGATCCATCAAACACGAAATTTAATTTTGTTCCTCCATGTGGCTGAACGAACCTGATATCTTCACTACTCCGCTCTGATAACAAATTGAAACACTCCTACCCCGAAATATTTGAAACACACATTGAAAATTATTAGTAAAGATCGAGCAAATTCTTAACGAATGATATGAAGAAATACTTCCATTTTATTAATGAAGTACGAGACTAAGGACAAGAAAAATAATTTTTCTTACAATAAGAATCTTTTTTAAAAACTCTCAAACATACCCAAGTTCCAAAACACCCTTCCCTATGGTTTTTATAGTCTCGCTCTCCGGTCCACACAATCAACATTACCTGCATCACAAAGGAGGCCTAAGTATACAAAATTACTCGGTGAGGACGCTTAAAACCGCCCACATGCAACTCACTAATCAAACAATTGAATTCCATGTTCCATTCAAATAACCTAGCATTTATATTCAATCAACCTAGCAATCTTTTTCCATCATTCCTTATTTAGTCATTTTCATATTACTTATCCATTTTCATGCATTCAAAACTAACAAACTAGCTTCTGAGTCTATCATTCATTTACTTAGTCATTTTCATGCATCCTACAACTTTAATCTTATCTAACATTCTGACCCAAGGGTCCATCAACCTACGACCGTAGCCAAACTTGTGGCCGTAGCCAAACATGTGGCCAAAAAGCTAAACCTGTGTCTGTAGCCAAACCTGCAGCTGTAGCCACACCTGCAGCCGTAGCCAAACCTGTGGCCATAGCCAAACTTGTGGCTGTAGCCAAACATGTGGCCGTAGCCAAACATGTGGCCGTAACCAAACTTGCGGCCGTAACCAAACTTGCCGCCATAACTAAACCTGCGATCGTCGGTCCATTACTGCACATAGCCAACCTGTGGTCAAGGTAACCTGCGACCCGAAGGTCCATTTCAGCGGAAGGCAACATACACGGCCCAAAGCCAAAACATGATCATAACATTTTTACGGCCCAAAGTCAAAATGTACTTTCCTTTTTTAATTTCATTACTTAACCATATATTTTTATTATTTAAGTTCATTCTTCTAATCTCATTCTTCCCTTAACTAATCTCATCCTTAATCCATATCAGTAACGTTTTCCAATTAACATACTAATTTTTTTCAAGATCAATTCTACGTTTGTTCACATAAACATATCAATTTAATTATACATCATCACACACAATCTAACATGGAAATATCCTAAGAACGTAAGAATGTTCTTCGATTCGTAAGAACCACCTTGATGAAGAAAGAAAGAAATTTCCATAAATAATTTCCTAACGCATAATCATTCTCCTAACAAACAAACTATGAAAAAATACTACCTATTAAGTTGCCACGAATCACGCCTTCACATTAGTTGCATCTCTAGGATTCAAAGAATGTGGACTTCCTAGCGTTTTTTGGAGAAGAAATCCTTAGCTTCTCCTCGTTTGATCCTTCCTCTCGAACTTTTCTGTACTTAATTTTTTCTACTTTGACTTCTTTCTAGACTCGTTTTTTGAGTTGTGTGAAGAGAAATGGAGAGCGTAAGGTGACTTTTTATACTACTTTATGGACTTGTTCACCAAGCTGGGCATTTAGCGGTGTTTTCTTATTTTTCTCGGTTAAACCTTGTCATCAAAGGCTTAAAGTATAAATACGATCCTTTCCTAATATGACTCCCACACAATTGACTTTTCTTCAGAGTAATCCGATCAATGTTAACCTCTCAAACTTGTCTTACGTGGAACCCGCATTATTCGATAACCAAACTTTCCTTAATTAGATTGACAGTTCATGATTCCCTTACTTACACTTCGATCGCTCTATGTGTTTACCGAAAATCTGAAACGCTTAGTCAAAATATAGATTAAACACTCCAACCTTCCCGACTACATTTGTTTCCACACTGGAAAATGATTTCTATATAAACCTTGCGGGTTCAATTTACTTCAAAAATAAAAATCTTCTATAAGCAGGTCGTGACACATTTCCTTGTCACTTGTTTGACCTTCGAAGTTGTTAACATTCATCAGCATGAGGAATAAGTAAACTAATAATATGATAAGGATATAATATAAACCCAAGAGAGTAACAATACTCAAATGGATGGCAAAACAAACAAAAAAATGAAGAACTAAATAGCAAAAAGACTATGCCGCTACATGTGTAAATGTTTAAAGAATGCTTTGAGTTAGGAACGAATATCGATTTAATATATAGAAAACTTTTAGGATGTATAATTCCATGAGAATATAAAATACAAAGAGGTTTGTTTTACGTTTTGAATATGTTAGATGAATATTCGTGTTTAACAATACTTAAATGACACAATATATATTATCCAAGTTATTTGGGAATCAATATTTTAGTTGATGATTTTCCTTCCTAATATTTGTGAGAGAATATTGGTGAGAATAAAAATATTGTTTTAGTGGAATTTATAGAAAGATATCAATTTGAATAGGATACTACTTTAAATGAATGATTTAACATTTCGTATGTGTGAGAGAATATATGTAAGTTGAAAATATAATTTGTTATAGAAACTGAATATCTCGTTTAAAGTGGTCATCCTTATTGAAACAATGAAACTGAATATTACAGTATTGAGAAGAAAATGGAACTGTTGTGACATCAACAGAGATAGCTGCAGATCCATCCAAGGAGAACAAACGTAGTCAATCTAGAGGGTTATAATATGGTGTCTGACGGCATACTTTCGGAGAAGGAGATATATCTAGAAAATGAGACAAAGCTGGTGATCGCTGAGGAAGTTAATGCGGAATCTGCTGAGGCTTCTCTTGAGAATGTTAGTACATGGAACATTGAGGAGAAGGTGACATAGGCGGGATGGTCGGAGGTGTCTCCTGGGAAAGCTGGTCGTTCCCTAGGTAGGAAGGATTCAGTTGAGTTCGGACAGGTCCCAATATTTTCCAATTCATCATTTTCAGTGCTCTCTCCAAAGGAAGAGGATGGAGAAATTACGAAAAAGAGTTCGAATGCAGAGACTTCATACACTTATTCTGGTATACAAGGTCAATATATCGAAATGGCTCCCATAGATAAACGATCGAGGCAAAAACATAGCTATTATTCCTAGACAATCTTTTCCCCGAGGATCGAAGAATAATCATAAGTTTTTATCTGAATCAGCTATCCACAAAGCCAAAGAAGATGACTTTCTTCCTTCCAACCAGAGGAAGCCCCGAAAACACTATTAATGTCAAGTTTCTACTGGAACATCAGAGGATTCAACAAATCGATCAAGAACTTTTTTGTTCAAGATTGGATAAGACAAGGGGCATTTCAGTTTGGTCGTGTTCTGGAGATGCCAGTGAAGTAAAGTAAGGCAATGAGAAATTGCAAATTCTGTGTTTTGAGAATGGTCTTTTACTTCAAACTATGAATATAATCAACTTGGAAGGATTTGGGTTGTCTAGGGACCCAAATTCAGAGTTACACCTTGTTTCAAGAGTGGACAAGTCATTACTTGTTCAATTTTGTTGGAAGGTATGGTAAACGAGATTTTCTGCTCATTTATATATGCGTCTAACACAATAGAGGAGAGAAATTAGCTTTAGGAAGATTTGAAGAACCACAAGGATTTTCCTATGTTTCGAAACAAGCCTGGGCTTGCGTTTGGAGATTTCAACGAGATATTGGATACCGATGAACATTCTGGCTATGATGACAATCAATCTCACCCGAGTGGTATGAGAGGTTTTCAAGACATTACATATTACTGCTCTTTGATGGACATTACTATGCAAGGACCGTGGTGGACTTGGTGTAACAAGAGAGAAAATGTTCTGATTTGTAAGAAGCTGGACCGTACTCTTATGAATGATGCATGGCTGCAATCTTTTCCACAGTCGTATAGTGTTTTTAAGGTAGGAGGTTGCTTTGATCACATACGTTGTAGGATAATGATTCAGCCGGAGCAGATGAAACCACACAAACCTTTCAGATTCACCAACGTACTTGCTGATCTGCCAGTATTTATCCCGCTAGTGGAGCAATATTGGGAGGGAACATAATCCATTTTCATGTCTACTTCGGCTCTATTTCGATTCTCAAAAATATAAAGGACCTTAAACTTTTACTTAGAGGTCTGAGAAAGAGCAAATTGGTGATAACGAAGAAATTAAAGGAGGCTTGGACCTATCTATATGATTCATAATCTAATACTCTTAACAACCCTTCACAGGCGCTACTGGAGATTGAAACAAGGGTGTATGACATATGGGAATTTATATCGAGCAACTTTTGGATGTCGGTTTATAGGCTACAAAAAAAGTGTATCAGAGATTGATATGCTTTGTGCTTCATTCCTTTGGCCAGGTCCAACAATGAGCCCTTACAAGGCTAAACTTGCTTGGGATAAAGTTTTTAAACCAAAGGAAGAACGAGGATTGGGTCTACGATCATTGGAAGAGATGAATAAAGTAAGTTGTCTAATGCTTATCTGAAGAATTCTATCTGCAAAATCTTTGTGGGTAAGATAGATAAATCGTTACTTGGTTCGAAAGGGCTCCTTTTGGAAGGCGACTGATAAGAGTTCACTCGGTTAATGGATTTGGAAATTGTTTTTGAAATATATAGAGAGCTGGCGCAGTCCTTCACAAAAGTTGATATCCAAAGCTGTTCAACCTCCTCCTTCTGGTTCGGTGCCTGATCTTCACTAGGCAGGCTGGTCGATCTCACTGGAACACGAGACTGCATTTATCTAGGAATACACATTAACGCCATAGTGGAGCATGCTGTTCAGTCTTACTGTCAACGCCGCCATCATGTGGAGATGATGATCTCTAGCGAACAGGTTATTATTCAATTAAGGTGTCGGGGTTTGTTGACTTATGGCGATGTTTGGCTTTGGAGAGTAGGGGATACTTACAAGCCAGTCTTCAACACAAGACAGACTTGGGGATTAATGAGCCGGTCAGAGATGGTGAACTGGTTCAAATGTTTCTGGTTCTCGGGTGCAACTCCAAAGTACTCTGTTTTTTCTTGAATTGCAGGCCATAATAGGATGGGTACAGGGAGAGATTAATAAATTTGAACCTTCAAGCGGATGCCCATTGTGTTTTCGGTCAGGCTCCAATGGAAACAAGGGAACATCTTTTCTTTAGCTTTCCCTTTTCTCGGGAAATTTGGCTGAACTTAACCGGAAAGCTTATTGGGCATAGTTATTCAAAAGACTGGAGCAGAGTTTTGGAAATATTGGTGGGTGAGCGAAGAGATCGAACATACATGTTTCTTTTGAGATATGTTTATCAGGTCTCGATACAAACAATATGGAGAGAGACACATGTGTGTTTATTGCTCTACTAAAATATAAATATCTTAAACAATTAACTGTCAAATTAACCTTTAATCCTAACACACAAAACAATACTTTTGCCAAGAGAGATCATGTGTAGTACTTAGTGATCAAATCTACAGAAAACAATGGCAAACAATCGATTTCTTATTTCTAAATATTAAGTTAGGTGATTATATATATTGGTAACAAGTAACCAGTTTAAGGAAATATTCCTTATTGGAAAGTGTAGATACAATATGGAAATATGCTAATAGTGTAAATATGGAAATATGATAATAGACTAACTAGATGCAAATGTAAATATGCTAGATCTAGGGTTTTCAAGTTCAATGAATTATAGGGAATAAGAATAACTAATATGTAAATATTCTAGAACTCAAATATTAACTATTATGACCCTTTTAACTCCAACTCTCGTATGCAAGCAAAAGGAAAGACCATCGATCGACGGCTGAGGCCTGATGTCAATCGATGGTGAAATCAGAAGGAAGTGTGAATGAGATTTGAAATGTTCACAAAACTAATTAGACCAGCTCTCGCATGCGCGTAACAACCTAGTTCAATGGAGTATATTCTGGCACAGAACCTACTCTCGTAGTCATCCATGTCCTACTTTCAAGATCCTAGTTAGCTACTCAACAATGCAAGCATTAAGCACAACTAAATTGATGGATATTAACTTAACCTAGCAATCCTAGTTTTGGGCTAACCTATGATTGCTATCATTCAATCATAAATCTAGTTGGTAACTACTCAGACATAATCAAAGTAAGAATAATAATCTTAATATAATGCATAAATAAAATATTGGGGTTCCAATACAAATCTCTCTAAGGAGTTATGAATCTTCTCCCCTAAATAAATCCTAGAACTATATTGGAGTGTTGATGCGCACGCACACACACACACACACACTTGCCACCCATTAGCCACCACTTTCTTGGTGTCATACATAGAGTATAAATATAAAACCCTAAAATCTAGGTCAAAACTCGTCCACGGGTAATCTTGGAAGCTTGTGTCTTTTCTCTAACTTGGGCTTGAAATTGGTTTTCTGCGAATTGGTCATCCATCCATGTAAGTTTTCAGCATCAATCGATCTTGGTCATGTAACATCAGTCGACGCTGAGGTAGTGGCGTCGATCGACAGTCTTGTACCTCAACTCTCTCAATGATCAGCTACGGATTATTCTCCTATAAATGCTCCAAAAGTTCCAAGTATCTCCATATATCTCCAAAACGTTCATGAACCTGTAAAGACCTTAAAACATAACCTAGACACATATAACAGACCCTAAATAGAGCCTATAATTGGTAATAAATATGCTATATCAACTCCCACAGACTTAACTTTTTGCTTGGCCTCAAACAAATAAGCTTGCGAAAGAGGTTTTGAAAAGCGAAAACTCACATAATGTCTAAGTATAAATGTCACCTTACTTTATTGCAACGAGAACCTATCAAGTCAATCACAGAGAAAATTTATATACCCTATCCTAGTATAGCAACCAAATCTATTCCACCAACACCTTAGCGAATATTAGTCTGACTCGCCCCTCTACTGATTTCATTTCTTTGCATAAAATAAAAGTACAGGCTTTACCTTGGGAGTATCGATTAAAGGATATATGAACTCTTACCTCTGTAAGTATCTGAACACACAAGTAGTCTTCTCTGATTCCTTTCCTCTCTCTCTTCTCACTTCTTCTCAGTCAATGTCTCCCTTCTTTTGAGGGTATCATTTTATTTTTTTAATTGACTGAAATATTTGGATAGGCTTCCATGAATCAAGCCCTAATAGGTTTTGCCACCAGATCATGTTTACTTCTTTTTGACCTTTATATCTTTGTAGGATCATATGAATCAAGCTTCCAAGGTTGCAGCCACCAAAACCTGTTCGACTCCTTTTTTATCTGAAGAGGAGAGAGAGGGGAATCAAAAGCATACAAATTTTACCTTCCAAACTTGCCGAAGGAATTCGATCCAGTGTACACTAAATCCCAAAGAAAGCAAATAATATCACGATTAGTGTTGGAAATCAGCTTTGGTTCCTTCAAACTTTCTAAGAAAGTGTGATATAGTGGCAGGATGATCCACTTCGGTTTCTCTAGTAATCTCTGCAAACAACCTTCTAAGAATGGTGCTAAAGTGTGGTTAGTCAATAATAAATCTTGATCATAGTCATCTTCTTGACTCAATAAAACTTTTTGAAAAACTTAAATATAGATAGTAAATAAAACTCAAAAACAATAAAATAGCATTCGAGAACTTCCCCGAGACTTAAATTACACTGTCCCCAATGTAATCCGCCCTGGATTGGTTAGGAAAAATCAAATTATAAGTAAATAGCTTAAGTATAGAACTTGATACATCTCTTTGTAAGAGAGTGTCGATCGATGGTAGGCGGGTTTGGTCGAGCGATGGTCGCGATCCATTGTTGACTGATGGTGCCTCTATGGTGTCGGTCGATGATGGTTTAAACAGTCTATAAAAGCGAAGTAAAACTTGAAATAAATAATAGTATAAATACAAACTAAATAAAAACTTACTAAACAATAGGTTACCTCCACTCAGCGCTTTGTTATAGTCTTAAGCTCGACGTATTGAACCTTTTGACAAGAATGGAGGTTGATCAAAACTTGGAAAACAAGTTTCTACATCTTCTTTGCTCTTCTGAAACCATGTACCAACGAAGTTTCTCATTGATTCATATCATGTGGCTTTCTCATTCTTTATGATATCCTTAATAACCTCCACTAAATGCATTCTCCGTTGTAGATTCTCGATACTGCGTTGTAGCATTCTAAGTCTGGCAGCTGTAGTCTCTGATATATCCTCTAATTTCTGAGAAATATCTTCTTTCATCAGGCTCTCAGAAAAAGCAATCTCATTGAATATATCTTCTAATTGTTCTTCCGTTGCGTACTTCTGTTTGTCAAAATCAGTATCGATCGATGGCATGATGATGTTGTCGATCTATGTCACTCTATCTAGTCCACTCGCATGATGTCTTTGAACAATATCTAAATCTTGCTTCATCTCATCCATGCGTATAGTCAAACCGGTGAGGCATTTGTCGATAGGATAGTAGACATCATCAAGCCTCATGTATAAATCATCTAATGACATATCTTGAGCTTTGTAGATCTCATCCACAATATCGTCAATCTATGCTCTGTTGTATGTCTTTTGTTTCTGCCTACACATAGCGATCTTTGCTGCATGTTCTGGTAAACCTATGTAGTTTTACTCAAACATAGTAGCTCTCTCTAGAACTGCCCTGATATCTTCTTCTTGCACATTCACAATTCTTCCGTCTATAGCTCGTGCATTATCATTCTCATCTCTATAGATTCCATACTCATATTTATTTTCCCAATAGAAAATTCTTCTGCCATCACCATCATAAGTTATCGTTCCATACTCTACGCAACCGTCTATCAGTAGGGGATTTATCCAACCAATCGGTCCTGGAGTTTCTGAACTAAAGGGGTTAGATGTACAAAACTCATGGACTCATGGAATGGTGGTATCGATGCATGCTTCTAGTCATCGATCGATGTTTGATTTTGGATAGGCTTGTGCTTCTCCTCCTTGCTGTCGATCGATGTCAGCACCTGTGCGTCGATCGATGGATGTTGCTGTTGTCCAAAAAAATTTCCTGATCCATTAGCCATAACAAAGGCGTCTGCTACATCCTCCTTAGGTAGATTTTGATTTCTCAAATAAAGATCTCGTGCACGTCCTTCTGTATCTCTGAAAATTCCAAACTCATCTGGTCTGAGATATCCATCGTTTGTATCTTATGCTCCAAGTAATTGTTCTGGTTTTCGTTTGATGTCGTTCGATGGCAAAGATATGCCGACGATTGATGCTCGAGTACCCACTCTCGCGTTCATTACCCAGCCAGATTCTTCCAATGCCAGGCCGCGAGACTCAATCAGTTCTTCCTCTCTTTAATCTCCATCGTATTCTTCGTAAGCTACACCGTATCCTTAGCATGCCAGATTAGTGTCGATCGATGCTCGATAATCAGACTGGTGGGTAAAAACGTTTCCAAATCCATTAGCCATTGCAAGTATATCCGCCACATCTTCTTTTGGACATGTAGAATTCTGCCATCCATAGCTCTTGCGTGACCATATGGATCTCTCACAATACACTAGATTCAGCAGCAGAACGCGAAAGGGGATATGGTTATCTACAACCAAACTCATTTGGTTGTAGATAACAATATCCCCTTTCGCGTTCTGCTGCAGAATCTAGTTCGATCTCTGCTTCATTCCTAGTATCGATCGATGGTGTATGGTTACCGTTGATCGATGTTGATTTCCCAAGTTGATGGGAACCATGAACAACACCAGCCTCTTCCATAGCAATCCCTCAATATTCAATTATTTCTTCTTCTTTGTAGTCTTCGTCGTACACAAGGTAGGTTGTGTTGTAATCGAAATCTCCATGGTAGGTGTTGACTTGTTCGAATGTTTGAGTGTCGATCGATTATATAGGGTGGGTGTCGATCGATTGTTAAACTGTAAGGCCGTCGATGGATGGGTTGGGTGGGTATCAATCGATGCTCCTTCTTCCGATTCCTCATCGAAATCGTAATCGCAGAAGCATGTGGCCACAAGCTATGCATCATTGTACAATTAAATCAGAGTAGCCTTCTTCTTATTCTTGACATGTCCATAAAAAAAATATTTTGATCAATTAGAGATAGATATAACCTGCTTACTTCATATCACATATGACTCCCATAGTAGCCAAGAATGCTCTCCCAAGTAGTAGAGGAGAGTTCCAATCTACCATGATGTCCATCACATGAAAGTCTGTTGGGACTAAGGTATTGTTGATTTGCACTGAAACATCTTTTACCATCCCTTCTGAGTTCACTCTTGAGCAGTCTACGAATGTAAAAAATTGTTGGGGGGGTTCCACTTTCAGGTTCAGCTCCTCTGCCATAGATTTAGGCATAATGCCCACTGAAGATCCAGTGTCACAAAGGGAGTTGAGATATTTGTTTCCTTTGATGAAGCATGGAACCACAAATTTTTCAAGATCACTTTTCTTCTTCAGACAGGTCCTCTGCTTCCTCTTCTCTCTGAGGTGATTGAACATTATCTCTATATAATCATCTGTCTCCCTTGTTTCCCTGAAAAACATATTCAATCTGTGAGTATAATGAGATTCATCAAAAGAAATATCTAGACGAATTTTAAAAACTTTTTTAGCAAAGCTATCTATCTCCTTTTCATTGGCTTCTCTGCGTTGATGTTTGGGGATCTTTTGCCTCCTATTTGAGTCTCCCTCATCTTCTCAATCAGTATCCATAGCTTCAGATGTGTCTGTATTCTTTTCTGAAACTGTCATGGTAGGACGTACAATCAAACTCGCATTGAGGATTGTTAGTAGAACTGGGTTTCTCTCATGTTGTTCGATGTTATGTGTGTACTATCGATCGATTCTTCTGTCACGAGAACTGTGTCGATCGATTTTAGTCGATTCACACGAAGACATTGATTTTGTAGGTTTCACCGTCAATCGATTCACTCTGGTTGGTGTCGATCAAAGCGAATGAGAAGTGCCGAGTAATATGGATTTTTTCACAAGAAAATCACTTTCTTGGGGTTCTCTCTCTTGACTTCCTGCCATAAATCATCATCAATCAATGCATTGACGTGGTGCTTTTGCCGAGACTCAATTTTCTCCTTAATCAAGCTCTCATGCCTCTTAATGGTATCACTTTTTTGCATCACTTGATTCCCCAATTTCTTCACATGAGTGCTGAGGTTTTCGAACTTGGGATTGAGGTTGAGATATATACCATCTATCTTTCCATTGAAATCCACAGTCATCTTCTGTTGTCTCTCTAAAACTCTGTCAACCATTGCTTCAATCTTGCTTTCCGACCTTCTAGAGGAGGATTCTGGTAGTATGAAGATCCATAAGTCATGTTGTTGTTGAAGGGCCTTCGCTGTGAATTCTGGTTAAAGTTACTCCTTTGACGAGTACCATAGGAGTTCCTGTTGAAGCCTTGATTCCCTTGTCTCTGGAAACCATTCCCATCAATGTAGTTTACATCCTTTTCTCCAATCTCATCTTCTCCAGACTTAATTACATCTACTTCTGCAAAAGTAACATGGTTCTTGAAATTTTTTTAAACACTATCCAGTTTTGCCTTGACCTCTTAAATCTGCTCTTTGCTCACAGCTGGAGCTGATTTCCTTCTCTCAAAATCTTTGTTCTTGGTGCTGCTGCTAGATGCCAGATTCTCAATCAATCTCGTAGCTTCTTCAGGGCTCCTGGTGCTGAAATTTCCCTCACTAGCTCTGTCCAAAGAAATCTAATATTGTTATCCAAATACCCTTGAAGAAAGTTCTAAGAAGCTGCACTTCGTTGAACCCGTGATGTGGGTAGTCTCTCTGGTATGACTTGAATCTGATCCATGAGTTTCTGAAAGACTCTGAAGGTTCTTGTGAAAAAGTAGCAATCTTGCTCCTCAAATCTTCTGCTCTTGCGCCATCAAAGAAGTTACGCAAAAAAACGTTTTTGATGTCAGTCCAGGATGTCAGGGATCCTAGTGGTAGTTTCTTAAGCCAATATGAAGCTTCTCCATCAACTGAGTACTTGAAAAGCTTACTAAAGAGATAGTCTTCAGGGACTCCATTTGCTTTAAGAGCAATCACTAGATCCTCAAATCGCTCTAGATGATCCATAGGGTGCTCATGTCGCAACCCATGGTAATGTGTCCGCGCTACAAGTCAGAAGAAAGCAGGGTTGATCTCAAAACCGTTTCTCTAAAAAGTTGGAGGAAGAATGGCAGATCTGTTGGTGTAGAACTTCTCTGGACGGTTGTAGTCAGCCAACGTTCTCTTAGCAGCTTGGTCGTTAGGTTTCGGTTGAGCTAATGCAGTGTTTGCTTTTGCTTCTGTATCAGGGATTACAGCCCCCTGATCGTCTATCTTTTGACCTGCTGCATTACGTAGATGACCGTTGAGGTCATGCAAGTCTTCATTCTCATTTTGAAGCACTACTATAGGCAAAACCATTTGAACTCGTCAATTGTCGTCGATCGATGCGGGTGAGATGTTGTCGATCGATGCTGAGTGATCAATGTGGGTCGATGCTAGAGTTCTGATGTCGATTGATGTTGTCTGTAAAGAAGTGTCGGTCAATGCTGAGTGTATGCCGTCGATCGATGCTTGTCGTCTTTTTTGCGGATCGTATGTTTGAGTTTATGTGGGTCTGAGAATAGTAATTCTTGTCCTTTATTGCTCCTGGTACTATTTTGCATGCACATGAAAAACAAAGAAAAAGAAAACTCAGTAACTTGACAGTAAAAACAAACCTAAACTAAACCCTAGAAATTAAATCTAATGGCGATCAATGTTCCCGGCAATGGCACTAAATTTGACACATATGTGTTTATTGCTCTAGCAGTGTATATATATCCTAAACAATTAACCATCAAATTAACCCTTAATCCTAACACAGAAAACAATACTCTTGCCAAGAGAGAACAGGTGTAGTACATAGGAATCGAATCTACAGAGAACAATGGCAAACAATAGATTTCTTATTTCTAAAGATTAAGTTAGGTGATTATATATATTGGTAACAAGTAATTAGTTTAAGTAAATATTCCTTATTGGAAGGTGTAGATGCAATATGGAAATATGATAATAGTGTAAATATGATAATAGACTAACTAGATGCAAATGTAAATATGCTAGATCTAGGGTTTTCAAGTTCAATGAATTATAGGGAATAAGAATAACTAATATGTAAATATTCTAGAACTCAAATATTAACTATTCTGACCCTTTTAACTCCAACTCTCGTATGTAAGAAAAAGGAGAAACCATCGATCGACGGCTGAGGTCTGATGTCGATCGATGGTGAAATCAGAAGGAAGTGTGAACGAGATTTGATATGTTCACCAAGCTAATTAGACCAGCTCTCGCATGCGCCTAACAACATATTTTAATGGTATCTATTCTGGCACATAACCTACTCTCGTAGTCATCCATATCCTAATTTCGAGATCCTAATTAGATACTCTAGAATGCAAGCATTAAGCACAACTCAATTGATGAACATTAACTTAACCTAGCCATCCTAATTTTGGGCTAATCCATAATTGCTATCATTCAACCCTTAATCTAGTTGGTAATTATTCAGACATAATCAAAGTAAGAATAATAATCTGAATATAATGCATAGATAAAATACTGAGGTTCCTATTCAAATCTCCAAGGAGTTATGAATCTTCTCCCTAAATAAATCTTAGAACTATAATGGAGTGTTTATGCACACGCGCGCGCGCGCGCACACACACACACACACTTGCCACCCAGTAGCCAGCACTTTCATGGTGTCATACATAGAATATAAATATAAAACCCTAAAATCTAGGTCAAAACTCGTCCATGGGTAATCTGTACTCTTGTGTCTTGTCTCCAACTTGGGATTGAAACCTGTTGTGTGCAAATTGGTCATCGATCGATCTTGGTCATGTAACATCGGTCGACGCAAATGTAGTATCGTTGCTTAACGACAGTCTTGTACTTCGTCTCTCTCAATGATCAGCTATGTATTATTATCCTATAAATTCCCCAAAAGCTCCAAGTATATCCATATATCTCCAAAACATATTTTGACCTGTAAAGACCTTAAAACATAGCGTACACACATAATAGACCCTAAATAAAACTTATAACATGGTCTAAAACTGGTGATAAATAGACTATATCAGAGAGAAACAAATGGGCGTAGGCATGGAGAAACACCACAAACTACGACTATTCTAATTCAGTTAATTGATAAGGTGGTCCGTAATCGAATATCGTCACTCAACACCGGTGCATGTCGACGGTTTGACAAGGCAACGATGGTCTTGTTTGGCTCCCGATGAAGACTGAAGATCGTAAAGTTTTTTTTTCAGTGATTATTTGAATTGTTTCAAATAATTTCGAAAAGATTTCTCTACCACAAACCATAAACCTTATGATTCACATGTTGTAAAAACAACTTTTTGAGATGAATAATTTAGCATTCTTTCAACAAAAGGAATATTAAAATATATAGGGTTTTGATTATAGAAATTATGTGAAAGTTTAAATCTTATTTACGTGGCTATAAATCAATAAAAAAATATAGTCTACCATACACCTAATTATTCCTAAAACGAAAACCTAAAACTAACCCTAACATGTTATGTAATAAATACCAAAATACAAACCAAACAATATTCTTTTTAAAATACACTCTACTTTTTACTTAAACAATAAGTAAAAACTTAATAGTATAATACAACAACGTATACTATCATAATAGTAGAGCATAATACCACATAATAACCATATTAGGATACGCACACGATATACAAACACATATCGAGAATTGAAAATGCGGTAATAGTTAAGATAAATTCGTAACAATAACCAAGTCAACAAGTTTATATAGCCCTGTCATAGATGGAGTGTAATTAAGAGCAGATTTGTATAGGTAATCGGAAAACACACCATCTTTGCCAAGTCACTTTTTAGGATCAATCAAACGAGAACTTATTAACTTAAAAAGAGACAAAGATAGAACAATACATGAATATAATAATAATGATTGTTACAATTTAAAATTTAGTTAACAATATACTATATATAGAGCTTCAAAAAATTTGAATTATCGTCATCTTCTAGTAACATGTCACATATTACGTGATATGTTTTTTCATAAATTTTAAAAACATTTAAACTACGATCGTTTTTTTCGTATTGCCTACTACTTTAAATAGGATTAAATGTTTTTTCCTCCATTAAAATTACAATTTCTCGTATGGCCTCATTCTAAATCATTGTTTTCTCACTTGTTTGGCCTTCAATTTCCTTAATCTTGATGTATATAGACACTAGAAAAAAAAACAATATTGGTAAATATAAAGCTGAAAATAGGACAATTATAAATTAATGCCAGAAAATATGATCAATAATATTAAAAATAATTGATTGGTCGTAATATTTATCTGTTTTAGACCATATTATAGGCACTTAGAGTCTGTTATGTGTCTAAGACATGTTTTAGAGCTTTTTCAAGTTTAGGTACATTTTAGAATATTGTAGAGATTATGAGGCTTTCTAGAGCTCAGAGAGAGAGAAACCCCGTAGATGGTCAAATTCAGGAAAGTACGATCGAGACAAAGCTGCGTCGATCGACGACAAACACTTGTCGTCAATCGACGGTCGACGCGTAGTACCCCAATTCACGAAGTACCCAACTTGAAGTCCAAATCACATAAATTACAAAATTTCCCCTGGATGAGTTTTACCTAATTTATATTATCTTTGTTAGTATTATGCAAAGAGAGATTTTTTACAAGCTTTGATACTTTTCATAACAAACAAAATAGTTTAGAGTTTTTGGGGAGAAGATCAAGACTTCTTGAAACTTTGTATTGGAACCCCACTTTATATTCATATTCTTTATCTTATACATTATTTCATGTTTATGATTATGCTCTGCTTAGCTAGGACTGATTAGTCACCTTGTTAGATTTAGGATTTATTAATGGTTTAGATGGATTAGCCAAACAATAGAATTACTAAGGTGATTATTAGATCTATTATCATGATTATATTTATTGCTTGTGTTCTTGATTAGCTACGTAGAATCTTGATCTTCCTGTTAGCTTAAATTACTTGGTATAATCGAGATAATGGTCTAGTGATTCTAAGTGAACCAATTGAATCTGGTCGTTCAATGCTTGACTGAGAAAGCCACCAATCGATATCGTATGCATACCATTGATCGATGGTTATTCCAAATTTGCACACGAAAATTGTAAACTTTGATCTTAGCCATAGGATATATATATATAACTAAATATCTTTACTTATTAAATTTGTGTTATATGATTGAAAATCCCTTGGCTTCTATCCATTATAGTTCACTATCTGAAAACATTAGATCTAACTATTTTACTTACTTGATTACAAACTAACAATCTCTCTGTTTACTTATTCTAAGGTTTTATTAATTTTCTAGCATAACTAAGTCGATTATCAAATCTATAGTGTGCCCTCGCTCTCTGTGGCTTTGATCCCTAAGTACTAAAGCTGAACTTCTTATTTGAGAGAGTAATCAGTAGCTTTAGGGTAATTTGAGAACATATCAAATTTGGCGTCGTTGCCAGGGAGAAATGATCGCCATTAGATTTGTTTTGCAAGTTTTATCTAGGTTTTCTTTTTAGTTTACTTACAATTTTGTTTTTTCATTTGTCTTTCAGGTGCATGCCCAACAGTACCAAAAGCAACAAAGACAAATATTTAATTTTCTTAGACCCAGTAGCCATCGAACATAGCATCCGCATGGAGACGTGACAAGCATCAATCGACTCCAATAATTTTTCGCGTTCGACATTCATCTGCCGGAATCTATCTACACCAATATCGAGACAACGATAGACGGTGACCCCGAGCAGAGATGGTTGCTATGCTGATCGTGACTAGGAATGACAGAGGGAACATGTATGACCTCAGTGGTCATCTGCATAATGAAATAAGTCAGAGAATTGATGATCAAAGGATTATAATCCATGAACCATAAGAAGCTGCTGCAGCTCAAGCTGGAGCCGAAGTCCATGCTGCTTAACCCAGAACGTTGGCTTACTACAATCGTCCAAATAATTTATATGCCAACAGATCTGCTATTTTTTCTCCATCTTTCCAGAGGAACAATTTTGATTTGAAGCTAGGCAATTTCACACTTGTGGCACGTACACCATTTCATGGTCATTCTCATGAGCACCCTATGGATCATTTGGAGCGATACGAGGATCTTGTGTGTGCCATCAAAGCTAATGGAGTCCCTGAGGACTACATTGTATGCAAATTATTTAAATGTTCGCTTGCTGGAGATGCTTCATACTGGCTTAAGTAACTACCACCATAATCTCTTACATCCTGGACAGACATCAAAAACGCCTTCATGTGTAATTTCTCTGTTAATGCCTGAGCTGTGAAATTGAGGAGCAAAATTTCTACATTGACACATGAGCCTGCAGAGTCTTTTAGAAACTCCTGGATCAGATTCAAATCTTGCCAAAGAGATTGCCCACACTATGGATTCAATGAAGTACAACTTCTCAACACTTTCTTCAGAGGTATTGAGATGTCATACCACATGGCCTTAGACCCACCCAGAGAAGGAAACATCTACACAAGGAGTCCAAAAGAGGTTACCAGATTGATAGAGAATTTGGCAGCTAACAACAACACCAAAAAATGATCATGGGAGGAGGAAATCAGTCCCTACATTAACAAGGATTAGATGGAACAAGTAAAAGCCATGTTGGACAGTGTTCGCAGGTTTCTGAGGAAGCAAGTTAGCTTCGCAGAAGGTGTAGAAGTTATAGGATTTGACAATGAGAAAGGTGAAGAACAGGATGTGAATTTTGTTGGAGGAAATGGATTCTTGAGATATGGGAACTAGAGCAAAATAAAATCTTATGGCAATGGTCAGATGAGTAGCTACAACCAAGGATCACAGCAGCAGAGACCCTACAGCAACAAAAGAATCTATGGAGCCTCCAACTATCATAACACCCCTATCATATACCTAGGAGAACAAGATTGAAGCCATGATTGACAAGGTTCTGGAGGGACATCAGAAGATGACAGTAAATTTCAATGGAAAGATTGATGCTTTCTATGCCAACCTCAACACTAAATTTGAAGTCCTCAACACCCATGTGAAGAAGTTAGAAGTGTTTCATACCAGTGAAGCTGAGAGGAGACAAGAAGCTTTGATCAAGGAAAAGATTGAGCCTGGAAAGAAGCACCACGTCAGTGCTATCATAGAAGATGATTTTTGGCAAGTTGTGGAAGAAGTTAGGCACCAAGATGAAGAAACTCGTGAGAATCCCCTGCCATGTATGAACGACCATCGATCGACATACACAGCTAAACATCGATAGATGTTTCCTGAAGAATTCGTGGAATCGTGTGAAAAAATGGACATCGATCGATAGTCAGACCCTACAATCTCTTGAAGGCAGTTTGAAACAAAAGGATGTTTGTTTCCAAGCATATACATGAGTCTTTGATATGCTAATAGGCACTCGAACCTACCCTACCCAAACCGAGAAAGATAGATAAACCAGTCCCTACGGTAATTGAGGAAGCTATGGATAGACGTTCTAGAGGAAATAAAAATGTCCCTAATCATATTAGAAGGGACGTTAATGAGAAAGAGATGGACAACTTTTCTAAGAGAGTCCTTAGAATCCCTTTAGAAATCCCATTCGAGTAAGCTTATTACACTCATATATTGTGGATGTTCTTCAGAGAAACCAAAGAGACTGATGAGGACATTGAAAGAATTTCCATCATCTGAGGTAGAATATAAAGCAGGGTTAAGTTGAAAAAGAGAAGAGACATTGGGAAGTTTGGGGTTCTCTGCAACATCAAGGGACATGACTACCATCATGCACTCTGCAACACCGGTTCTTCAGTAAGCATTATGCCAAGAACCATGGACGAGGTGCTAAGCTTAAACGTGGAGCCTTCTAGTGATTCATTCACTTTTGTGGATTGCTCTAAGGTGAATTCAGGAGGCATAGTCAAAGGCCTCCAAGTGCAAATCAGTGATGCCCTAATTTATGTAGATTTTCATGTCTTGGATGACCAAGTGTAGCAGCATTCATCCTTTTTATTTGGAAGAGCTTTCATGGCCACGGTCGGAGCAGTATGTGGCATGAAGACAAACCGGTTGTATATATCTATTATTAATCAAAATCACTCATATGAGCCTGTTCAAACTAGAACCAAGACTGCTCTCATTAATTTGGTTCATGAACCAAGACTTTTGGCCACATGTTTCTGCAATTTTGAGCAAGATAATGAGTCGGATGATGGAGCATCGATCGACATCCAGCCCATATAATCGGTTGACGGCGACAACATACAGTCGGTCGACACCCACCCTTGACATCGATCGACGAAAACCCTGACCTAGGGAATGATACGACTAACCCATATTACGACAAATATTATCTGGAAGACGAAGAAGAAATCCATTACGGTGCCCTTGCACTAGAGGAAGCTGAAAATTTCAGAGGATCCGATGAAATCTGATTTGCCAGATCGTTCAACGGTGGCTCTATACCATCGATCAATGCTAAGATGGCATAATTGATAAATTATTTTACTCTATCCTAATAAAAGTAGTATAAATGAGTGTCAACCCAATTCTAAGTGACCATGATGCAATGAGAATACAAGTATGAGATCAGTCTAAGTGCAATAAGTTTTGATGAGTGAATGGAAGTAACAAGAGCAAGCAAGGGTAATAACTAAAGGTTTAAATCAATTGAGAATAAAGGAAACCATGGGAAAGACTATTTATTTTAGTTGACTAAGATCTAACCTAAGATTTTAACATAAACAAGAGATCGAGCCCCAAAAGTTTAGAAATATCCATTAAACTAATTCTTTGTCAAGATAAAAGTTTATTTACTATAAATCACTAAACATCAAATTTCTTTGGTTTAGTTTATTAACTATCTAAGCCTTCCAAACATCAAGTGTCATTGGTTAAGTAAGCAAAGAGCAAAATCACTTTGATTATGACATTTCATCAAACACCTTTCGGGCATGAAATGCCTAAGTATCTAGATCAAATTGATTAAGTCTAATCTAACATTAGGAATAAGAGATAAGCCTAGAATATGAATGATTTAACACTAAACATCCTAAATCATCACTTTATCACCCTAAATCACCCTAACCCATGAATTCTAAAAGTAACTACTCACTAATAGACATGAAGAACTTCAAAATCATGGATTATTCAAAGTTAATCATGCTTAGTGATCAGGATAATCAATAAACACAAACCAGATAGATTAAAAGAAAAACTAAATTTTGAATCTTTCACCAAATGAGTATATATTTTCCAAAAAAACCATATTCCTCTTAAAAATTAGGTTTAAAGAGTATATATAGTAGCTTGAAAAAGAACCAAGTCAACCCAAAAAACTGGACCAACCCATAAAAATACATTCTCTGCATTCCTAGCGACCTGTCTATCCCGCTAGGAGAAGGTCGCTAGGACACTTAGTCGCCACCATGCTTTAAAAAAACTGTAGCGGCCTTGCATGGTCGCTACGGATGTCGCTAGGGCATCCGCAAAAGTCCCTAGAGACCTTGCTTGGTTGCTATGTCAATGTCGCAAGAGCTTTTAGAATTTTTCAGCTCCTCTGGTCTGTAGCAACCTCTTCATATCGCTATGCATGTCGCTATAGAGCCCTAAAGTTATTCTCGCGACCTGTCTAAGTCGCTACACCAAAGTCGCTACAACACTTGGTCGATTTGAGATGGGGATCTCGTAGCGGCTTCCACTAGTCGTTATTATGGTCGCCACGACTCCCTGAAACTCCTTCTAGCGACCTCTCATGGTCGCTACACTCAGACCGCTACGACACTTGGCTGGGGAAATCACACTTTTGCCTCAAACTTCTCTTCCTTGGCCTCAAATGCCTTCAAACTCACCAATAAGAATCTCCAACACCTGATATAGACAAATTCAATGCAACCTAAACATGTATAAATGCTAGTCTAAATGATGAAAATATACAAGGATAAATAATCAAAACAATGTAAATATGCAAAAGATAAATAGCACAATGCAGTTTATGGTTATCTCAGACCAGATGAGTTTAGAATAATAAGGGATCCAACAGGATATACACGAGCAATGGATGGACAAATTATCAATGCATCTAAGGAAGATATAGCAGACATACTTGCAATGGCCAGTGGATCATGAAACCTCTTTAGACAACAACAACATGACAACCGTGCAGATAAATAACAACATAGTATAGATCGACACACCATTGCTTCCGTTGATTGATACTCACCTTATAGAGGACTTCGCCAGTTACAAAGCAGAACCTGAAGTATTTGATAGAGATAATTTTGATTATGGGGAAGAAAGAGATGAGTATGGCGTCTACAGAGAAAAATATAGTAATGCACGAGATATAGATGGCAGAATCATAAACATGTCAAAAGAAGACATCAAAGACATTCTTCAGAGAGCATACATCATTGGGCACACTCGTTTTTTGTTGGTCTAAGTACGTACAGAAATTTGATAGGACCATGCCAGAGACATAAACATACAGCATACCAGAAGTATATGACATGGTACAAGGCATCTACAGAGCCCAGGAGATGTTGATGGATGACTACTAGAAAAGGATTGATGATATCTATTACCCATTCAACAACAATATTAGATGGTTAACTATGTGCATGGAGGAGATGAAGCAAAAGATGGAATCTACTCATCATATGATTTAGAGACATCACGCGAATGGAGCATACGAACCACCATCGATCGACGGACGAGCTCGACCATCGATCGACCCTTCATACGGACCATTTAGACAGAGGCTGGTAACCGAGAAGCTTCTGGAATATAAAATTGATGGAGTTTTTGCATCTCAAGGCATGATGATGGAAGATATCTCTAGGAGATTGGATGATATATCCATACCCACAGATAGCAAGATTGGCTAGTTACACAAACACGTTGATAACCTTCAGGAGTTAGTCAAATTAAGATCACCAAAGAGAACATGGACAGACAAAGAACCAGAGGTGAATAATCCATAATAAGGTTCATTGGTACCTAGTTCTCGATAAGCAAAGAGAATGTGAACATTTGTTTTCCAACAAGTGATACTCTACCCCCTTATTAGTCAAAACAATGCTAAACGTCAAGATAAAGACTATAACGAAGCGTTGAGTGGGAGCTAACACATTATTAGGTATGTTTTAAATTTATTATATTTTCACGATTTTACTAATTTTTGTATTTTTCTTTATTTGCATTTAAAAAAAATGAAGATCGAGAACCAAGCCATTGTCCGACGACGGAGCAGAACCATCGGTCGATACCGATCACCATCGGTCAACGTCATCACATTACCATCGATCAACAGTCAAATAGAGTCTGGTATTCTTGACTGTCCTTATTAATTTCACTTATTTTTCATTTTTTTCTCACGTAACCGAGACTGGATAACACTGGGGAATGTTTAATGATATTGTTTTCTATTTTGAGTTTTATTCTTATGTGTTTTATTGAGTTAAGAAAGGGATATTGATTAGATTTAACTTTTTACTTATTATCTAACCATTCTATAGCACCATTCTAGATTTGTTGATTGAAGAGAGTACTAGAGAACAAGAGGGTCTTAATGTATTTCAATGCAAACTCTATCAAATTAAACCTACAAACAACTCTTGCCAAGGGAAGTCAAATTATAGTATTTAGGGATCAAATCCACATGGAGCGTGGGAACACAATAAACTCAATACAGTCGCGATAAAGCTAGACAAATAGATTAATAAGCAGTAAATAAACTATAGCAGATAATTGATGGATTGGTAAGTAAACAATAATAATAAATAGCTAGATCTAGGGTTTCAGGCAAGTGGATTATAGAGGATGAAAGCTAAGTGTTTAATCATAGAATTCGATATTTAATGTAAGAGATGACCAACTCTCGCTGCGAGTCTAATCTAGAGTTCTAGTTAGCTACTCTAGAACACAAGAAGTAAACACAATTTTATTGATAGATTTAATAATCACCCTAGCAATTTTATTGTTTAGCTGACCCATCAATACCATTAAAAATCCCTAAACCTAACAAGAGATCTACTCAGACATGATCTTTGTCACAAAAATCATAGATGAATATAGTAGATATAATATAAAACCAAAGGAGTTCCAGGAGAACTCTGAAGGAGTTCCTCCCTTCTCTTCTAAGCCTAGAACAATGAATAAAAGAAAGCTTAGTGCCTAAAAAATGGCATAGAAACACATAAATAGAGTTTTAAGTCGTGCAGGGGCATTCTGCTAATTTGTGGTGGCTTATGAGCTTTAGTCACTCTCGAAACAAGTTGGCCCTGTCTTCTGGGATCACTTTCAATCGAAACTAAGGCTGCACCATCCATCGACACTCATTCATGTATCGACAGCTTCCTCTCGTGAGGCAGACATACCACTCTCCAGTAAAGCGGGCATACCTTTGGCTATAGGATCCTGATTGCCTCAAACCGATGGAATTGGAAAGGTAGCTCAAAGCTCTATCTTCTATCAAAAGATCATCTCAATCGCACCGTGGGAAGGTCTCCATCTGTAGCTAAACATCTGATGCATCATCGTAGTTCTGCATCTCTAAAAGCTCCAAAATCACCAAATTTCTCAAGAACGTACCTGAAGCTGAAAATAATCTAAGTCATACTCCCAACACATATATTAGAATCTATACATGGCTGATATCATTGCACAGTAGTAGCAAATATCAGGCCCTATCAACTCCCCAGACTTCACTTTTTGCTTGTCCTCAAGCAAACATTGCAGCCTGTGAAAGAGGTTTAAAACGTGAGGACTCACACAATATCTAAGTATAACTGTCACCTTACTTTTTTGCATCCACATCTTATCAAGTCAATCACACAAAAACTTTATATACCATATCCTAGTATAGCAACCAAATCCATTCTACTAACAACCTAGTACATACTAGTCTGACTCACCCCTCTACTAATTTCATTTCTTTGCATAGAATAAAAGTGCATGCTTTACCCTAGGAGTATCGATCAAAGGAGACATGAAATCTTACCCCTGCAATTCTGGACAACCAGACACAAATTCTTCTCTGTATTTCAATGATCAATTTTGTTTAACATAAACATTATGCCATCTTCTTTTTGATTTTCTTCTTCTTTTCTTTTCTTTTCTTTTTTATTTTTTTCTTTTGCTTTTTGGGCAAAGTTGTAGGCGAATAGTGGGGTCATCGGTAATGTACATACCTCTCCCTTCCAACTATGTGTGATCTTTCCTCCGAATTAAAATAGTTAGGTCATCGGTAATGTACCTACCCCTCTGCATATCAGGAAATCATCTCAATATTTTAAGCTTTTAGGTAGATGCTGAAGAGAGAAAGAGAAGGGAACCAGAGGTGCAATGACTTGTAGCTACAGACTTGCAGAAGAAATCCGATCTAGTGTATACAAGCCCAAAGCAAGCAAATAATGGCAGGTTTAGTGTTGGAAATCAGTTTCGGTTCCTTCAATCTTTCTAAGCAAGTGTGATATAGCGGCAGGATGATCCACTTTGGTATCTCTAGTAATCTCTGCAAACAACCTTCTAAGAATAATGCTAAACTGTGGTTTGTCAATAACAAATCTTGATCATAGTCCCCTTCTTGAATCATTAAGACTTTTTGAAAAACTTATATATATATAGTAAATAAGAATCGAAACAAATCAAATAGCATCAGCGAACCTCCCCAGACTTAAATTACACTGTCCCAGTGTAATCCGTCCCAAATTGGTTAAGAAAAACAAATCCGAAGTAAATAGCTTAAGAGAAAAAGTCGATACCATACTATGATGCTCTCGTGCTTCTTTTTCCTCGTTCTCTTCTTTCCGTTCTTTCCCCCAGACTTGGATTTTTCTATCTTTGTGTGCTGTGATATCCGAGGGATGTCGATTGACACCAAGGGGGTGGTGTCGGTTGACACTGATACCAAAGGGACGCTCTTTGCATTGCTTTTATCACTAAAGTCTTTCCAAGGAGTATCTGTAGGCAAAAGATCATCAGATACCTCAATGTACGAAGCAAAATGCACCCCTTTATCTGGTAGGACAAAGACTTCAACTTAAGATATAGTGCAAGGAACCACAAGTTTCTCAACGTTGGGTGGTTTTATATGCTTAGGGAAAACAAGGTATGGGATCTCCGCCTTATTCAATTTTTCCACAATTGGTCTCGCCTCAGGCTGACAAACAAGAAATGCATCTTCCAATGAATGTCTATTGCCTCTATGCTCCCGTGCCGAGTCTGTAGAGTAAAGCGGATAACTCAATTTTTACGTTCTTGAGGGGTGTTGACCGACAACAGGTATCTGTATCGGTCGATGCAGAAGTTGTAGTGTCGATTGATCCAGAAGGTGTAGTGTCGACCGATGCTGAAGTCTTAGGGTCGATCGAAGCTAAGATCGGATCACAAATATCATCTTCTTCTGCTCTGCTCGACTCTCCAGAGATATTTTCTTCATTACTCTCTACCATAATGGGGTCTACAGAGTGGCTATGATTTTTTTCTTGACTTTTTTCATCCTCAGCAATCTGTTGAATCTGAATATCAACTTCTTGACATTAGTGTTTAAAGCTTCAATTTTCCCATCCAGCTTAGTGTAGATAGCATCCAGCTTCTCTTTGAAATATTCAGACAACTTCTGTTGACCCTCTAGAATTTGTAATACCATGGATTCCAACTTGCTCTCTTGCGGTGCTGCAGCGTTTTTGAGAAAGCTGTTGAGGAACACCTTTTTGACGTCATTCCAGGAAGTGAGAGATCCTGGCTGCCGTTTCTTGAATCATCTAGATGTATCCCCAGAGAGAGTGTGAGGGAAAACTTTGCAGAGTATGGATCCTTCTGAAGCTTCATGCCCATCGACACTCGAGACTATATCCTCAAGTTGTTTGATGTGATTCCTGGGATCCTGGTGAGGAAGACCTTGAAAAAGATGTCGATCTGCCCAATCATGCCAGCTACTATCTAGATCAAAGTCATTCATCTCAGCAACATCAATTGCATCAGTGATTACTTACCCATGTGCATAAATCAATTATCTTGCACTGTTGCGAGCGCAACCTTCTTCGTCTTGTAAAACACTATTCTTGTCAAAACTCAGTATTAGTACCTCATCTTTCTCTGTCTTCCTGCAAATATTATTGATCGACGGTGAAGTGTGGGTGTCGATCGATGTCATGATGTTAGTATCGGTCGCGGTGAAGTATTGGTGCCAATCGATTCTCGCTTCCCTTTGCTACCGATCACTGCTTGGAGGGTGTCGACTGCCCTCGTAGACTTATGGATCGTGCACGAATCATCATGTTCCTTTTTTGAAGAACCAAAAAATCATCTCTTGATTGCTTCCTGGTACTAATATGTATGTACCTGAAACACAAGAATTTTTTTTATGTAAGTAAAATAATATAGAAAAATACCTAGACTAATTCAAACAAATTGAGTCTAATGGCAAATCCTTACTACCCGTCAACATCGCCAAATTTGACAGAAGGGTTTTTATGTATTTCAATACAAACTCTATCAAATTAATCAAACGAACTACTCTTGCCAAGAGAGGTCAAATTATAGTATTTAGGGATCGAATCCACAAGGAGCATGGGCACACAATAAACTCAATACAGTCACGATTAACCTAGGCAAATAGACTAATAAGCAGTAAATAAACTATAGCAGATAATTGATTGATTGGTAAGTAAAAAATAATAATAAATATCTAGATCTAGGGTTTCAGGAAAGTGGATTATAGAGGATATAAGCTAAGGGTATTAATCATAGAACTTGATATCTAATGTAAAAGACAACAAGCTCTCGCTGCGAGTCTAATCTATTGACTAAGTCCGATGTCTCAGCTCTCGTTTGTTGACACGGAATGACTATCGATCGATGGAAATTATCTTGTGTCAATAGATAGTCTCTTGAGTCAAGCTTTATCACCTAATTCGATAAGTTCACTAAATTAACCAAATCATCTCTCATTTTTTTTCTAGGAACATAGCTAAACATGATTAATTCTGGTAGTAGACCATGCTCTCTCTTCCGCCTAACTATCCTATGATCAGGGTTCTAGTTAGCTACTCTAGAACACAAGAAATAAACACAATTCTATTGATAGATCTAATAATCATCCTAGCAATTCTATTGTTTGGCTAATCCATCAATACCATTAATAAACCATAAACCTAAAAAGATATCTACTCAGACATGGTCACAGAAAACATAGATGAATAGAATAAATATAATATAAAACCAAAAGAGTTCCAGGAGGAATCTGAAAGAGTTTCTGGCTTCTCTCCTAACCCTAGAACAATAAATACAAGAAAGATTGCTGCCTAAACAATAGAATATAAACACATAAATAGGTTTTATTTGGTGCAGGGGTATTCTTGTAATTTATGGGGCTTCTGGGCTTTATTTTGTATTGAAACAAGTCTGGCCTGTATTCTGGGATCATTGTTGATCGACACTGGCTGCGCCGTCGATCGACTCTCATTCATCTCTCGACAACTTCCTTTCGCAAGGCAGACTCTCTAGTAAACTGGGCATAACTTTGGTTGTAGGATCCTAATTGACCTCAAAGAAGTAAAATTGGAAATCTAACTCAAAGCTCTATCTTCATTCAAAATGTTAGCTCAATCTCACCATGGGAAGATCTCCATCAATAGCTAAACATCAAACGCATTTGCGTATTTCTGCATCTCTAAATGCTCCATATCACCAAAGTTCTCCATAACGTACCTGGACCTGAAAATACTCTAATACATACTCCAAACACATATAATAAACTATAAATAAGGCTAATATCATGGAACAATAGTGGTAAGTGTCAGGCCCTATCAGATAACAAAGTGGATCATCCTGCCACTATATCACACTTACTTAGAAAGTTTGAGGAAACCAAAGCTAACGTCAAATCTAATTTGACTTATTTGCTTACTTTGGGGTTTTCATACATTGAATTGGATTCCTCTAGCAATTATGGGAGGTAAAATTATCTGTGCTTCTGATTCCCTTCTCTCTCTCTCTCTTTGGCATCTATAAAAATAATTGAGATGATTTCCTAAAAGATGCAGAGGGGTAGGTAAATTACATGTAACCCTGTTATTCTAATTCATAAAGGAATGATCACACACTGTGGAAGCGAGGGGTAGGTAAATTACCTGTGACCCTATTATTCACCTACAGTTTGTCAAAAGAGAGAGAGGAAAAAAAAAGAAAGATAAACAAGATGGACTATATAAGCATTATTGATTCATTAGAATTTAAAAAATATATATAAAGAGATTCACAGAAGAGAGAAAGACAGAAGAAAAGAATCAGAGAAGGATGCATGTGTGTTCAGATACTTTCAGGGGTAAGAGCCCATGTGTTCTTTGATCGATACTCCCACGGTAAAGCCTGCACTTTTATTTTATGCAAGAAATGAGGTTAGTAGAGGGGTGAGTCAAGCTAATATTTGCTAAGTTGTTGGTAGCATGAATTTGGTTGCTATACTAGGATAATGTATATAAAGTTTCTCTAAGATTGACTCTTGTTTGATGTGGTTACAAAATAGTAAAAGTGATAATGATAATCTATAAATTATGTGAGTTCCTGTGTTTTCAAACCTCTTCCATAGGTTTAAACTTGTTTCGGTTAAGCACAAGCAAAATGTTAAGTCTGGGAGAGTTGATATGTCCTAATTTTACAAATTTTAGACCATATTATAGGCCCTATTTGGAGCCTGTTATTTGTGTCTAGGATATGTTTTAGAGCCTTTTCAGGTTCAGGTACATTTTGGAGCATTCTAGAGATTATGAGGCTTTCTGGAGTTTAGAGAAAGAGGAAACCCGTACCTGGTCAAATTCAGAAAGGTACGATTGAGACAGAGCATTGAGTCGATCGACGACACACACTTGCCGTCGATCGACGGTCAATGCGTAGTAACCCAACTCACAAAGTATCCGACTTGAAGCTCAAGTCACAAATATTACAAGATTGCCGCTGAACGAGTTTTCCCTAGTTTATACTATCTTTGCTAGTGTTTTATGCAAAGATATACTTTTACAAGCTTTGATACTTTTCATAACAAACATAGTAGTTTACAGTTTTTGGGGAGAAGATCAAGACTTCCTGTAACTTTGTATTGGAACCCCACTTTCTATCCTTTTTCTTTATCTTGTGCATTATTTCATGTTTATGATTATGTTCTGCATAGCTATGTCTGAGTAGTCACCTTGTTAGATTTAAGGTTTATTAATGGTTTTGATGGATTAGCCAAACAATAGAATTGCTAGAGTGATTATTCGATCTATCATCAGGATTATACTTATTGCTTGTGTTCTTGATTAGTTACCTAGAACCTTGATCTCAGGATAATTGACACTGCAAGAGTATGATTATTACCTGACTAAATCCTACTGAGCTTAAATTACTAGGTACAATCAAGACAATGATCTATTGATTCTAAGTGAAGCAATCAAATCTGGTCGTTTAATGCTTGATTAAGAAAGCCATCGATCGACGGTCATTCTAAATTTGCACACGAAAGTTGTAGACTATGAGCATAGCCAGATGATAGATAGAACTAAATATCTTTACTAATTGAATTCGTGTTCTACAATTGAAAACCCCTTGGCTTTTATTCATTTTAATTCACTACTTGAAACCTTGGATCTAGTTATTTTATTACTTGTTTAAAAACCAACAATCTCTCGGTTTACTTATTCTAAAGTCTTATTAATTGCCTAGCATAACTAAGTTGATTATCAAATCTATTGTGTGTCCTCGCTCTCTGTGGATTCGACCTTAAGTACTACATTTGAACCTCTTATTTGCGAGAGTTATCAGTAGCTCTACATTTGAACCTCTTATTTGATATATGATATTTTCAAGTTTAGACATTTATGTGACACCTTGACCACTACCGTAAGTGGACCCCACACTTCTCACTCGGTCTGTGGAGTCCAAAGGCCGAGCCAGTGTTTCTCAATGGCATAAAAGATTTCTTTATTGATTTTATAATCATCACATTGTTTTTTTGCATTTTTGGCATAACTCACACAATATCAAAAATCACTTCCGATAGGTCACCCATCGTTCCACTGCTACAACTCAAACATGCTCAACTCCGAAGTTATTTTTAAATAATCAACCAAAAAAATAAATGCACTTTCATGATATAGGTAAAAAAATAAAATTGTTAAGTCTTTCAACAAAAACTATCACATATGATAAATGAGGATGTTACAAGCACTCCAATCATAGATATTTCATCCCATCATTTCACCCCATGATTGTTATCTATATTAGTGTTAGCCCACATAGAGCTCCTCACTTGCCTGGCCACTTGTACCGCTCTGATAGTACCCTCCCGTGTGCCCCCACATCCACTACTCGGCCCATGGGTCTCACCACTCGTCTGAAAGTAGTGAACGTTAATTTTTGAGAGACTTAGACTTTCTTTTTACTGGTTTTTTCAATCACTACATTATATTTCTCCATTCTTTGTCCTCACTTGCAATGGTAACACCAATCACTCCCAAAATGTTACTTTTGTTTCTACCACTCTAGCTCAAACATGCTTAATTCTTTAGCTTTTTGGGACAAAGTATAAGTGCAATTTGGTGACACAGAAAATCAAATCAAGTCTTATTAAGACTTCAACATGAACCAACATCTGCTAGTATTCATGATGTTATAATTGACCCCAAATAAAGAGTACAACATCCATGTTGCGCACCAAGCCATATCCATAACCGCCGCTTTGGTCAGAAGAGAGATGGTTAAACAGCTCTAATACCACTTACAATGCTCCAGCCGTCACTGTCAGTGGGCTTTCACGTCAGCTCACTAAGACTATGGGTCCCACACCCACATGGGGGCCGGTGCATTATTTTTTGGAGATTCGAAAGATTTTTTTATTAACCCTACAATCACTTCATGATCTTCGAAAACAATTAAGTAACTCACGCACACTTGGAGAAATGACCTTAAAATAAATGCACTTCGGTAACTTTGGTAAACAAATCAATACTTTTAGACCTTTCTAGATATACTACTACAAATCGGGATAAATCAGGATGTTATATTGACATTCACTCACAATGCGCAACGTCCTTGTTACATTCCATGATCGTCACCCATATTAGTATGAACTGTTACAAGGCTAGTGACTTGTCTAGTTTCTCTCTTATACCATGTCTATCGGAAAATAGCCATTAAAATGTCAAAATGACCATAATATGTTTCATTAAAGAGGACAAGACAATTATATCATTACTTTATAGACATATTATAAGCAAATAAATATTCTGTAGAAAAAACGAAATTTTTTTATTTTCGGAAAAGTTTACAAATATTTTTATTTTCTATTTTTGTTTTGAACAGTTTTTTGAATTTGTTTTTGATTTTTTTAGAAAACTATTTTTCTTAATAGAACTTTATGGAGACTTTCCTAAATATGTATTATATCTTTTTAATTATGAGTTTTGGAAGACCATTTTGAAGGTGTATAATATCTTTCTGAATCTGAATTTATGAAAACATTCATCATATGTATAATATATTTATAATATTTAGGATTATATTGATATATATATATATATATATATAATATCTTTATAAAAAATTTTAAAACTTTTTACTGTGTATTTAAAATATATTCTTAAAAATTTATTTATGAAGACCTTCATGAATATATATATTTATTCTTAAATTTTCTGACACCTTCATGAATTTGATCTAAAATTTATAAAGATATTATACATATTTAAAAGCATTTTTGAAAAGTTTTGAGAGATTTTATATAATGAATAATATATTTTTAAAAAATATGCATATAAATAAAATTCAGGAATATGACATACGAATTTCAGAATAAATGTCTATATATATATATATATATATAGGTTATAATTAAGAAGTCTATTTACACATTTATGAAAAGTATTCTTGGATTCAAAAATTTTAATACAAAATTCAGAAATATATCATACAAGTTAAGGAAGGTTTTCCCAAAACAATTCATGAAGGTATCATGCATATTCACGAAGATCTTCCTAAATATATTTTTCAAGAAAATCAGTTTTCTGAATTTTTTTTGAATTTTTGAATTCTTTTAATCAAATATATATATATTTTTGATCTTTTATATTTTTATATATTTGAAAATATTTAATTAAAATTATAAACAAGAAAAAAATTGTCAGTTAACTCTTTAGTAAAATATGTTTTGGTCCTTTTGACTTTGGGTTAGAATAAAAATTAAAAGAGTTATTAGGATGTTTGCCCAATATTAATAGACTAGATTTGTTAGATTTTCCTCAACTTCAAAATAAGTAATTTATAATTTGACTTAAAAAAATTGTACTTTATTTTTGACGTAACGAATTTTTACTTACTGTCATGATCAGACACTAAACCATGGAAAATTATTTCAAAATTTGCGTGACATCATGGATTACCACATAAGAAAGATTTTAATTATTCGTTTAATTGATGGAGATTTATTACAACATGTATTTCTTTGTTAAACACGGAAAAGGCACAATTTGACGGTCTACAAATGAAACAAATATCAGACGCAAATTATACAGGACTTAGCCTTCGCTACAAGATCTGGCCTAGGTAAACTATAGTCAATCTGGTAGCCAAGCGAGAAACCCGGTAATGGAAGTCATCTTGAAAATGAAAGAAGTACAAGTTGACGGACGGCAAGTCAAAATAAATATGGAGCCATCTATAATACCATACTGAATATGGAGTCTTCCAATCACGTTGCTTGACTTTACCGTAGACTCAAGCCAGACCGTTCCAGAACTATGGACCATGTCTGCCTACACTGCAATGACCCGCTCCCCATGTCAGACCCGGGGTTAAAAGTGTAGTGTTATGGATACCCGTCTACTCATTTTAGACCTACATGCGTGTCCCATTACTTGTCCTACGAGTCATTGGACACATAACCTTCTCTGAAGTATAAACCCAACCATATCCATTGCTTTTACTTACAGTCCTGTGCACAAGGTAAATGGAAAGGGATGCCATGAGTCAATGGGTTACTCAAAGAAGCTTTTAGAGACCAGTTTCCCCGCATGATCCTCTATACTATTCAATGCGAAACGAGAACTGACTAGCCATCAATCAAACAATGACCGATATCCGCGCAAAGTAATGGACTCAGTCATTATATAGGTGATCTAGACCTTTAATCAACGAGTGCCCTTAAGCCAACCGCCTAGACACCCCATGATTCACTACCCTTTGCCCAACTGGCATACGCCTAGGGATGTTAATGTAGGGTAAAATAACTCAGTCCAGCCCAACCCACAAATAACCCAACCCAATTTATACCCAACCCGCGAAAACCCAAAAACATTAAAGATGAAATCCAAACCCAGAAAATAACCCAGTAGGATATAGGTTTACCCATGGGTACCCAAATTACTATTTTATTTATTCTAAAAATATCATATAGAATATTAATATCATTAACATGAGCTTTAATATTTAAACAAGATTTTGTAGTTTTGACGGGAAAACTCGTTTTTGCGGTTTTGGCGGGAAAAACTCGTTTTTGCGGTTATGGCGGGAAAATTCATTTTTGCGGCTTTGGCGGGAAAACTCATTTTTGCGGTTTTGGCGGAAAAACTCATTTTGCGGTTTTGGCGGAAAAATTCATTTTTACAGTTTTGGCGGGAAAACTCATTTTTACTGTTTTGGCAGGAAAACTCCTTTTGCGGTTTTGACGGAAAAACTCATTTTTGAGGTTTTGGAGGAAAAACTCGTTTTTGCGGTTTTGACGGGAAAATAGTTTTTGTAGGAAACTCGTATTTGCGGTTTTGGTGGGAAAACTTGTTTTTACGGTTTTGGCGGGAAAACTTGTTCTTACGGTTTTGGCGGAAAAACTCATTTTTACGGTTTTGGCGGGAAAACTCATTTTGCGGTTTTGCGGAAAAACTCATTTTTGCGGTTTTGACGGGAAAACTCATTTTTTCGGTTTTGGAGGAAAAACTCGTTTTTGCGATTTTGACGGGAAAATAATTTTTGTAGGAAACTCGTATTTGCGGTTTTGGGGGAAAAGCTCATTTTTTACGGTTTTGGCGGGAAAACTTATTTTTACTGTTTTGGCGGGAAAACTCATTTTTATGGTTTTAGCGGGAAAACTCATTTTGCGGTTTTGACGGAAAAACTCATTTTTGCGGTTTTGGAGGAAAAACTCGTTTTTGCGGTTTTGACGGGAAAATAGTTTTTGCAGGAAACTCATATTTGCGGTTTTGGTGGGAAAACTTGTTTTTGTGGTTTTGACACGCAAACTTGTTTTTGCGGTTTTAGTGAAAAAAACTTATTTTTACAATTTTTATATAATTTATTTAAAATGGTGAAAAACATTATAATATAATTAAAACCCACGGGTACCCTATTAGCCTTTTGTATTTACCCAACATAAATATGGGTTTGAAATTTTATACCAATATTTAACCCAATTAATTTTAGGTGGGTAAATACTCAACCCATTATTAGTGGGTTTGGGTAAACCCATGGGTAATTGCCCATGTTAACATCCCTACATACGCCCAACAAGCACTCACCAAACTGGCCCTCATAAAATTGGCACTCGCCAAATTGGAACTCCCCAAACCGGCACTCGCCAAATCGGCACGCCAAACCGGCACTCGCCAAATTGGCACGACAAACCGGCACTCGCCGAGTTGGAACACGTCACAATACGACATAAACTCAAGTCTATTCGACAGCGTCATAACGCCCTACAATCTTATTTTTCATTCTTATCATCATTCATTCTTATCGAGATTCATTCATACCGACTGACCTCACTCTAGACGCCATTCGTTCTCGTGTCACACTCAATTCAACTTGCATAACACATCATTCTGATTCAGGTTTGCTACACTCATCTATGAACCTATGTTGAATTCTTTCTAGCAATCTAGCTCAATAAAGACAATCATGTCAAGCAATCACAGCAATCAAATAATCAAACAACAATCAATCTCTCACATCAACACAATGCAATTCATTAAGTTCGTTTAACACGATGAGCGTTCTTATGCAATATGAATCATGCAGCTAAATTCCTAATATCCATTATATTCTATCAACCGAACTGAAAATAGGTCTAATTAATCCTAATTCACACCAAACAGGATAGAAGAACATCAGAATAAACTGGGTTAGAAACACCTCACCTGGAATAGATCTAAACATATCTGGAACACAAAGGAATAGATCTTAAAAAGGGAATGAAGAACAAGCAGAGAAAAACAAAATAAAGCACTCGGACTCTGCTGGTGGCTTGGGATCGACGGCCTTGGCTTAGAGGCAGACAATGAGGCAGCTGGGCTTGGGCGCGAACGGAGAAAAGAGAGAGAGAGAGAGAGAGAGAGAGAGAGAGAGAGAGAGAGAGATGCGAGGTCGAGGCCAAGAGAGAGAAAGAGAGAGAAAAGGGAGCAACCTTAACGGATAGGGTTTTCAATCCTCTCTTGATCAAAGCAGGGCTTTGCTCTAGACTTGTGATTGGAGAGAAGAGAGAGTGAGGCTTCCTATTTATCAGAAAACAAGGGGAGGCCCTAGGTTTACCCCTAACAGGCCGTGGAACTAGCGAGCTTTTCGTCTAAAATCAAGAAATATTTGGCCACAGGTTTTGGCCGTTACAATTCTCTCCCTGTAAATCGGAATTCGTCCCCAAATTCCAATCTCAAACTTCAAACATGACGGCCAAAAAAGAAAGACATTGAACACACAACCAAGGGAGTCATACAATGCGAAAATGGACTTTTACACAAACACCTTTTTTTAAGAAAACCAACAAAAAAATTTGGCTTGGAAAGACATCGTGCAAGTAAATGGATCGGATTAGAACCTTAGTAGAAGAATAAATATATTTGGTGGCTCTGAAATACTGATTCCTTAAGTTAGCACTTAGGGAACTTAACCCTGCCTCTGATATATATTGTAACGACCAGATCCTCCTTGTCCGATATGAGGTTAAGAGCGTGCTATTATGGACACACATCTACTCATTTTAGACCTACCAGCGTGTTCCATTACTTGTCCCAAGAGTCATGGATGCATAACCGTCTGAGAAGTACGAACCCAACCATATCCATCACTTCTACTTACTGACCCGCACAAGGTTAATGGAAAGGGAGGGCATGAGTAAATGGATTACTCAGTGAAGCGGTTGAAGACCAGTCTCCCCGCATGAACCTTTATACTATTCACTCTGAACTAACTAGCCACTGACAATCAAGCAATAAATGATATCGACACATCAAAAATGTAATGAACTCAGTCATTACCACATATATATTTATACTAACGTGATCTAGACCTCTAAAACTCTAATCCACGAGTACCCCAAGCCAACTACCCGGACTCCCCGTGATTCACTACTCTCCGCCAAACGGCATACGCCCATCCAACAATCGACAAACCGGCACTCACAAGCTGGCACTAACCAAACTGGCACTCGCTAAACCGACACTCGCAAAACCAACACTCCTCAAATTAGCACTCGCAAAATCCACATGCAAACCAGCACTCACCAAACTGACACACCTCACAATATGACACAACGTCATTTCTCTTCGACGACGTTATAATGCCCTACAATCTTATCTTTCTATCTTAACCAGGTTCATTCTTATCGATTTCCAATCATATCGACATACCTAACTCTAGGCGCCACATGTTCTCGTGTCACATTCAATTCAACTTGCATAACACATCATTCTGATTCAGGTTTGCTACATTGATCTACCAACCTATGTTCGATTCTTTGTAGCAACCTAGCTCAATCAATACAATCATGTCAAGCAATCACAGCAATCAATCAAACAAAAATCAACCTCTCACATCAACACAAAGGCTGTTCATTATGTTAGTTTAACAGTATGTGCATTCTTCTGCAATATGAATCATGCGTCTAACATTCTAACACCCATCATGTTCTATCAACCTAACTGCAAAAAAGTCTAACCAATCCTAATTCTAACACCAAACATCATACAAGAACATGAGAACAAATTGGTTCAAAACACCTCACCTGGAATAGATATGAACAAATCTGGAACACAAAAAAAATAGATCTAAAAAAGGGGACGAAGACCAAGCAGCAAACAGCAACACCAAGAAATTGGTGGCTCACAATCAACGGTCATCGTCTTAGAGGCGACAACGTGGCGGCTGGGCTCGAGCGCAGACGCAGAAAAGAGAAAGAGAGAGAAGATATCTCTTAAGGATTTTTTAGCCACACCATGTTCCACCAAAATCGTGTAATTCTTATGGTAGAGAATTAAGTTAATTTCTTCCATTTGACGAGTCTATGATGATTACAAGCTAAAGATTAAAGTGTTAAGATCAAAATAAGAGAGAGAGAGAGAGAGAGAGAGAGAGAGAGAGAGAGAGAGAGAGAGAGAGAGAGAGAGAGAGAGAGAGAGAGAGAGAGTACCAAGAAAGATAATTGGATATAAAGTGGGAGCAACGCTTTCAAAGAATTGTATTGAAAGAGTTTAACTTTTCGATGCCGTTTTCATAACGCTCATATTTAATACTATAAGGCTTGTTTAGCACTAATCATGCAGATGAACTAATTTCAATTGGACAACTAACCCTCCGATCTTTAAAAAAACTAATTTTTATTAGGAAATATCATTTTATAATGATTTTGTAGGATACGATCTGGACACTAGTCCGAACCCAGGCTCACACGACTCGGGCCGATAGGGGACATGGATCTGGTCGGTTATATTTTAGTTCATATCATGTTTAAGTAATATCAAGTGAAGTTCTAACCAGGGTTCTCTAACTACTCAATCAAACACGCAGAAGCAAAGAAATCCATATGGTCGCTTTGTATCATAATGGATTTTATACTTATGATCATTTCGATCTTATAAAATACTTGACCTAAATGATTTGAACACCACTCAAAACCATCGGCCTCTTATCTTGCGTTAACCCAGACCATCCTTAGAACCTGCCACGATCAATGAGGCATAAGCAATCAAAAATATTGCTTAGTGACGTGAATCATTCCGCCTAAAAGGATAGTCCCAATAATTCTAACATGATATTGATCCTAAGTCTTTTAACGCCTATAGCCCCATGGACAAAAACGAGTACATCTGACACTTGGCCTCATGGTTTAGGTCCGCTAGGTATGGTTCATTCCCTAGGGAAATTTGTAACGACCCGCTCCCGAAGTATTTTTGTTTTTGAAGAAAATGGATCATGTGAGGTTTTATTATTCGAAGAGATTATTATTCTAAGTGGGAAACAGTTGAAAGCGTTGAAGGTTGGGACAATTAAGCTGGATTTTGACTAAGTGTCTGATGTTCAATAAGAAGTTAGAATAATTGATGTTTAGGCTGAATGACGGTAAACTGATCACAAAATGATCAAGGACTAACTAAGAAATGGAACGCCGATAAAGTTAATTAATGTATGTTAAGCCATAGGACAATTGTTGTTTCAAATAAGGAAAGTTTGACTAAGTTATCATAGTGAAATTTTTCATAACCTTATAAAAGGGTTGTTCGGCTCTCATTCTTCATAGAACTCATAAACCAGAATTAGAGATAAGTAAGAGTAGAAACAAAGTTCTAGAGAGAAGATTTTGAGAAGAAGGATTGAACAAGGAAGAGCAGAGGAGTTCTTCGCCAGAAAATGTAGAAGGTTCAAAGTCTTTGATCTTTTAAGATCAATTGAGGTGAGGATGTGATTCTTGGCAACCTATTAACATATTGTTTAGGAAACTAGATCTTGATATGCTAGGTATGAATGAATAATGCGTTTTATGGAAAGCTCATTCTTCAGTCTTAGGATATAGCATGCTAGATTGTGTGTCTTGATGGTAAATTTGAATGGGATTGTAAATGTAGAAACATTTGATTTGATCTAAATTGAATGACATGTTAAATGAAATATTGTTAAGGAATCAAATTAAATGAATGAACTTAAATTAGAAAAGTGTAGGTTTAAGTAAATAAAATTAGACAAGAAAAGTATGTGGTTAATGATAGGTCCTAATATTTACCAATTGTATGCCATGTTATAGCCCTTATTTACAGTATATTATATATGTCTAGAGTGTTTTAGAGTATTTTGAGGTTCATGTACGTTTTGGAAGACTTTGGTGATTTAGGAGCTTTTTGAGATACATAACTGCGCAGACGCGTCAGAAGTTTAGCTATGGATATAGACCTTCCCAATGGTGAGATTGAGATGATATTTTACACAAGATAGATATTTAAGTTACTTTTCCAGTTTCACCGGGTTGAGGTCAATAAGGATCCTAGATCCAAAGTTATGTCCATTTTATTGAAGAGTGGTCCATCTACCTCGCGACAGGAATTTGTCTAGGAGATGAAGAAATGTCGATCGAGAAAATACCCTTGGTGTCGATCGAAGGTGATGTCATAACATGGGCCAAGTATTTATATGATAAAAACTAAGCCCAAAAGCTGCCGAAAATTACCATAGTGCCCCTGACCGACTTTAAATCCTATTTATGTGTTTTCTAAGCCATTGTATAGGCTACGCTTTCTTTGATTCATAGTTCTAGGGTTAGGAGAAAATTTAGGAACTCCGTCAGGGTCCTCCTGGAACTTCTTATATATATATATATATATAGATTCATATATGATATATGTTTCTCTCATGTCTGAGTAGATTCATCTGCTAGGTTTACGTTTTCTAGGGTTTTGATGGATTACAAAACCATAGAACTGGTAGGTGGATTTATTTTATCCTTCACTAGTATTGTTCTTACTGCTTGTGTTTTAGAGTAATTAACTAGAACACTGATAATAGGATAGTTAGGGGCACGCGAGAGCATGGTCTATTACATGAACATAATCCTGTTAAGCTAGGTTGTTAGATACATACGAGAGTTGTTCTAGGAATTCTAGTGAACATATCGATCAGTTCGATAACACTTGCCTAAGGCAGTGTCGATTGACGTTCATACCTTAGCATCAGTTGACACTTAATCCATGTTAACACACAATATCTGAAACACTGGACTTAGTCAATAGATTAGACTCGCAGCGAGAGCTGGTCGTCTTTTGCATTAGACATCAAGTTCTAGGATTGGTACATAAAAGTAGATATAAATGGCTAGTAAAATGAAAATGGTTGAGTATAAGAATAGAATGTTAGGTCGCTAGAACGGAACTGAATGTTAAGTTGCTAGAACGAAATGAAATGCTAGGTTGCTAAAATGGAATTCATTGTTAATATTAGATATGATACGGGGTTACATGTGGACGGTTTTGAGCATCATGACTGAGTATTTTTCTATGCTCATGCCTCCTTTGGTGATGAAGGTAATGTTTGTTTTTCTGGACCGGAGTAAGAGGCTATAAAGACCATCGGGAAAAAGTGTTTTAAATTGGGGCAATGTTCTAGGAGTTTTGATCAAACCATCTTATTGCAATGCTATGGATTTTATGGACTTGGTCTCAAATTTCATTAATAAAGATGCAGTATTTCTTCGTATTCTTCCTTTTAAAAATTGGTCAGATCTTAAGAATTTTCAACGTGGTTTTCCAATTCTTTCCGGTCGGGTGTTTCAAAATGCCTTGGAGAATTCTTCCCATCTGTTGGCTGCCTCGACCAGTCGTCTAGAAACTTATTCAACCGATCATCCATTTAGCCTCGACCAAGCATACAGACATACATAGGGTCAATAAGAATATAGCCGATCATGTCAAGGTTGGCCTATAAGCTGAATGGTAGTTAAGTGAACTGGCCATGTCTTCGATAATTAGACCGGACGAGTACTTGATTGGATTAGATCAAGGGCTAGATAAGAATATTCCGCTGCGTGTAAATAGAAATGATCTAAGCTATGAAATGACTAAGATGGTCTTAAGCTAAGATCAAAGATAGCCCATGCATTTAGGCATAATTATAATTAAGGGCGAAAAATTTAGAGGTACGGTCAGTGTATGGACCGAGCGACGTAACGCTTTGACCGCTGCATAGTCGGCCGGGTTTGGGTGTTACAAGTTGGTATCAGAGCATGCTTGATCCTGTTCAGGAAAATGCTCAGAGATAGTGGGGTTATGGGTGGTCACCACACATCCGGCTGTGGGCTCTCACGGGTGGAAAAGGAAAGAAGTCCCGGAAGGGCAAGGAGGTAGCTCAGGCATCCAGACCTGTGGATGCATTGGAGCTGAATTCGCAAGAGGACTTGCCTACTCAGCTGGAGGGATAGATCAATGCAGCTGAATTGCTAGTTAACCATCTCAATCATACTGAAGTCCAGATGTGTACAGCCATGGAGCAGATGAATGAAGCTGGAAAGCAGCTGAATGAAGCTGGAAAGCAGCTGGAGCTGGACCAGGAAGAGGAAGTGGAGTCTTCCTGTGCTGGTAACTGAGTTGATAAGGAAAATGTTACAATTGGTGGAAGACTTAGGCCGGTTGACCAGGTATATGAACCTTCCATGAAGGAAGTGTTGGAGGAGCTCAAGCTGATGAAAACTCAAATGCTGGTAATGACTCAAGTGTTCACACCGATTGTGAACACTTCGGTGGGACAAACCACTCAAGCTCAAGTAGTAGCTCAAAAGGTTATTGCCCGAGTTGCACCTGTATCCGAGGTGGTTCAGCTGAACCCACAATTTAGAGAAGCTAGGAAGGTGGACTACTTGAGCTTATTGGAGCACATAACACGCCTTGGTACCAAACACTTTGCTGGAAGTGTTGATCCTGTGAAGGACAGTGCTAAACGATGTTAAGTTCAACCAAAATTTCTTCTCGACACTAAGACGATTAGTAAACCTTGATAACGGTGAGCCGAGAGAGAGTTGAGGTTTGTAAGGTATCGTGCTTGAGGACGGGAAAGTTCTGAGACGAACCGCTTAGCCATGATACAGTCTCCAAGAGCAAGATCCTGAAACGAAAAGGTTGGTCGATCTAGTTATCGAAAGTAATGAACGGGTTCAAGAATAGAAGCATTGAAAACTTGCTTTATGAACGATCTAACCAATGGATGTGACATGGACCTGAGAGTGGCTGCGTTTGAAAGAAATGATCAATACTCTACTGAGGAGAAGTGTCATTCCTTGGTGGCCATTCAAAACAAGTGAGTAATATTCAATGTTAAATATAGATTAAGGGAGACACTACATGACTAGTACACTAGTGGACTTTTGATCACATGAATCAACTAAGACTCAGTATAGATCATGGTAGTACTCCTTATATAGAGACGGATGAAATGGACCAGTTCCAAGATGAATCCGACTAAAGAAAGAATGAGGAAACTTGAGATGTTCGTTTCAATCAATGGAAGGACATGATGTTAGGTATCTTATTATGATGTAGATCAAGGCATATTAGAAATGCTCTTGTGAATGGTGTGATGCTTCGAAAAAGTAAGACTCGTTGGAGAATGGTGTGAGATGTTTTCTAAATGTGTGATCAAACTGAAATCCTACTCATATAAGGACCCTAAGTATTGGTGGTGTGGAAACACACGTAATTTTTGATACTGGATCTACACATAGTTTTGTGAGTCCATAGATGCTCAGAAAGGGGTTGTTCCAGTTGGGAACGGGGTTTGTCCTAGGGTAGTGAATGCGGCCGGTGGGCAGGCAATGAATTCACTAAGGGTGATTCAGGACATCCCAGTGGTGATCCAAAACAGGGTCATGCCTGTGGATCTTGTGGTAATCCACCTAAAAGAATCACGAGGTGATATTAGGTATGCACTGGCTTGGAAAGAATCGGGCCACTCTAGACTGTCACTGGGAGCGTGTGCAGTTTGAGAGTGGGTGTGGGTCCCCGATCATGTTCCAAAGTATACGTCTGATCTCTGGATGCTTGGTGGTGTCAGCGATCGATGTTGAGGGGATGCTGAGGTAGGGTTGTGAAGCTTATCTGGCCACAATCGTCACTAAGGAGGTCGTAGGGGGTGGTGACCCAGAGGGAACACCACTGGTCTGGGAGTTTAATGATGTATTTAGGGCGCTACAGGGAATTCCCCCTCACAGGTCGGACCCATTCATAATAGAACTGGAACCTGGGATGGTCACATTATCCAAAAGTCCCTATCGTATGGCTCCTTCTGAGATGGCCGAGCTAAAGAGGCAACTTGAGGAGTTTCTGGATAAGACGACCACGTCCATTAGGGGATCATGGTCGCAGTACAACCAATTCGGAGATGGACCTATGGTTGGGATGAGACGGTTGAGTCCTATAGTGGACCATGACGCAAAATGGTAAAGTCCAAAAGTTGACAAGGTTGGCAACTTGGTCGAGTCCATGGGTGGGCCAAGATCAAATTGTGACCAAGTCTAATGATGGATAAAAGTTAAGAATTAGGCGACTTAGTCTGATAAGGACTAAGATCGTAGTATGGATAAGCTTTGAAAGGATGTGGTCGGATAATGGGTAATTCAATACATTATGGTTAGAGTCCATAATCTATTGAAGGATCAGAACAGTCTGCTAGGACTTGTGGTGAGGCGAGTAGTATAAAATTTTTGGAGCGAGTTCACTAAGACATGTCTGATACATCGATTGGCTTACAGATTGGTTAAATCTACTAAGGCTCGAGTATGCAGTAGTGTCCTAGGGACTGGAAATGATATAGTCGTTGACTATGATCAAAGGAAGATTAAAGTCTAAAGAAGACGATATTCGAAAGAGGGACACAGACTTGGTGGATACTAGGACCACAACCTAGAAAGTTTGGCCAGTGACACGAAGTATGTCTTTGGATAGAATCACAAATATCACTGTTGGTATGCTTGATGGACCCTCGACTGTGGTCAAAGTATCCAAGTATAGGTACCATAAGCAGAAACAAGAATGGACTACTTGATAGGATTTTTGGTTATATACCTATCAAGTGGGGGAGACTTATACAATGATGGTCAAAGAGAATTGATCATTGCAGATGTCATTTGGTTATTTGGAACCAATCGAGTTTTGTTCCACGATCCAAAAAGACTAAGTTCAGATGGAACATTCTGTCAAGAGAAGAGATATACTCACTATTGGATTCGAGGATGAATCCTTAGCAAATGGGGGAGTCTTGTCATGTACCTGATCCTGGATAGGACCACCGGGACAGGCCATGGTTGAAGAAACGAACCAATAAGGTAATATGACCTAAAGACAGGTGTTCCATGGTCTAAAAGGATGGTTAAGGGAATTAGGAGACTAAACCTTAACCAAATATTGATGGGGATTAGGTAAAACCATCTAGACAATTAATACGGCAGCTCGGTATTAAGTACAACAAGTTGGATCAGCTGGATGCAGCTGGACTTAGCTCGGGCTAGCTCACAGTGAGTGTTGTCAGATCCCTGAGCTGGATCACTAGCTCACTCAGCTAGGCCATGTGGGAGTCAGTTCATCTTAGCTTGACAGAGTGTTTTGGTTTTGGGCAGTTGGACTAGTCCGGACCGTGGTTGGATCAGGAGTCCAGCCATTGGGACAATGGCTTGGGAAGTCTATGGGCTCGGTCCAGGGCCTTATGGATGGGTGTAGGTCCATCTGGAATCTGCCATAGAATGGATATAGGCGAAAGGGTGCATGTGGGAGCAGTTATGGCCGAAAGGATGCAATGGGATCAAAGGTGCCCATTCGCCCACAAAAGGTTGTCTCCTTGGCATAGGCAGTTACCCACACCTTCCTCTATAAATAAATGACTCTGGGCACGAAAATAACATCTGTTTTACATAAGAAAACACAGAGAGAAAGGTGAGAGAGAGAAATCGACCATACAAGGTCGATATTGATGTGGTTAATCATCAACAGGGTGGAGATCAATTATGGAAAGGAAAGGCCGACTGGAATAAGAACTCGAGGAAAGGATAAAGTGTTGGAAAAAGGCTTCGAGGGTCCATATCACACGTTCAAGGTATTAGTGGTGGTCATGGAACCATCACCCACAATAATTGATCGGTTCGATTGGATTGTTGGGCCGGTTTTGCATTGGTTGCATCCAATCTCTTCCTTCTATATTTCAATTACTTTCTCTATATCCTATAATATGTATTTGCATGAGTAATGGTGTGTTTTGGTGTCGGAATTGGCTTGGTAAAGATCCAAGGTCATGTCCAAGTGGAACCAACCACAAACCATGGTTCATGAACGATTGGACGGTTGGTCTGATGGCTCATAGCAATGGATCGGTTAGCCTTTGTTCTGGCAAGTGGAGTTCCGTGGGTTCATTGGGATTGGAGAGCTATATGGCTATGGCCTTGAGTCGGTCCTCATAGATTTGATCAAGTCCCAATGGATCCGTTACAGAAATGGGCCGATTGACCGAGGAATGGATCGGTTAGACTGTGTGGTTTGGTAAAGACCAGATCCGTATCTTCTCTTTTCCTTACTGATATATCTATGGTCCTTTATATTTTTGTTCTTTCTGTTGGTTCAGACTCAGTGGCCCTGGATCAAGGCCTTGATCGGTCCAGGAACATAGTCCTTGGCCTTGCCCGGACTGATCATGTTTGGGTTCAATATGGTCCGTGTGGATTCATTGGATTTTGATCATGGGAATCTCTTAGTCGGGATTTATCAAGAGTTTTAATGAATTTTAATTAGATTTTGGAGCATGTTTGGAAAGGGTCGAATTTGGACCAGGAACATCGGCATTCCATGATATGGTCTGGCCGATCGGATATGAGTAGGTTCTCACCAGATCTAATTCATGTGGGTGGTTGATTGATTGAATTAGGATATGTTGAGCATTGTGAGTCCCGTGGTTGGACATAATATGATAATCGTTAAGGCTATGAGATGCTAGATGGTGCATGAGTTAGGAAGAGCTGGAGGTGTATCCTTAATCATTGAAGACTTCTCTACGGTAACTTGGTCAGTGGGGATGGTTTGTTGAATGACTAAGTACCAAAGGGAAGGGGTCATCTATATGCAAGGAGGTGGAAATGAGCTCAAGGCAGCTGTTCGAAGGGTATAAGAGCTGGAAAAGGTACATGGAAGCTGGAGACAGCTCGTTGTTGGCTCAGCTCAAGTGTACCAGCTAGAGGAGCTGGATGTACTAGCTCAACCAGTTGGGCACAGCTCAGTCATAGCTCAGCTCAAGTGTATCAAATCGATGAGATGAATGTACTATCTCAGTTAGCTGGAACAATTGGACCGATGTACTACTAAGCTCTGTGGATGTGGCAAAGATATGAATTATCATATACATGGATAGATTATTATCTGGTTAGGATGCTGGTAGAATGGTTTAGGGCAATGGAACCTCGAATTAGGTTGAATTGAATCATGTCAAGATTTGGTCTATAAGCTGAATGGTAGTTAAGTGAACTGAACATATCTTAGACAATTAGACCGGACGAGTACTTGATTGGATTAGATCAAGGGCTAGATAAGAACATTCGCTGCGTGTAAATAGAAATGATCTAAGCTATGAAATGACTAAGATGGTCTTTAGCTAAGATCAAAGATAGCCCATGCATTTAGCCAAAATTATAATTAAGGGTGAAAAATCTAGAGGTTAGATCAGTGTATGGACCGAGCGACGTAACGCTTCGACTGCGGCCTAGTCGGCGGGTTTGGGTGCTACAAGTTGGTATCAGAGCATGCTTGATCCTGTTCAGGACGGTGCTCAAAGATAGTGGGGTTATGGGTGGTCACCACACATCCGGTTGTGGGCTCTCACGGGTGGAAAAGGAAAGAAGTCCCGGAAGGGCAAGGAGGTAGCTCAGGCATCCAGACCTGTGGATGCATTGGAGCTGACTTCGCAAGAGGAGTTGCCTACTCAGCTGGAGAGATCAATGCAGCTGAATTTCTGGTTAACCAACTCAATCATACTGAAGTCCAGATGTGTACAGCAATGGAGCAGATGAATGAAGCTGGAAAGCAGCTGAATGAAGCTGGAAAGCAGCTGGAGCTGGACCAGGAAGAGGAAGTGGAGTCTTCCTGTGCTGGTAACTGAGTTGATAAGGAAAATGTTACAATTGGTGGAAGACTTAGGCCGGTTGACCAGGTATATGAACCTTCCATGAAGGAAGTGTTGGAGGAGCTCAAGCTGATGAAAACTCAAATGCTGGTAATGACTCAAGTGTTCACACCGATTGTGAACACTTCGGTGGGACAAACCACTCAAGCTCAAGTAGTAGCTCAAAAGGTTATTGCCCGAGTTGCACCTGTATCCGAGGTGGTTCAGCTGAACCCACAATTTAGAGAAGCTAGGAAGGTGGACTACTTGAGCTTATTGGAGCACATAACACGCCTTGGTACCAAACACTTTGCTGGAAGTGTTGATCCTGTGAAGGACAGTGCTAAACGATGTTAAGTTCAACCAAAATTTCTTCTCGACACTAAGACGATTAGTAAACCTTGATAACGGTGAGCCGAGAGAGAGTTGAGGTTTGTAAGGTATCGTGCTTGAGGACGGGAAAGTTCTGAGACGAACCGCTTAGCCATGATACAGTCTCCAAGAGCAAGATCCTGAAACGAAAAGGTTGGTTGATCTAGTTATCGAGAGTAATGAACGGGTTCAAGAATAGAAGCATTGAAAACTTGCTTTATGAACGATCTAACCAATGGATGTGACATGGACCTGAGAGTGGCTGCGTTTGAAAGAAATGATCAATACTCTACTGAGGAAAAGTGTCATTCCTTGGTGGCCATTCAAAACAAGTGAGTAATATTCAATGTTAAATATAGATTAAGGGAGACACTACATGACTAGTACACTAGTGGACTTTTGATCACATGAATCAACTAAGACTCAGTATAGATCATGGTAGTACTCCTTATATAGAGACGGATGAAATGGACCAGTTCCAAGATGAATCCGACTAAAGAAAGAATGAGGAAACTTGAGATGTTCGTTTCAATCAATGGAAGGACATGATGTTAGGTATCTTATTATGATGTAGATCAAGGCATATTAGAAATGCTCTTGTGAATGGTGTGATGCTTCGAAAAAGTAAGACTCGTTGGAGAATGGTGTGAGATGTTTTCTAAATGTGTGATCAAACTGAAATCCTACTCATATAAGGACCCTAAGTATTGGTGGTGTGGAAACACACGTAATTTTCGATACTGGATCTACACATAGTTTTGTGAGTCCATAGATGCTCAGAAAGGGGTTGTTCCAGTTGGGAACGGGGTTTGTCCTAGGGTAGTGAATGCGGCCGGTGGGCAGGCAATGAATTCACTAAGGGTGATTCAGGACATCCCAGTGGTGATCCAAAACAGGGTCATGCCTGTGGATCTTGTGGTAATCCACCTAAAAGAATCACGAGGTGATATTAGGTATGCACTGGCTTGGAAAGAATCGGGCCACTCTAGACTGTCACTGGGAGCGTGTGCAGTTTGAGAGTGGGTGTGGGTCCCCGATCATGTTCCAAAGTATACGTCTGATCTCTGGATGCTTGGTGGTGTCAGCGATCGATGTTGAGGGGATGCTGAGGTAGGGTTGTGAAGCTTATCTGGCCACAATCGTCACTAAGGAGGTCGTAGGGGGTGGTGACCCAGAGGGAACACCACTGGTCTGGGAGTTTAATGATGTATTTAGGGCGCTACAGGGAATTCCCCCTCACAGGTCGGACCCATTCATAATAGAACTGGAACCTGGGATGGTCACATTATCCAAAAGTCCCTATCGTATGGCTCCTTCTGAGATGGCCGAGCTAAAGAGGCAACTTGAGGAGTTTCTGGATAAGACGACCACGTCCATTAGGGGATCATGGTCGCAGTACAACCAATTCGGAGATGGACCTATGGTTGGGATGAGACGGTTGAGTCCTATAGTGGACCATGACGCAAAATGGTAAAGTCCAAAAGTTGACAAGGTTGGCAACTTGGTCGAGTCCATGGGTGGGCCAAGATCAAATTGTGACCAAGTCTAATGATGGATAAAAGTTAAGAATTAGGCGACTTAGTCTGATAAGGACTAAGATCGTAGTATGGATAAGCTTTGAAAGGATGTGGTCGGATAATGGGTAATTCAATACATTATGGTTAGAGTCCATAACCTATTGAAGGATCAGAACAGTCTGCTAGGACTTGTGGTGAGGCGAGTAGTATAAAATTTTTGGAGCGAGTTCACTAAGACATGTCTGATACATCGATTGGCTTATAGATTGGTTAAATCTACTTAGGCTCGAGTATGCAGTAGTGTCCTAGGGACTGGAAATGATATAGTCGTTGACTATGATCAAAGGAAGATTAAAGTCTAAAGAAGACGATATTCGAAAGAGGGACACAGACTTGGTGGATACTAGGACCACAACCTAGAAAGTTTGGCCAGTGACACGAAGTATGTCTTTGGATAGAATCACAAATATCACTGTTGGTATGCTTGATGGACCCTCGACTGTGGTCAAAGTATCCAAGTATAGGTACCATAAGCAGAAACAAGAATGGACTACTTGATAGGATTTTTGGTTATATACCTATCAAGTGGGGGAGACTTATACAATGATGGTCAAAGAGAATTGATCATTGCAGATGTCATTTGGTTATTTGGAACCAATCGAGTTTTGTTCCACGATCCAAAAAGACTAAGTTCAGATGGAACATTCTGTCAAGAGAAGAGATATACTCACTATTGGATTCGAGGATGAATCCTTAGCAAGTGGGGGAGTCTTGTCATGTACCTGATCCTGGATAGGACCACCGGGACAGGCCATGGTTGAAGAAACGAACCAATAAGGTAATATGACCTAAAGACAGGTGTTCCATGGTCTAAAAGGATGGTTAAGGGAATTAGGAGACTAAACCTTAACCAAATATTGATGGGGATTAGGTAAAACCATCTAGACAATTAATACGGCAGCTCGGTATTAAGTACAACAAGTTGGATCAGCTGGATGCAGCTGGACTTAGCTCGGGCTAGGTCACAGTGAGTGTTGTCAGATCCCTGAGCTGGATCACTAGCTCACGCAGCTAGGCCATCTGGGAGTCAGTTCATCTTAGCTGGACAGAGTGTTTTGGTTTTGGGCAGTTGGACTAGTCCGGACCGTGGTTGGATCAGGAGTCCAGCCATTGGGCCAATGGCTTGGGAAGTCTTTGGGCTCGGTCCAGGGCCTTATGGATGGGTGTAGGTCCATCTGGAATCTGCCATAGAATGGATATAGGCGAAAGGGTGCATGTGGGAGCAGTTATGGCCGAAAGGATGCAATGGGATCAAAGGTGCCCATTCGCCCACAAAAGGTTGTCTCCTTGGCATAGGCAGTTACCCACACCTTCCTCTATAAATAAATGACTCTGGGCACGAAAATAACATCTGTTTTACATAAGAAAACACAGAGAGAAAGGTGAGAGAGAGAAATCGACCATACAAGGTCGATATTGATGTGGTTAATCATCAACAGGGTGGAGATCAATTATGGAAAGGAAAGGCCGACTGGAATAAGAACTCGAGGAAAAGATAAAGTGTTGGAAAAAGGCTTCGAGGGTCCATATCACACGTTCAAGGTATTAGGGGTGGTCATGGAACCATCACCCACAATAATTGATCGGTTCGATTGGATTGTTGGGCCGGTTTTGCATTGGTTGCATCCAATCTCTTCCTTCTATATTTCAATTACTTTCTCTATATCCTATAATATGTATTTGCATGAGTAATGGTGTGTTTTGGTGTCGGAATTGGCTTGGTAAAGATCCAAGGTCATGTCCAAGTGGAACCAACCACAAACCATGGTTCATGAACGATTGGACGGTTGGTCTGATGGCTCATAGCAATGGATCGGTTAGCCTTTGTTCTGGCAAGTGGAGTTCCGTGGGTTCATTGGGATTGGAGAGCTATATGGCTATGGCCTTGAGTCGGTCCTCATAGATTTGATCAAGTCCCAATGGATCCGTTACAGAAATGGGCCGATTGACCGAGGAATGGATCGGTTAGACTGTGTGGTTTGGTAAAGACCAGATCCGTATCTTCTCTTTTCCTTACTGATATATCTATGGTCCTTTATATTTTTGTTCTTTCTGTTGGTTCAGACTCAGTGGCCCTGGATCAAGGCCTTGATCGGTCCAGGAACATAGTCCTTGGCCTTGCCCGGACTGATCATGTTTGTGTTCAATATGGTCCGTGTAGATTCATTGGATTTTGATCATGGGAATCTCTTAGTCGGGATTTATCAAGAGTTTTAATGAATTTTAATTAGATTTTGGAGCATGTTTGGAAAGGGTCGAATTTGGACCAGGAACATCGGCATTCCATGATATGGTCTGGCCGATCGGATATGAGTAGGTTCTCACCAGATCTAATTCATGTGGGTGGTTGATTGATTGAATTAGGATATGTTGAGCATTGTGAGTCCCGTGGTTGGACATAATATGATAATCGTTAAGGCTATGAGATGCTAGATGGTGCATGAGTTAGGAAGAGCTGGAGGTGTATCCTTAATCATTGAAGACTTCTCTATGGTAACTTGGTCAGTGGGGATGGTTTGTTGAATGACTAAGTACCAAAGGGAAGGGGTCATGTATATGCAAGGAGGTGGAAATGAGCTCAAGGCAGCTGTTCGAAGGGTATAAGAGCTGGAAAAGGTACATGGAAGCTGGAGACAGCTCGTTGTTGGCTCAGCTCAAGTGTACCAGCTAGAGGAGCTGGATGTACTAGCTCAACCAGTTGGGCACAGCTCAGTCATAGCTCAGCTCAAGTGTATCAAATCGATGAGATGGATGTACTATCTCAGTTAGCTGGAACAATTGGACCGATGTACTACTAAGCTCTGTGGATGTGGCAAAGATATGAATTATCATATACATGGATAGATTATTATCTGGTTAGGATGCTGGTAGAATGGTTTAGGGAAATGGAACCTCGGATTAGGTTGAATTGAATCATGTCAAGGTTTGGTCTATAAGATGAATGGTAGTTAAGTGAACTGAACATATCTTAGACAATTAGACCGGACGAGTACTTGATTGGATTAGATCAAGGGCTAGATAAGAACATTCGCTGCGTGTAAATTGAAATGATCTAAGCTAGGAAATGACTAAGATGGTCTTTATATAAGATCTAAGATAGCCCCTGCCTTTAGGAAAAATTATAATTAAGGGCAAAAAATTTAGAGGTTCGGTCAGTGTATGGACCGAGCGACGTAACGCTTCGACCGCGGCCTAGTCGGCCGGGTTTGGGTTTTACAAGTAATATCTGATTTTGTCGAGCTCATTTAGTTGAATTAATCTCTTTTCTGCTGCGGGTTTATCATCAAAGTTTATCTTTTTATGGCCCATTCGGCTTTATACTCTAATTCTACAGGGAGATGGCAGGCTTTTCCATAGATTAGATGAAATGGGGTAGTTCCTAATGGTGTTTTAAACGCTGTTCGGTATGCCCAAAGTGCATCATCTAGCTTCAAAGACCAATCTTTACGGGTTGATCGTACCGTATTTTCTAAGATTTCTTTGATCTGACGGTTGGATACTTCTAATTGTCCGATGGTCTGAGGATGATAGGGTGTAGCTACTCGATGGTGAACTCCATGTTTCTTGAGTAATTTTTTGAACACTTTGTTAATATGTATCTAAATGGGAAAGATAATACTCTTAAAGAGTTTAACGACTACGACAACATCATTTTTCGGGGTTGCTATCGCTTCCACCCATTTACATATATATTCTACAGCGACCAGTATGTATTTATTTTCGTGCGAAGAAGGGAAAGGGCCCATGAAATCGATGCCCCAGCAATCAAAAACTTCAACTTCAAGTATGAATTTTTGTTCCATTTCGTTTCTACTTCGGCCGTAAGATAGTTTACTATATCTGCATACCAAGGTCTATCAGTGGTGTTTAGTGCACACACCCCCGACTCAAACCTGTACCTCCGGGAGAGTCATTATTCAGGATCGAAGGGTTAAAACTAACGGATATTTATTGGACTGATTATTTCATCGTCCTTTGCAAGTGTATCATTGATCGACGGTATATGGGCAGCATCGATCAATACTCTACGGCCATAATCGTTCGATGGGCTTACCATGGTGTCGATCGATTCCACTACATATGCCGAACTAACTCTACCAACGAAAGTTGATTCTAGTAAGTAGACATTTTCTGTTGGTAATAAATCATCTATAGGGATGTCGTTATCTATTCTTATTCGTGATAAGTGATCTGCGACTCCGTTTTCTACTCCTTTTTTATGTTAAACCTCTATGTCGAGTTCTTGGATAGTAGGATCCAATGTAGAAGTCTCGGCTTAGCTTCCTTTTAATTCATGAAGTATTTTAATGTCGCCTGGTGTGAACTACTACTTTTTAACCGACTAGATAGGAACAAAATTTCTCAAAGGTGAATACCACAGCCAATAACTTTGTTTCCGTTGTCGAATAATTGTGTTGCGCATCGTCTAGAGTTCTACTGGTGTAGTATATAGCGTGCAACTTTTTGTCTTTCTTTTGTCCAAGTATTGTGCCTACAGCGAAATCGCTCGTGTCACACATAATTTCGAATGGTAGATCACAATCTGGTGGCTGGACAACAGGGGCGGATATGAGCGCTGATCTAATTTCTTTAAAGGCGTCGAGACATTCAGGTGTAAAATCGAATTTCACCTCTTTGCACAGGAGCTCAATAAGGGGTCTAGAAATTTTGCTAAAATCTTTTTATGAATCACCTATAGAATCCAGCAAGTCCTAGAAAACTTAAAACGTCTTTGACATTAGTTGGTGGTGGAAATCTAGTCATTACTTCAATCTTTGCCTTGTCCACCTCAATTCCGGCTGCTGAGACCTTATGTCCCAAGACAATTCCGCTGTTAACCATAAAATGTCATTTTTCAAAGTTCAAAACCAGATTTATCTCCTCGCATCTAGCTAGTACCTTACATAGGTTATCGAGACAAGTTTTGAAGTTTGGACCATATACCGAGAAGTCATCCCTGAAAACTTCCATGAAGTCCTTGATCATATTGGTGAATATCGACATCATGCATCTTTGGAAAGTCGAAAGGGGGTTACAAAGTTTGAATGGCATCCTGTGATATGCGAATTTTCCATAGGGACATATAAAGGTGGTCTTTTCTTGATCGTACAGATGTATGGGAATCTGGAAGAATCCAGAATACCCGTCGAGAAAACAGTAGTATTCATGGCTTGCAAGCCATTCTAACATATGATTGATAAAGGGTAAAGGAAAATCATCTTTTCGTGTGGCAGAATTTAGTTTTCTGTAATCGATACACATTCTGTGTCCGATGACAGTTCTAGGAGGGATCAGTTCATCTTTGTGATTCATTACCACAGTGATTCCTCCTTTCTTTGGGAAAACATGAACCGGGCTGACCAAGTTGCTGTCTGAGATCGGATAAATAACGCATGCTTCTAAAATTTTCATGATTTCCTTATTAACTACTTCCTTCAGGTTGGGGTTCAATCTCCTCTGGTGCTCGATGGATGGTTTGGATTCATCATCAAGGTGTATCATGTGCATGCATAAATTGGGAGAGATTCCTAGGATGTCATCAAACGAATATCTGAGAGCCTTGTGGTGCTTCCAAAGTTTATTCAGTAACAGTGCTTGCTCTCCGCTGCTCAAGTTTGCATTTATGATGACAAGATAGGAGTTTTCGTAAAGAAAATCATATTTAAAGCCAGCTGGAAGTGGTTTAAGCTCAATTTTAGGTGCTTTCACCTTGCTCCAGTCCTCGTTCACAGTATGTTGTCGATCGACGGTGATAGTGGGTGTTGATCGACGGTGATAGTGGGATGTCGATCGACTGTGGTCGATAGGTCGAGTTCGTCAATATTGACATTAAAAACTTCTTCTGTGGCATACATTAACCTTGTATACTCTCCAGTGCGATCTTCTAATGCAGAGATTTCACCCTCAAGGGATGTGATTGCTTTCTCTAGAGGTTCGTTTAAGCACATATTTATGAACGATTCTTATGCTAGGTCAGAAAGGTAATCAATATGATAGGTTTGACCATCGATCAAAGGTTGTTTTAGTATCTTTTCCATGTCAAAGACCATTGGTATCTTCCCGATGTTGAGGCATATACGTCTTCCTCTGACATCAATGATTGCTCCGGCAGTGGCCAGGAAAGGTCTTCCTAGGATAATCGGGTTTTCGAGGTTCTCACTCATATTTAAGTACCATGAAATCTGCAGGTATATCGCAGTTATGAATGCGTAAAGGCACGTCCTCAAGTACGCCTTTCGGAATTCCAGTGAATCGATCAGCTAAAACAAGAGGACCCTGGTAGGTTGAAACTGTGTTAGCCCGAGGGTGACTGCAACAGAATAAGGCATCAGGTTGACACTAGAGACTAAATCGCAGAGGGATCTCTGAAATCTCTCATCGCTAATAATGCAGTCCAAAACAAAACTTTCGGGATCAGGGAGTTTGACTGGACTTTTTCTTTGAATGATTTCGCTCACTTCTTCTGATACCATCATCATGCAGTGTTCTGATTCATGGAATCCTCGTGATGTTGCATCTTCCACGTACTGCTTAATGGCAGATGAGATGTGAATGGCATCGCTTAGTGGCATCTTGATGATTACTTTTTCAAACTCTTTCTTGCATATTGCTTTTCCAAGGTGCTTCTTCTTCTGCTTATCCTTTTTGGAGGAAAGGGGAGTTTTGATTGGTAGACCTTTGTCCTAACCAGTTTGGTTGGTTCAGGGTTAGAGTGTCGATCGATCCGTGGGTCAGATCGTCGATTGATTACAGGCTCGGAGTGTCGATCGATGTTTCCTACATCTGTGTTCATTCCCTTAGGCTCAATAATTTTTTCCTCAAGGTCTTCATTGCATCTAATCTTTCAGTTTCAGGAGGGATTTCAGGATCTTTCTCTTATATTTCGAGCGGAATGGGATGCAAGTTTTTGTTTTCATTTATTGTGATTTTCTTGAATTCATCGATGTTGATTCTTTCTTTAATGCAGGGTTGAATTGTCTACCACTTAAAGCTATGACATTGCAATGGCTCCTAGGGTTAAAGTCTATTTTTACGAGGTAAAAATCTGTCTTCTCTCCTAATGGACATAGCGTTACTCGCCACTTGGTTATTAATTCTCTTAATGTATTCACTCAGAGTTTCAAACTTTTCTGTCATCTCGGAGTATATAAGATCTAATTTCTCATTGAGGTTGGCGGCTATTCAATGATTTCATGTGAAGACTTGATTCATTCTCGACTTTGAACTTCTTTTTTGTCTGCTCGTAGTATTATTGTAGCTGCTTGCGAAATTTCCAGTGCTTTCCCTAAATCGTTGATCGTTCAGGTTCAACACATCAGAGAACTCAACTCGTTTTCCAAAGTCTGAAGAAATGGCATCGTCCTCAGTATAATGTCGAGACAAGCCATGTCCGTCCAAAAGGGTCGCAACTGCTGCCAAAGTTTTTCTAACTCGGATCGAGTGCTTCTCCTCTGCGAACATTGGTGGTTCCTTCTTTCCGGTGTCCCTCTTTTTGAAAGCGCTACCTAAAGCTATGTTTTCTATCAGACTTTTCGCACTTGCAAGGGTTCGGGTGCCGAAGTTCCCCTGGCAGGCTGTATCAAGGACAGTTTGATAGTCTAGGTTTAGTCCTCTATAGAAAGTGTTGATGAGTTGGGGTTCTGAGAAACCATGGTGCGAGCACAAAAGTTGGTAGCTATTGAACCTTGTCTAGGAGTTTTTAAAGGATTTGCGGCTACCTTGAATGAATATGGATATTTATCTCCTTGCTTCCTATTATCTCTCCTCGTCAAAGAAGTGATTGATGAAAGCGCTTCTAATATCTTCCCAACAAGTCCGGGATCCTGGTGGTAGCTGGTTCAGCCACCTCCTGGCGTCACCTTCTAGGGAGAAAGGGAAAACTTGCAGCGATCATAATCGTCATTCACCATGTCATCTAACATCTCGATGTGATCGTTCGGGTGTTCGGTAGGAAAATCACTGAACTGATTTTTGCGCGCCATAATTAGGAAGTCGATATCAAGCTCAGGGCTTCCAGTATGGTTATCGGATAATAGAATCGCAGACCTATTGGAATAGGTTCTGTTGGGGTTTAGGTATTCGAGCATTGGCGATTCATGCTTTATCTCATTCTTTGGAGACTTAGCAATTGGATTGGGGATTAGATCCCCTTGATAATTAATTAGTTGGATTGTTTCCTTGCTTTTATTGTTCATTGGTTCTATCAAGACTACTTTCTTATTTTCAGAATCAGAAAAGGCGTACTTACCTGCTTTTGGATGATCAGTATCGATTGATGGCAATGGAATGGTGTCGCCCTACAGTAGTGGACAAGCGTCGATCAATTCCAGACGAGCTCCGTCGATCGATGGTTGTTGTACTAAATCCATATTCTCTCCTTTAAGTACCTGCATCATGAGGCTTAGGGAAATAATAAATTAGCAAACAGTAAAGTAAAAATCTAGACAATATTCTAAACGAAATTTAATGGCAATAAGAAAGAGTCCCTGGCAACGTCGCCAAATTTGATATGGGTGTTTTTATTTCACTTTCAAATTAACCCTATATCCCACTTTTACTTTCTCAAATAAGAGGTTCATTGTAGTACTTAGGGATCAAAACCACAGAGACTCTAGGATTGCACAATAGACTTACTGTTTTTGAACTAAAGCTAGATGAATTATAAAAATAACAATAAAAGCGATTTCAAGATGTATTTGGTTTGTGAGGATTAAATTAAGAGATTAGACTTAGGGAAAATTCTTAGGTATTATTAGATACTACAGATTTATAGATAGCTAGGAATTTATTAAGCATTGTTCTAAACTCAAACCCTAGGGTTTAGGAGATCACTCTCGCGCATCTCAACTGAGTATCGATCGATGCCCACTACGTGGTGTCGATCGATGCTCATCTCTAAACTTCTAATTCAACTCTCGTTTATTACCGATTATTTAGATTGTTTAAGATAGATTCCAGGTTATAACCAAACTCTCGCTTGCGCTATAAAACCCTAATTTCTAAGGTTGAGGTGATCAAGCTCAACATAGGATTAAGAATAACTTAAGCAAAAAACATAGAAGATTACCCTAACAATAGTATAAAATCAGAAATACATTATTACCATTGAATGACCCTAAATCTAATATTGAACTACTAAGACATAGCAATAAAGAACATGAATAAATTCTAAATAATTTGCATATAATAAACTGAGTAAAAATATAAGGAGTTCAAGATCTTCTCTGTAATGATGATCAGATCTTTCTCTCCAATAGGTGTAGTGATGTGTTCCAACTCTTAATTCTCAAACTTTTGTGTAACTTAGAAGACAACTATTTACTTAGATCTCCTAGGCTTAAGTTAAAACTAAGATAGAAAACCCTAATAAATAGTCTAAATTTCGACCAGGGACTTGTCTTGTTAATAGTGAAACTTTTGGGTAAAACTTGTAATTTCTCAGGCCTTCACCAATCTTGATGTCGACTTGGCTGTCGATCGACGCACAGTGTGTGACGTTAATCGATGGTCCCTTCATAAATCTGGATCCGACTCTGAGTTTCTGATGAGCATCCTAAATGCTCCAAATTTCCCAAAAGCTCAATTGCTTCCAATGAGTACATGGACCTTTAAATAATCTAAAACAATACCAAATGCATATAAAACACTCTAAAAATACTTTATATATTATAGGTAAAATAGGTAAAATCAATCATATATCAGTGCACGACATCGTACGACCCAAACACTCTTACGTCGATCGATACTACTTGTGAGCAAGCAACAACATAGACCATCACGTCTTCGTTGATCGACACCAACCCGCGAGCAAGCAACATTGTCGCAACTCTTATACTAACGAGGGATGAGAACAGGTACATGTATGACCAAGATGGTCATCTGCGTAATGCAGCAAGTCAGATACTGACTAATCAGAGGATTATAATCTCTGAACCAGAGGAATATGCTAGATGAGCTGCTGATAATGCTGAGGCTGCTCAACCTAGAACTTTGGCTGACTACAACCATCTAGATCAATAATATGCCCAATTATATGCTATTCGTCCTCTTGCTTTCCAGAGGCACGATTTCAAGTTGTAGCATGCATATTTTACAGTTGTAGGATAGACAACTTACCATGGTCACCCACATGAGCATCCGATGGACCATCTTGAGTGGTTCGAGGATCTAGTTTCTGTTATAAAAACTAATGGAGTCCCTGTGGACTACCTTCTTTGTAAGCTCTTCAAGTACTAACTTGTCGGAGATGCTTCATATTGGCTAAAGCAGTTACCACTAGAATCTCTTATATCATGGACTGATATCAAAAATGCCTTCCTGTGTAATTTCATTGATGATACAAGATTTGAGGACTTGAGAAACATAATTTCTACATTCACACAGGAGCCTGCAGAATCTTTCAAAATATCCTCGATCAGATTCATGTCATATAAGAGAGACTATTCACACCATGGGTTCAACGAGGTACAACTACTTAGTACTTTCTTCAGAGGCATTGCTTTTGTTTACCAGATAGCTGTAGACATAGCTAGTGAAAGAAATTTCAACACTAGGAATCCAAAAGGAGCTGTGAGGCTTATGGAGAACTTGGCATCTAGCAATAACACCAAGAACACTGATTTGGATTTGAAGAAAACGGCTGCTAGCTTGGGTTAGGGCATATTGATGAAGTTAAAGCCAAGCTTGATAATGTTCATAAGCTTCTAAGAAGCAAGTGAGCTTTACAGAAGATGTAGAGGCAGTTGATACCACTACTGATACGGGAAATGAGGAAGATGTGAACTACATTACTGGCACTGATATTAAGAAGTATGGGAATCATGGTGGAAACAGAAACTGTTATGGCAATGGTGAGAAGAGTAATTATAACCAGAGTTCACAGCACCATATATCTTACATCAACAACAACAACAAGAGCTATGGAGCTTATTCTTACTTGAATCTTCCACCAACAGCTCAAGAAAGCAAGATATATAGTATGATTGATCAGGTTATTGAGGGTCAGCAGTAGTTGACAGCGGATTTTAATAGAAAGATAAATGCTTCATACATCAACCTGAATGATAAGTTCAAAGCCCTCAACACCCATGTGAATATTTTGGAGACTCAAGTGGTTCAAACTAGTAAAGTTGTGAGAAGACATGAAGCAATGATTAAGGGAAAAGGAGAGGCTGGACAGAAATACCACATGGTGCCATCATGGACTATGATTTCAGGCAAGTGGTTAAGGAGGACAAACTCCAAGAAGGAGACTTTCAAGTCAAAAGTTATTTGTCCTTCGGCAGTTTGCATTGGTGTTGATCGACACCAGAGTATGAGCAGCGATCAAGACCCCATCCTGTATTCGTATGAACTTCTGAAATGAAAATGTCGATTGACACCCTCACATGGTCGTTGATCAACACGCACCTGTGATGTACCTAGTTTGATTGCTAAGGATCAATGCATAACAATTGAATGCTTCAAGACACTCGTCTCAGATATCAACATAACCAACAGTGAACATCATACATCAACATGAAGATGCACCAAAGCCTATGATCTTTGTGCAGGCCACTAAGGAACAAGTTGCTAAGAGAAAGACGAAAAAGGTTCCTAAGCATCTAAGAAGAGAAGCTAATGAGAAGGAGCTGGATAGTTTCACCATGAGGGTGATGAGAATCCTGATGAACATGCCATTCGATGAAGCTTATTGGCCCACCGGCTATGGATGTTTTCAAGTGAGAGTAGAGAGACAGATCAGTAATTGAGTGTTTGTTCTATTAGATTAGAAAGAAGATGAAGGAGATGATTACATTGAAGAAGAAGAAGAGTGATCCTGGGAAGTTTGTGGTCCCTTGCACGATTGGGGATCAAAAATACCCTAATGTACTCTGCGACACGGGTTCTTCAGTAAGTATTATTCCCATGGTGATGGCTAAGCATCTGAGTCTGGAGATAGAACCGTCAAGCAATTCAGTCCCCTATGTTGATTGCTCAAAGGTGATTTCAGAAGGGATTGTCAGAAACCTTCAGGTACGACTCGGCAAAGCCCAAGTTCCAGAAGATTTTCATGTCATGGATATTCAGATAGACTTGAATTCTTCTCTATTACTTGGGAAAGCCTTCATGGCTACTGTAGGAGCTGTTTGGACATGAAGACAAACATGATGTATCTCTCACTCATCAGTGAGACTGATTTCTGTGAAAATGTTCAAGTGGTCAAGGAAAACACGCTACATATTGAGATAGGAGATGATCCAGGATTTGTGCCAGTTTGTTATTCTAATTATGTAGCATAGTGCGAAGATGACAGCAAGGTGTCGAAGTACACTCAGCGACCAGAGTCTATGCAGAGACTCCAGAAATCTGAGAATTATTTCCGACTGAATACTTATTTTAAGAATACGAAGAGGGCAATGCACATGCTAAGGATGCAAGGATCATAATGTTTCGAAAGAAGATATGAAAGCAATACTTGATAAGGAAAACAGTTGTGGAGGCTTTTATTTGAGTCTACCAGAGTATGATGGATGTTTATAGCTGCCTAGAGCCCACCTTACACCTCCAAGCCGACCAACACCTGACATCTACGTGAAAGATCAAGTTGAAGAGATGATAGATGACATTAATACATCTCAGGAGAGGATGCTTGATGAGTTCTACAGGAAGATTGATGCAATCTACTTCCATTCCAACAAGACATAATTGAATGAGTCAGCAAATGCATGGAAGAACTACAACTGAAAGTGGATTACACACATGAGATTATCCACAGACAGCAAGAGTACATAACCAAAGGGGAAGACGCCATCAAAAGCTTTTTAGGCACCTAGGTTGAGATGAGTAGAGAAGATGTGGCTACTTGTTTTCAAACAAGTGTTCCATTACCTCCATACTAGCCCATAACATCCAAAATGTATATCTATAGATTATAAACAAGCGCTTGATGGGAGGCAACCCATTTAGTAAGTTTTAAATTAGTTTTCATTTTTGTTTTTACTGATTTTTCGTGTTAATTTTATTTCATAAAAATAGACCTGAGGAAGACGAGTTTGCGCCGAGCATCGACCAACAATTGATCAATTTCGATCAACAAAGCATAACGAGCATCGATTGATTTCCACTTAACTCTGTCGATCGACGCTCACCATCAACGAGGAAGAATACCATTTTTCTTGTTAAATTATGTCCTTATGATTTATTTTCCCACCCATTTGAGACTGTATAACATTAATGACAATGTTGTTTAAGTCTAGGAGAGAATTTGCTGATATTGTGTCTTATTTTTAGGTTTATTTTTATGTGTTTTTATTGAGTTTTTATAGAGTCAAGAAGAGGATTATGCTCTTTTTCAATTTTTACTTATTATTTAACCACTCTCTAGCACCATTCTTAGATTTACTAATTGCATAGTGTATTGGAAAGAAATCCCAAAGTAGAGTAGATCATGTTCCAATAATATCTACAGTTTCTGAGAATGTTTGAAGGGATCAAAGCTTATTTCCAACCTAATCAACTTAATTTGCTTGTCTTGGGGCTTGGTATACACTGGATCGGATTCCTCTTGCAAGTATGGACTGTCAAATTCTGTGTGTTTCTGGTTCCCCTCTCTCCCCTTCAAATCAAAAAGAATTCGAACTAGATTTGGTGGCTACAACCATTAAAGCTTGATTCATATAATTCTAGAAAGAGATAAAGGTCAAAAAGAACTGAACATGATCTGGTAGGAAAAACAATTATGTCTTCATTCATTGGATCCTGTCCAAATAAAATGATACCCTTCAAAGAAGAGAGACATTGACTGAGAGAAGTGAGAAGAGAGAGAGGAAATGGATTAGAGAAGGCTCCATGTGTGTTCAGATACTTGCTTGATTAAAAGTCCATGTGTGATTTGATTCATACTCCCAAGGTAACTTATGCACCTTTTATATGTATGAAATTAGGTTATGAGAGGGGTTATCAGACATTAATAGCTAAGTTGTTACCTATATGATCTTGGTTGCTAAGCTAGGGTAGGGTAAATAAGGTACCTATAAAGTTGGAATTGATTTGATGTGGCTGCAACATTGCAGAGGTGATAGTAGTAAATTTAAAAATTGTGTTGTCCCAGCGATTACAAACCATCACGGGACTGTGATATTCTTTTCTTAAGGAGAAGCAAAATGGTAAGTCTTGGGGAGTTGATATACTATGGATTTCAACAGTTTCACCCATAGTATTTGTGCTTTTTATATACTATTATATGTGTTTGAAGTCTGTTTTAGAGGCTTTAAGTCCAAGTATGTTTTGGAGCAATGTGCAGATGATGGAGCATTTTGGACCTTAATGATGAGAAAACTTGTAGCTTTTGAAGAAATCTGAAGTCAGAGTCGAGATCCTTGAGAAGTGTAGATCGACACTACCTTCTTGGTATCATTCGACACCAAAGCAAGTAGATGGGCAGACTTTTTCATGACCGATTTGAAGCCCAGAATATTCACATAATTACAAAACTGCCCCTAGCCAACCTAATACCTACTATTTATGTCTTTGCCCATTGTTTAGGAAAATAAAAATCTTTTCGATTCTTTTTACCACAACATATTATTCTAGTGTTTTCAGTAGTTTTGGAGAGAATACCAAGACTCCTTCAGTGATTTGTATTGGAACTCCATTTTTTCAAACCTTATTCTATTTTATGCATTCTATTCAGATTATTATTATGCTTTTCTTAATCATGTATGAGTAGTTTCTTTTGTTAGGTTTAGGGTTTTGTTAGGGTTTATATGTATTTCTGAGATATAGAACTGCTAGGGTGAATCTGTGATTCTTTAGGCTCCTTCATTAGAATTGTAATTATTCCTTATTATTGCTAACTACGATAGTAGGTTCATTACCTGATATTAATTTGGTTGAGCTAGGTTGTTAGATACATGCGACGGCTGGTCTAGATTAACCTTGTGAACATATTGATTAGGACGTTAATGCTTGCCTAAGTAAGTATCGATCAACATTCATCCCATAGGAAAAATCGACACTCACTCCTAAATCGCATGTCACAACTGAAACAAAGACTTAGTCATCTGATTATAGTAACATAGAGACTTGGATATCTTACTATTGCATTCGAGTTCTAAGATAGTTTATCACAGACCCTTAGCACCTATACATGACAATACTATTGCATGAAACCCCAAGTCTAGCTATTTCATCTTAATGAACAACTATTATTTACTGTTTATTTAATACTTGCCTAGCTTAAAAATAATATTAATAATTCTATTGAGTGCCCAAGCTCCATGTGGATTTGATCCCTAAGTACTACAACTGAAATTCATAATTGAGAGAGAAATTTGCTCATAGGGTTAATTTGAGAGCACATTAAATTTGGCACTGTTGCCGAGGAGCATTGAAGTCGCCTTTAGACTTCATTGATAGATTTCGTCTAGGTTTTTCTTTTATTTGACTTACTCACCATGAAAACTTCATTGTGTCTTTCAGATGCATGCTCAGCAGTACTAGAAGCAAGAAGGAAAAAGAGCTAGTATTCTCATACCCTACACTGTTAGAATGCACAATCCAGAAAGAGAAGAGAATGGCATCGAGCGACACCAACACTCTTACGTCGATCAATACTACTTGTGAGCCAGCAACGATCGACACCATCACGTCATCGTCGATTCACACCAACCCACGAGCAAGCAACATGGTAGCAACTCTTATACTAACATGGGATGATAACGGAGATCTGCATGACCAAGATGGTCATTTTCTTAATGCAGCAGGTAGACAGAATAATCATGGGATTATAATCCAGGAACCAGAGGAAGCTGCTAGAGGAGCTGCTAAGTCTATAGCTGTTGATAATTCTGAGGTTGCTCGACCCAGAACGTTAGCTGACTACAACCATCAAGATTAATACTACGCCAACAGATCTGTTATTCGTCCTCCAACTTTATTGAGGCACGATTTCAAGCTGAAGCATGCATACTTTACACTTGTGGGACAGACACCTTACCATGGTCACCCACATGATATCCGATGGACCATCTTGAGCGGTTCGAGGATCTAGTTTCTGCTATCAAAGCCAATGGAGTCTACGGACTACCTATTTTGTAAGCTCTTCAAGTACTTATTTGATGGAGATGCTTCATATTGGCTTAAGAAGTTACTACCATGATCTCTTACATACTCGACTGAGATCATAAACACATTTGTACTTAATTTCTTTGATGATCGGCGATCTGAGGACTTGAGGAACATAATTGCTAGATTCAGACAAAAGCCTGTAGAATCTTTCAGAAGCTACTTGATCAGATTCAACTCGTATCAGAGAGACTGTCCACAACATGGGTTCAACGAGGTACAACTTCTTAGTACCTTCTTCAGAGGCATCGCTTTGGCTTACCAGATGGCTCTAGACTCTGCTAGTGAAGGAAATTTCAACACTAGGATCCAGAAGAAGCTGTGAAACTTATTGAGAACTTGGAATCTAGCAATATCACCAAGAACACTAATTTGGAAAGGGAGAAATTGGCTGCTAGCTTAGGCAAGGAGCAAATGGATGGCTAGCAGCCAATGGATGAAGTTAAAGCCAAGCTAGACTGTGTTCATTAGCTTATTAAAAAGCAGGTGAGCTTTGCAGAACATGTAAAGGTTTTTGATACCGTCAGTGATAAGGTTGATGATGAAGATGTGAACTACATTATTGGCACTGGTTTTCAGAAGTATGGGAGTCATGGTGGAAACATAAACTCCTATGGAACAGGTCAGAGGGGAAATTACAATCATAGTTCACAACACCAGAGATCTTACAGGAACAACATGAGCTATGGAGATTCTTCTTACCGGAATCATCCACCAACACCTCAAGAAGCAGGATAGAGAGTATGATTGGTTAGGTTCTTGAGGGTCAGAAGAAATTGACAATGGATTTTAATGGGAAGATAGATGTTGTATACACTAACCTGAATGACAAGTTCGAAGATCTCAGCACCCATGTGAAGAAGTTTGATACTAAAGTGGTTCACATTAGTGAAGCTATGAGAAGACAAGAAGCATTGAATAAGGGAAAAGGAGAGGCTGGACAGAAACACCACGTGAGTGCCAATGATAGAGCCTGATATTTACCAATATTATGCCATGATATAAGACGTATTTAGAGTCTATTATATGTGTTTGAAGTATGTTTTAGAGTATTTTCAGGTTCTGGTATGTTATGGAGAACTTTGTTGTTTCTGAAGCTTTTAGAGATGCAGAACGTCGTAGATGCTTCAAATGTTTAGCTATGGATGGAAACCTTCCCAGATGAGATTGATCTGATCTTCTATAAGACGATATATCTTTGAGTTAGCTTTCCAATGCCACCTGTTTGAGGTCAATCAGGATCCTACAAACAAAGTTCTGCCTGTTTTACTGAGAGTGGTCTGTTTGCCTCACGAGAGGAAGCTGTCGAGAGATGAATTAGTGTTGATCTACGGCGCAGCCATAGTATCGATTGAAGGTGATCCCAAAATACAGGTCTGACTTGTTTCAAGACAGACGAAAGCCCAGAAGCCACCAAAAATTAGCAGAATGCCCCTGTATGACTTATAACCCTATTTATGTGTTTCATGCCATTTTTTAGGCAAAAGGAAAAAAGAAACCTTTCTTTTATTCATTGTTCTAGTGTTAGGAGAGAAAGGAGGAACTCCTTCAGAGTCCTCCTAAAGCTACTTTGGCTTTATATTATATCTATTATATTCATCTATGATTTATGTGACAAAGATCATGTCTGAGTAGATCTCCTAATAGGTTGATGGTTTATTAATTGTATTTATGGATTAGCCAAACAATAGAATTGGTAGAATTAATTTTAGAACTATCAATAGAATTTTATTTTATTGTTTGTGTTCTAGAGTAGCTAACTAGAACCCTGATCATAGGATAGTTAGGCGCAAGCGGGAGCACGGTCTACTACCAGAATTTATCCTGTTGAGCTAGGTTACTAGAAACAAACGAGAGTTGATTTAGTGAACTTATCGAATTAGGTCATAAAGCTTGACTCAATAGACCATCGATCGACGCAGGATCATTTCCATCAATCGATGGTCATTCCTTGTCAACAAGCGAGAGCTGAGACATCAGACTTAGTCAATAGATTACACTCTCAGAGAGAGCTGGTCGTCTTTTACATTAAATATCGAGTTCTATGATTAATGCTGATATGCCATGCATTTTGACTATTCTACCTATGATATATATAGTATTTCAGGAGTCTTTTATATGCATTAAGAGATAAGGGAGAACCTCCTTCAGAGTCCTCCTGCAACTCCTTTTGGTTCTTTATTTGATTTTTATTCTATATATATTCTATTCATCTATGATTTCTGTGACAAAGATCATGTCTGAGTATTTCTCTAGTTAGGTTTAGGGTATTGATGGATTAGCCAAACAATAGATTTGCTATGGTTATTATTAGATCTATCAATAGAATTGTGTTTATTGCTTGTGTTCTAGAGTAGCTAACTAGAACCCTGATCATAGGATAGTTAGGCACAAGTGAGAGCATGGTCTGTACTAGAATTAATCCTGTTGAGCTAGGTTGCTAGAAACAAACGAGAGTTGATTTAGTTGATCTAGTGAACTTATCGAATTAGGTCATAAAGCTTGACTCAAGCGACCATCGATCGACGCAAGATCATTGCAATCGATCGATGATCATTCCGTGTCAACAAGCTGAGACATCAGACTTAGTCAATAGATTAGACTCGCAGAGAGAGCTGGTCGTCTTTTACATTAGATATCGAGTTCTATGGTTAATCCCCCTGGCTTCTATCCTCTACAATAGACTTGCTTGAAACCCTAGATCTAGCTATTTTTATCACTGTTTAATTACCAATCAATGAAGTATCTGCCTATTAATAGATTTGCCTAGCTTACTCGCAACTGTATTGAGTATATTGTATGCCCATGCTCCTTGTGGGTTTGATCCCTAAATACTAAAATTTGACCTCTCTTGGCAAGAGTAGTTCGCAGGGTTAAAAACCCTCATGTCAAGTTTGGCGCTGTTGCCGGGGAGCAAGGATTCACCATTAGACTCAATGTGTTTGATTTAGTCTAGGAATTTTTCTGTATTAGTTTACTTACATAAATGTTTTTCTTGTGTTACAGGTACATTCATATTAGTACCAGGAAGCAATGAGGAGAGGATGTTTGGGTTCTTCAAAAAAGGAACCTGCTGATTCGCGCACGATCCATAAGTCCACGAGGGCACTCAACACCCTCTATGCAGTGATCGCTAGCAAAGAAAAGAGAGCATCGATCAACAACAATACTTCACCGTCGATCGATACTAACATCATGACATCAATCAACACCAACACTTCGCCGTCAATCGGTACTACCCGCGAGAAGACAAAGGTAATTGAAGTTCATATACTTAAGGTTGATCAGAATGGGATTTAACGAGGCGAAGAAGGTCGCCCTTGCTACAGTATAGGACAATTTATTAATGCACAAAGAGCTGTGATGCCTGATGTCATTGTTGTTGCTGAGATAAATGACTTCCCGATGAGCCGTGAATGGTATGATTGGGCAGCTCATAACTCTTTTCAGGGTTTGCCTCATGAAGATCCGAAGGAACACATCGAAGAACTTGTATAGCTAGTCTCAAGGAGCGAGCAGAATTAAGTGTCTGACTACCACATTCGCTGCAATATCTTCCCGTATTCTATATCTGGGAATGCATTTGGCTGGTTTCGTCGACTGGAACCACGATCTTTGACTCGCTGGGATGATATTGAAAGAGCATTCCTTTATGAATTTCTCGATGAAGCTGCATCAGCTCGAGAAAAAGAGATCAACGATAAGTGGGACAAGATACTTGAAATTTGGCAAATTAAGAAAGAAGACGAGATTCCACGACATCTTCTCGGATACATAGCATTGGGTATTAAGTATCGTGGATCTGAGCGGAGCAGAGCAGAGGAAGCTGATATTATGTATCCAACCACGGCGTCGATCGACACTAAGATCTCAACGTCCATCGACCCTAAAACCTCAGCATCAATCGACACTAACCCCGATATTGATCGACACCACTCGATATCCATGAAAGATCGATTTATCTTCAAGACATTGCAGACTCGACAATAGAGAGCACCAATGTATTAAGTTGTTATCATGCTCCAGATGTAGATAGAGACACCACTATGGGAGATCACTTGAATGTAGAGGATAAAGAACAATTTGGGTATTTCGATTCGAGTAGGAAAGTCAATGTGGAAGACTTCTTAGAGATGGAGGAAAAGCTTGAAGATATTGATCAAGACTTGGAGATGAAGCTTGATGGGGATCAGCACACATCGGGAAAAGATCTAGAGACTTCACCAAACTCTAACATTGATCGACACCCACATAGTAATATGGATCGACACCCACCATATGCTATTGATCGACACCACCAATCCAACATCGATCACCACTCATTGTTAGACGAACATCCAGGTTACATGATTGAACCAGAACCAGTTGAGGAGAGAATGCACGTGTCCAAGGCCTCACATCTTGCTGTCCCTAAACATCAGAGACCACCTATCTGAACAGAAGAAGCTGATAGCTTTCACATAAGAGTGAAGAGGATACATGATCCTGTGAAGATTTTGGTTCCATGCGCTGTATTTGAAGTTGATTCTCCTATTCCACCAGATGGAAGTGTGCAAATGGATCCCTACGTTAGGGTATTTGATGATCCTCTTTATGAAGTAGTTTCTCAGAGAGTATTGAAGTATGAAGGTGACGCTGACCAAGGACCATCGGTCGCATCATCGATCGATACCATCATTGGTGAATCGATCAACGCAGCCATTGGAAAATCGATCGACATCAAAACTAGAGCGTCGATTGGCACTCATCACGGATCAGAGCAGAATGATTTTGAAGTGTTTTGTAATCTTTTTGATGGAGGCACCACAAGATCAGACAAGTCTTGGGGAAAGAAGAGGAGGAATTGGAAGAAGAGAAAAAGGATCAAGGAAAGGAATCAGACAAGTCTACATGTGTGTTCAGATACTTGCAGAGGTAAGAGTCCATATATCTTTTGATCGATACTCCCAAATTAAAGCCTGCACTTTTATTTTATGCAAAGAAATGAAATCAGCAGATGGGCTAGTCAGACTATTATTCGCTAAGTTGTTGATAGAATAGATTTGGTTGCTATACTAGGATAATGTATATAAAGTTTATCTGTGATTGACTTGATAGGATGTAGTTGCAACAAAGTATGGTGACAGTTATACTTAGACGTTATGTGAGTCTTCGCTTTTTAAAACCTCTTTCACATGCTTTGTTTGCTTGAGGACAAGCAAAAGGTTAAGTCTAGAGGAGTTGATAGGGCCTGATATTTACCACTATTGTTCCATCATATCAGCCATATTTAGTGTTTATTATATGTGTTTGGAGTATGTTTTAGAGTATTTTCAGGTTCAGGTACGTTATGGAGAACTTTGGTGATTCTAGAGCTTTTAGAGATGCAGAACTGCGCAGATGCGTTAGATGTTTAGCTATGGGTGGAGATCTTCCCACGATGAGATTGAGCTCATTATTTTACAGAAGATAGAACTTTGATTTACCTTTCCAATGCCAACGTTTTGAGGTCCATCGGACGGTTAAATCAAAGTTTATGCCCAATTTATAGAACAGTGGTTTGTCTCCCTCACAAGAGGAAGCTATCGAGAAGATGAATGAGTGTCGATCGACGGTGTGACACCCACGATCTTTTCTAAGTACAAGTTGAATCGACCAGCCGTACAACAATCAAAGAAGAACATGCACAGCCAATCACTAGTAACTTAAACCAAACTGAGAGGCCAAAATGTGTACCTCAACGATTAACCTGAAGTTCCCGGAATAGATCCAGGTACCTTAGGTCAATCCCCTTAGTACACATATCCTATTAGGTACAACCCGAGGCTTTTCAACCCGACTGAGTAATACCAAATAGTTAGTTCGTCCGGAAAAGGACTAATATCATATGGAACTCGTACTTAAAGAAACATTCTTTAATACATGATATAATATTCTTTCAAAATCATCTTACAAAATATTAATCATTAACCTCGAGGTTTTATGTCAACAAACTTTATGCATAGTATATATCAAAACTACTTTGCAAGGATAATAAGACTACCGCTGGCTAATGTTGTTCCTTCCCGTCCTAGAGTTAAGGTCTCCTGCTTATTGGGTACCTGCATCACAAATGAGTCATGAATAACTAGTTTACTCAGTGAGTATAATCCCGCACCCCCAATACATATCAATAGTATCCCGAGCAATCGACACCATTTCAATGTAGATGAAATATATTCCTTAATTATTGTATATATATATATAAGGCCTATCATTTCATCGATGTGAATCTTATCTTAAACGTCACCCGCCATTCACTCATATATAAATAAATTATAAATATACTAGACCCGATAAACCACAAAGGCTAACCGAGCCTAGTGATTTAGCATTACCATCATCCTCGAACGCCCTTATGAACATTTGATACTGCATCGTCATGCAGTACACGGCCTCCAGGGTGCTACCCCATCATCGTGTCTTCATGATCTTGTTCCATTCGCAGGACCAAGTCACGGTAATGCGGGGACTTTAGGGAGAGTGAATATGATAAGACTTCACATGATTCATACTCATATACTTATATATTAGTACTTAAGAACAAGTACTAAGGCTCAAGATAAACCTCAAATAAAAATTCATAATATTTCTTAAGTGTTTATAATATGTAAACACTTCGCAGTTTAATATAGTTCAAAACTTACTTATGTATCACCCATAATCATTTATTTTACTCAAGCAACCCTCATTCATAACTCATCAGTCATCTATCTAGACTCACCTTTGATTATATGACATTGGCTAACAAAGACTAGACTCGAGCTCAAGCTAATCACACTCCACTTCACTTCTGACATAGAACGTCCTAAAGGAAGGATCCGGTTGATCCCACCACTGACCTAAATCAAAGCAGTTCGGAACACAAGATCATTGATCCAGCGGTTCAGTTTTGAAGAAGAACTTAAATCAAATATTATCAGCTCGATTCAGGACAAAGCTTAGCAGTTCAGATCAACTCAGACTAGATCAGGATATGACAATTTCATACCATTGACAGCTCGGCTAAGATCAGTACTAGAAAAGATCAAATTGAGTTCAGTTCGGTTTAATTCCAGTCAATTCATAACAACTTAGCTAGTGTTTCCATGAGGTTGATTCAAACTGAAACTAAACAAGTCTGAACCATACAAAGCCTTTGACAAATGATCCGTGCAGTAGCTTAACCTTTCACCATCCGGTTCTATTCAGACTGATCAGACAACAAGCGCGAAGGCCTTACCGGTTTTACTTTAGTGATGGATGAACTTGCTAGCTCACTCTCTTCATGCTAAGATCACATCCTGACCTTCAAACAAAGAGATCAAGATTCGGTTCAAATCAGGACAGAACAGAGAATAACTTATGGTTTACCTCAGACACATGAAGCTTCCTTAAAAATGATCTGATTAAACTGATCTGAACAAACTGATTTAAGGTCTTACCGGTTCAATAATCAAGACTGATAAGTTGTGGAATGATCTCATGGATCTCCTAGACCAGATAAAATTTTTCCAAACACCAGAGTCAATGATTCAAAGCACAAGAAGGTTGGAAAGGGTCGTCCATGCTCAGATCTCTTTTCTGATTTTTCTCTGAATTTTTCTCGTAATTTTTGTCACAGATTTTTGTGTCTTCTTTCTCTTTTTCTCTCTAAACTTTTCTGTCTGGTTTTTGCTCTATCTTTCAGAACGTAAAGAGGAGAGAAGAAGATGTTTTATAGCATTAGAAGTTGCTTCAGCTGAGGGTTTACTTAACACAAACCAGGGCTGAGAGTGGACAGGTGGAGAGCTGCTTCAGCACTCCCAGCAACCAAGCTGCTTTCCTTTCCTTCACATGAAGAAAGCTTAACTCACTCATGTTCTTCTCACATGTTCTGGTCCAGGAAGAAAGCAAGCAAGCAGACAGGCAGCTTGTGAAAATTACCTGATCATTTAAATGAAGCAAAAAGGCAGGTTGGTGAAATGCCCAAGACGGGTCAGAAACCATTCATGAAGCTGGTCGATAATCTTTAGACAGTTTTTGACAAAATATTTCTCGACCTTTGAATCTCGTCCTGCTTTGACTATACTCGTCTAGCTTAAATAAAATTCGACTAACATAATTAATACTCGACCAGAACTATTAAGAGTTTTCCTTTCAACCACATGACTGTCCCGTCGTAACATTAATTCATCGGGTGGATTTTATCTTTTAAATCTGATCGACCAACTCCGAACTGGTCGAGCGGATTTTTTCTCGACCAAAAATTCATTTGCTCATGAGGGTTATTACAGACGGTGATCACAGAAGACAGGCCCGACTTGTTTTATGGCCGACTTAATCCCAGAAGTGATCATAAATTACCAAAATGCCCATGGACGACCTAAGACCCTATTTATATGTTTTCTAAGCCATTGTTGATGGCTACACTTACAAAGCTTTATTCTATCTATTGTTCTAGGGTTAGGAGAGAAGGGAGGAACTCCTTCACAGTCCTCCTCGAACTCCTTTTGGTTATTTATTTGATTTTTATTCTATATCTATTCTATTCATCTATGATTTATGTGACAAATAGTTAGGTTTAGGGTTTATTAATGGTATTGATGGATTAGCCAAACAAAATAGAATTGCTAGTGTGATTATTAGATCTATAAATAGAATTTTGTCTATTGCTTGTCTTCTAGAGTAGCTAACTAGCCTGATATAGGATAGTTAGGCGCAAGAGAGAGCATGGTCTACTACCAGAATTAATCCTGTTGAGCTAGGTTGCTAGAAACAAACGACAGTTGATTTAGTAGATCTAGTGAACTTATCAAATTAGGTAATAAAGCTTGACTCGAGAGACCATCGATTGACTCAAGATCATTGCCATCGATCGAAGGTCATTCCGTGTCAAAAAACGAGAGCTGAGACATCGGAATTAGTCAATAGATTAGACTCACAGTGAGATCTGGTCGTCTTTTACATTAGATATCGAGTTCTATGAACAATACCCTTGGTTTATATCCTCTATAATCCACTTGCTAGAAACCCTAGATGAAGCTATTATTATTATTATTGTTTGCTTACCAATCAATCAATTATTTGCTTATTAATCTATTTGCCTAACTTAATCGCAATTGTATTGAGTTTATTGTGTGCCCACACTCCCTGTGGGTTCGATCCCTAAATACTACAATTTGAACGATCTTGGCAAGAGTAGTTCGAAGGGTTAATTTGATAGAGTTTGCATTGAAATACATAAAAACCCTCATGTCAAATTTGACGCCGTTGCCAGGGAGCAAGGATTTGCCATTAGACTCAATTTGTTTGATTTAGTCTAGGTATTTTTCTATATTAGTTTACTTACATAAATTCTTTTCTTGTGTTTCAGGTACATACATATTAGTACCAGGAAGCAATAAGGAGAGAATTTTTGGGTTCTTCAAAAAAGAAACCTGCTGATTCGCGCACGATCCATAAGCCTACGAGGGCAGTGAACACCATCTAAGAAGTGATCGCAAGCAAAGAAAAGCGAGAATCGATCGACACCAATACTTCACTGTCAATCGATACAAACATCATGACAGCAATCGACACCCACACTTCGTCGTCGATCGATACTACTCGCGAGAAGAAAGAGGTGATTGAAGTTATTATAATTGAGGCTAATGAGAATGGGATCTAACAAGACGAACAAGGTCGCCCTCGCAACAATAGAGGACAATTTATTAATGCACAAAGAGCTGTGATCCATGATGTCATTGCTGTTGCTGAGATAAATGACTTCCATATGAGCCGTGAATGGTATGATTGGTCAGCTCATAACTCTCTTCAGGGTTTGCCTCATGAAGATTCGAAGGAACACATCGAAGAACTTGTATATCTAGTCTCAAGGAGCGAGCAGAATTAAGTGTCTTACTACCACATGCTCTGCAAGATCTTCCCCTATTCTACATCTGGGAATACATTTTGTTGGTTTATTCAAATGGAAACACGATCTCTGACTCGCTGGAATGATATTGAAAGAGCATTCCTTTATGAATTTCTCGATGAAGCTGCAGCAGCTCGAGAAAAAGAGATCAACGATAAGTGGGACAACATACTTGAAATTTGGCAAATTAAGAAAGAAGAGGAGATTCCATGATAGCTTCTCGGATACGTAGCAATGCGTATTAAGTATCGTGGATCTGAACCTAGCAGAGCAAAAGAATCTGATATTATGGATCTGACCTCGGCGTCGATCGACACTAAGATCTCAACGTCGATCGACCCTAAGACCTCAGCATCAATCGACACTAACCCCGATTATCGATCGACACCACTCGACATCCATAAAAGATCGAGTTATCTTCAGGACATTGCAGACTCGACACTAGAGAGCACCGATGTATCAAGTTGTCATCATGCTCCAAATGTAGACAGATAAACCACCATGGGAGATCATTTTGTGGTAGAGGATAGTGAACAACTTGGGTATTTAGATTCGAGTAGGAAAGTCAATGTGGAAGACTTCTTAGAGCTGGAGGAAAATCTTGAAGATATGGATCAAGACTTGGAGATGAAGCTTGATGGCGATCAGCACACTTCGGGATAACATCTAGAGACTTCACCAAAGGCTAACATCGATGGACACCCACCTAATGATATCGATCAACACCGCCCATCCAACATCGATCGACACTCATTGTTGGACGAACATCCAGGTTACATGATTGAGCCAGGACCAGTTGAGGAGAGAAGGCACATGTCCAAGACCTCACATCTTGCTGTCCATAAACATCAGAGACCACCTATCTGCACAGAAGAAGCTGATGGGTTTCACAAAAGAGTGAAGAGGATACATGATCCTTTGAAGATTTTGGTTCCACGCGCTGTATTTGAAGTTGATTCTCCTATTCCACCAGATGGAAGTGTGCATATGGATCCCTACGTTGAGGTATTTGATGATCCTCTTTATGAAGTAGCGTCTCAGAGAGTATTGAAGTATGAAGGTTACGTTGCCTAAGAACCATCGGTCGCAGCATCGATTGACACCATCTTTTGTGAATCGATCGATGCAGCCATTGGAACATCGATCGACATCAACTCCCCGAGACTTAACCTTTTGCTTATCCTCAAGCAAACAAGCTTTTGAAAGATTATTGGAAAAGCGAAGACTCATATATC